>JAYESA010000011.1:3918033-4373033 GCA_036927795.1 Iris macrosiphon
GTGTGCATAAAGCTATGCATAATTTGCGAACATCCAATTGTCCCATATGTAGACAGCCATATAATCATTTCCCCAGCATATGTCAACTACTCCACAATCTATTATTAAAGATGGAACCCATGGCATCCAAAAGAAGGGAACATGAAGTGCTAGGTAAGTTCACGATATCTAGTGGCCTAGCTTCCTGGTATGAATTGTTTTTCTGTCCTGTTTAACTTCAGTATTTCTTTCACAATGGATAGCAGTGCAATATAAACAACTATCATCAACATTACGTGCTTATTATGGATAATGTTTATTTAGCTGCATGAATATCAAATCTAAGTTCACCAGTAGCACCTAATTAGTTTGTTGAACATTTACACGATCTACTTGTATTAGGTTGTAAATTTGTAATGCATACAATGAGAACTAAATGATCCATGGAATTGCTGTCAGAATGTTTATTTCTCAGAGCTAACAGACTGCAACACTCATATTATTACAATAAGACTTCACTACCATATTTTCTTCGCGGCATGTCATGTTACCTTGGTATGTCTTGGTATGACTGCTGCAGAGAACTGAGTTTGTGTAATAAGTCAAAAGAGGAACTAAAACATTTGCATTTCTTCAGAAACTACAATGAATGTACCTGTTACAAAGTTGTACAGATCAACATTTGAATCGTGAATTGTCATCAACTAAATGATTTCGAACATCAATGTATGGTTTTTTTTTGTGTAATCCTCTTTTATTACCTGTTACAAAGTTGTACAGATCAACATTTGAATCGTGAATTGTCATCAACTAAATGATTTCGAACATCAATGTATGGTTTTTTTTGTGTAATCCTCTTTTATTACTTTTGGTGAAAGTTAGCAAACATAGATTATCAAAAAGTCAAGAAATGTAATAAAAAAAAAAAGTCAAGAAACTAGAACGTGTGTGCCCAAAGTTGTTGGAGGCCGCTGCCTAGGCATTTCAGATAGTCATTAGCGCCTAGGCAACTAGTATTTAGGTTGGAAGGCCCCAAGGCTGCCACCTCAAGCGCCTTGACCCAAGGTCTTCTTTTAATTTATAAGAATATATATATATTATAAACAACTTTATATATATATATATATATATATATATATATATATATATATATATTGTGAAATAGAATAATAGATTGATTTTAATTAAGATGAGAGGGGAGTACATTATATATGAGAGGCTAACCCTTCTCACTATTAGTCTACCCGATGTGGAAGTAAACTAATCTTAACACATAACTCAACACCCTCCCTCAAGTTGGAGTATAGATGCCAATCATGCCTAGCTTGTTACAGATAAATTGAACCTGAGGACCTAGAAGAGACTTTGTAAATATATCAGCTATCTGATTATTGGTCATCACGTGGTAAAAATTTATCATCCCTTTCTGATACTCATCACGGACAAAATAAATGTCGATTTCAATGTGCTTTGTCCTTTCATGAAATACATGATTAGTAGCAATATGAATAACAAACTGGTTATCACACCACATATCTGCTGTTTTATATCCTGCTTCTTCTCCCAGTTCCTGTAGAAGATGCTGCAGATATAGCACATCTGTTGTGCCATGAGCAATGGCCCGATATTCCGCTTCAGAGCTTGATCGTGCGATCACACTCTGCTTCTTGCTCTTCCATGATACCAAGTTTCCGTCAATGAAGACCGAGTAGCCAGATGTAGACCATCTATCAGCAAGACAGGCGTCCCAGTCAACATCAATAAAGCAGTCAACATAAGTGTGCCCCTTATTCTCCATCCGAATTTATTTTTCCGGATTCTGAACTAGATAGCGCATAATTCTGAGAACTGCCTCACAATGTGGAACTCGTGGTGAAGACATGAATCTACTTGCAACACTGACGGCAAAGGAAATGTCTGGACGAGTCATAACGGCCAAGTAGTTGAGTTTTCCAACTACTCGACGATATTGATCCGGATTGGTCATCAGTGTCCTTTCGTCGTGAAGTTACTTTATTCCTGGGTCCATGTGCGATAGCTTGCATCAAACCTGCATCATTTAGGATGTCTAGCACATATTTTCTCTGAGACATTACAATGTCCCGCTTACCCCGTGTGACTTCTACGTCCAAAAAATAGCTCAACGATCCCAAATCTTTGCTTTAAAATTGTTCTCCTAGAAACTTCTTTAGTCCTGCAATGCCCTGACTGTCGTCTCCTGTGATCACAATATTGTCCACATAGACACCAAGTAGTATCCTCCCAGCTAATGTCTGACGGTAAAATACTGAATGATCCTTCTTTGATTGGCACATGCCAAACCGAGTAACCATATTTGTGAAACGACCAAACCATGCACGAGAGAATTGTTTGAGACCATAAAGGACCTTCCGCAGATGACACACTTTACCCTCCCTTGCAACAAACCCGGAATGTTATACCACATATACTTCTTCGTCAAGATATCCATGAAAAAATACATTCTTGATATCCAGTTGTAGCAACGACCAGTCATATCGAACAGCTAAGGCCAAGAGGACGCGCACAGAGGTCATCCGAGCAACTGGAAAAAATGTCTCAAAATAATTATCACCATAGGTCTGAGAATATCCTTTTGCCACCAGACGAGCCTTCAGGTGATCAAGAGTGCCATTCGGTTTTACCTTAATATTGAACATCAATTTGCAACCTACTGCCTTCTTACCACGAGGTAAATCAACCAAGTTCCCTGTATGGTTTTGTCGAAGTGCTTTCATCTCCTCTTCCATAGCAGCACGCCAGCCGGGATGATTAAGATCCTCCTCTGCAGTATTGGGAATCTGAATCCCATCAATAGTAGCCACCAATGATTGTGTGTGGCTCGCAATCCTTTTGTAATTGTGAACGTACAAGGGATGATCACGACGTACGACGAGGTCGAGCTGGCGGATCATGCTGAAGCAAATCAGTGGAGCTAGAGGAAGATGAATGCGCTGTGTCCGCGAGTACTATCGCCAAAACTTGTTCCGGTGATGTTGGTACCGATGGAGCCGGTGTTTGCGGACCATCGGACCGGGCGACTGGCTCGGTAGGAGAGGACACCCTTATGGGGGGCTATTGTGTTTGAACAGAAAACAATAAGAAATGTTCTTCTAGGTAAACTTGCAGAGCCGGATCAGTAGTTTGTGGAAGTGGAGGAAACTCGATTTCAACAAAGGTAACATTCCGAGAGAAAAAATACCTCTTCAAAACTGGAGAAAAACACCGATACCCTTTTCGATCCTTAGGATACCCAAGAAAAATACATTGGATAGCCTTTGGATCTAGTTTAGAAAGAGCTGGTCGGGTATCTCTAACATAACACAAGCAACCAAGGATTCGGGGAGGTAGAGAAAATGACTCTCGTTTGGGATATAACCAAGAGAATAGAGTATCGTCATTGAGAACAGACGACGACATACGATTAATTAGATAGCAAGTCGTAAGAACGACATGCGATCAAAAAAAATTGGAGTACGTGCTTGGAACATAAGAGCACGCGTTGTTTCTAAGAGATGACGATTCTTGCGTTTAGTCACACCATTCTGTTGTGGTGTATAAGGACATGAAGTTTGGTGGATGATGCCATTCCGAGACAGATGTGAGACAAACTCACGAGACATATACTCACGACCATTGTCACTGCGAACACATTTAATCGGAACACCAAATTATGTTTTGATTTCCACATAAAAATTACACCAAATGTTAAATAATTCGGAGCAATTTTTCATGAGATAAACAAAAGTGACATGTGAGTAGTCATCAACAAAGGTAACAAAATACTTGAATCCCATCACAGATTCAATCGGACAAGGTCCTATATCGGAATGTACCAACTCGAAATGAGCGGAAGCAACTTTATTCTGAATGATCGGATAGAAAATTCGGTGATGCTTTGCCAAACTACATGACTCACAATGAAAAGAACATGAAGCATCTAAAGATGGGTACATTTTCTGGAGTGCTTGGACAGATGAATGTCCTAACCGGCAGTATAACTCAAAAGGATCAAGTTTCACACCAGCACAGATAACAGAGGAAGGTTCGTCAAACATGTACAAGCCTCCAGCCATATGTCCCCTACCGATAGTCTTTTCAGTCTTTAGGTCCTGAAAAACACAACTATCAGGAAAGAATGTTACTGAGCAATGCATATCACGAGTAATCCGACTAATTGAGAGTAAGCTGAATGGGTTTCCAGGTGTATGTAATACAGAATGTAGTGACAGTCCCGAAGAAAGACGGACAAATCATTTTCCACGGACTGTCAGCGAACCACCGTTGGCACATGTAATATTAGACATACGACCAATCGGTACATAATTTCGTATCATATCTGCATCACCTGTCAAGTGAGCAGACGCACCAGAATCAAGGACTCACTGCTTCGACTGGACCACACATGCCGCTGAGTACCCTGCGGTGGACCCAGAAGTAGAAGCTTCACCTCGACTTTGAGTTTGAAACTCAACAAAGTCTGCATATGCTTCATCAGTCATATGTACGGATCGGCCGCCAAGATCAGGAGTATCTGAGATGATATTTGTGGCAGGAGCTTTAGTACACTGCTACTGGAAATGACCATGTAGACCACAATTAAAGCAGGTGCGCGATCGACCTCCATTACTACCGCCAATGCCTCATCCACCATCACGGCCAACATTTTGGCCACCACGTCGTCCACCACGACCACCACGAAATCCAGTACGAGCGACACCAAGAGCAGATCGATCAACAGGAGCATCACTTGGAGAGGTCTCGACGACCTTTGTTGTCCGTAGGACACGAAAATGAGCTTCTATTAGAGATGGAACCTTAGCTCCAGCAATGATCTGAGAGCGAGCTGAGTCTGCATCAGGATGGAGAGAGACAAGATATGCCATGACATGAAGCTGCTCACGTTGAGCTCTTGCTTCATTGATATCCGTCGTCAGAGATAATACACGGTCAACTTCATCAACCATAGCCTTAAAGGTCCGAAAGTGGTCCTTATGAGACTTGTCGTCCTGTTTTGCCCGGTAGACGCCAACGACCAAGTTGTAGATACGAGACAAGTCGTATTTTTCATCAAACGCCGTCGATAGGACCTCCCATAACTCCTTTACCGTGTCCGTGTTCTGAACCATGTCCTCCACCGATGGTTCCATTGAGTTCATCAACTGTGTAAACAGTCAACTATCATCCGTCTTCCACTGCTCAAATGTAGGATCAGTCGTCTCTGGAGGATTGTCAGTCAGATGCTTGGACAACCGTATTCCCCGAAGTGTTTTCTTAACCTTCTTCCGCCATGTTGAGTAGCCATCTGGTCAGTCCAACCGCCGATTGACGAGTCGAATCGAAGACATCGTCGTGCCAGTGTCCGTTGGTCCCGCCAATGCATTTCCGACACCGGTAGTAGTAGCACGGCTAGTCGCATCAGTGTTAGTCATCCTACGCTTGATTCGACCATCGTTGGATCTTCTCAACTCCAATAATCACATCAACTTTACCAATGCACTATCAACGTGGCCAGAACCGGCACGCGCATATAAAGTAGAGATCGTATGGGGATGACACAAGCCAGGACAGAGAAACAACCCAGGTTTCTCTCTGTGAAATCATGATGTGGATCCCGGAGTAGAAAGGAAACACAGATCCACGTAAACAAGTAACTTGTCTACATCAATGTTAACTCCTGAAGTCGTAATCTAGGAACAGGGGTTTTGCAAACAAATCATTGTCTATCCTCTGACCGCCGATATACGATTTTTTTTTTAGGGTTTAGACAGGAAGGAGGGGAGGCGGCTGCATGTTAGGGTTAGGATTTTGGGCTGCAGAGGGAGGGGGGGATGGGAGGGGGGTGGCCTGGAGCGGGGGGCGGCCTATAGGGGGGCTGGAGCGGGGGGCGGCCTATAGGGGGGCTGGATCGGGGGAGAGCGGCCTGGAGCAGGGGAAGGGGGGGCGGCCTGGTGACATGGGGGATGGACGGCAGGGGGATGGAGGCAAGGTTAGGGTTAGGTTTTTTTTTTTTTTGGGAGGGGGGGGAGGGGGTGTGGTTCTGGCTCTGATACCATGTGAAATAGAATAATAGATTGATTTTAATTAAGATGAGAGGGGAGTACATTATATAGGAGAGGCTAATCCCTCTCACCATTAGTCTACCCGATGTGGGACTAAACTAAACTTAACACATAACTAAATATATATATATATATATATATATATATATATATATATATATATATATAAAGAAGTGGGAAGGAACAATAGCCTTTTCCCTTCCCTTATCCCATCTCCATCTATGACTTCAACACCCATTGCCAGCCTCCCTCTCCTAAGTCCCTACATCTCTTAGTTGCCCTCTCTGTCCGTATCTCTCTTTGTTTTCTCTCTTACTGTGATCCTTATATTCTCTCTCTTTTTATCATGCTTTATAGTTTCTCCTTTTTTTGAATTTGGATAGTAATGTCTTATCCCATAACTATAGATTTGGATGCTAATGATTTCGTTTTGGATTTGAAAACTACATTTCCTATTATTTTTATCATTATTATAGACTGCATCAATGATCTTCCTTATATATATAATCATTAATATAAGCCGAAACATCAATAGTCTCCATAATATTATACAATTGAGATATTATCACCATTAAATTTGTTGAAGAATTTGGGTAGTTTACCCTTTCTAGATAGTTCTAGTGAAGTAATTAGTGATGTTATTATAGGCTAGCTATATATAGGTCGTGTTGAGTGAGAGTTGGCCTAGTAATCGTCGAGCTTCACTTTGTTCAAGCTCGGCTCAGGTCGGTTAGGTAATTGAGCTCGTAGCTATGTTCAAGCTTGGCTCGTTTACAAAGGGAGCTCGAGTTGAGTCGAGTTTTTCTCGAGATGAGTGCAGTCGTGCTCGTGAGCTAATCTGCCCATTTGCAACCCTTATCCTAAGGAAATTTCTGGTATATCTTCTTTGAGCTCTTAATTCACGGAATGTTAAAAAGCTTACACAGAAGCTTTATATTGCTTATGTGCATGGACGAAACATTGTCGCAGATGATTTTTCAGTTGCTGCATGTTTTTGTTATATACAAGCATTCTTGATTAGTCCTTAAGCATTTTGAATTGAAGGTGATTATATTCTTTTTGTTCTTACGAAATATCCAAGTAGCTTTTCAGTTTTTTCTTATTTTTCAAAAATTAGTCCAACTTGATTTGGAATGTTGAATTTCAGACTCTTTCCTAGTCCTTCTCTTCTTCTTACAACATGACATATTTCATATTTGATCTTTCCTCAGTTAGGTTGAGTTGAGTGATAGTTGCCCGAGTACTCGTTGGCCTTCACTTTGTTCTAGCTCGGCTCGGTTAGGTAATCGAGTTCATTCCTATGTTCTAGTTTGGCTCATTTACAAAGCGAGCTCGAGTCAAGTCGAGTTTTTCTCGAGCTGAGTGCAGTCTGATCCGTTCATTTGCAACCCTACTCCTAGGGAATTTCTCGTATATCTTATTTGAACTTTTAATTCACGGAATGTTGAGAGCTTACATAGAATTTGTATATCCCTTAGGTGTATGGACAAAACATTGTTGCAAATGATTTTTCAGTTGCTGCTTCCTGTGTAATGTAGAAACTGGCTTTCCAGGGTAATCCGTAAGCAGTTTGAATTGAAGGCGGTTATATTTTTTCGTTCGTACCAAATAACCCAAGTAGCTTTCAGTTTTTTTCTTCTTTTCTAACATAGTCCAACATGATTTGAAAATTTGAATTCCAAGACCCTGTCCTGGTCCTTTTCTTCTTCTTACATACAAGACATTTGATCTTTCCTCATTTGGGTCTATTAGGTATTGAATATGTCAACATGTGCATATGATAGGTTTAGATGCGTTCCATATTGCACACTCCCTGCCCTTGTTGTAGTAAATATATGCCGGAGCTTCACTTGTTTTGGTTCCAATTGTTTTCTTACTATTTTCTTTGTTATTGATTTGATGGATTCACATTTCACTTTATCATTTTGTCTCTCAGAGGAGGAAAGACGTCTTAAAATATTCTCACCTCAGTTTGGGGATTCTGTAATCCCTGGGAGTGTTCCTTCTGGTTAGTATTTTTTCATATGTACCTTTTTTTTTTCTGTCACATGTTAGACTAGTTAAATTACTATTGCGGTGTCCTCTTCTAACAGAGGATAACTCAGGCTCTGTGGAAGAATTAGAAAGTTCTGTCAACAATCTAGAAGCCAGCGGAAGTGTAGGTGCAGAAGAATCTATATTACCAGATAATAGCGTTGGGGATGAAATGTGCAGACAAGTTTCTGTTAATGATGTTCTTTGTGGCCTTTGTGGGAAACTGCTATTTAAGCCTGCTGTACTTAATTGTGGACATGGTGAGAAGTTTACAAGAAAGGGAAAGAGATTTCGCTAGTTGTGCACTTCAATGAAAGAAAAATATGTGCTAATACTTTTTTATACTTGCTCGGTTATGCAGTGTACTGTGAATCTTGTTTGGTCGGTCTAGGCGATGCTCCACTTAAATGTCCAGATTGTGAAAGCTCACATCCTAGAGGGTTCCCAAATGTTTGCTTGGATCTGGATCATTTCTTGGAAGAAGAGTTCTATGAGGAGTATGCAAAGAGGAAAGATACAGTGCAACTTCAAAGAGTAGAATCTCACCCTGGGGATTCATCATCCAGTAAGCTTTTGTTGCCATCGAACTTTCATAGTATTATTTATGTAGGTCCCATGATCATTGGTCCAGATATTGGTTATGCTATGATTTGTTGTTTCTGACTTGAATCATAGATTAATGAGACCTGTATAGACTTCCATCTTGCAGCTCCAGATTGACATAATCAGCCTTACTGTCTTTACTTCAATGTTTCATGTTGGTTTCACACACCAGAATTTCTGCTATTATTTTTTCTTTTTTATAAAAATTAAAATTTTTGTAGAGTGAGAAGTCTCTTAAAATCAGTAGTAATTCTTGAGAATTTAGAAACAAATATCTGCAATTATAGAGTAAGCTGCCTGTTGTTAATATTATGGGTCGCTAGGCAGTAACTTGCAATCTGTAGGGATTAGGGCTCAGCTAATCATGATTCTGGAAAGTAGCATCTATTGGCTGTAAAAGCTGGATTTCAATGAGTGCAGTAATTTTGTTGTTGCAGGTGTGTTGCAAGAGAAAAAGGATTCAAAACAATCAGATTCGAAAGATGATAACATGTTGACAGAAGCCAACCTCCGAAATATTCATGTTGGAGTTGGCTGTGATTCATGTGGGGTAAGTTCATTCGTACCATCGTATTGCAGCACATAAAATACTTGCAAAGTAGTTTTTCTTATTTAAAGTGGTACACTTGAGCAAACATAATTCCACAAAAGATGTTGATGCTAATGTTTTGTAAATTATTTATAATTCTAATTTGGCATCGACACAACGCTAATGAATTGGAAACTCTTCTTCCGCAGATGTATCCTCTAAGGGGGAAAAGATACAAATGTAAAGATTGCACGGAAGCAATAGGGTTTGATCTATGTGAAGCATGCTACAATACAACTTCAAAGCTACCTGGAAGATTCAATCAGCAGCACACGCCTGAGCACAAGTTTGAACTTGATGAGTCGCAGATGCTTTGCAGGATACTGCTCAGATCGTTGCCTGTGGATTCACAACAGGAGTTAGACTTAGCTGAAGAGTTCCTTTTTGAGCGCCTTTCAGACGACCAAGATGATCCTGATCATAATAATAATGATGTGCAATAATTGTTGCTGTAAAATTTATCAAAGAGGTGCGTGCTTATGCTTTAGTTACTGCTAGCTGGAGTTGGAGAAAATGTAAAGTTGTATTCTCTTAGTATAAAGATGCTGTGTTTGGTTCAAGGAGTTGGAGTTAAAGATAGGTGCAATGTCATGTATTTTGTCCTATATATTTTTGTATCTACTTTAATTCTGATTGTTGTGTTTTTTATGTTTATACATACAACTTTTCCCTTTATCAGCAACGCGTATCTGCTCTCCGGTTAATATTTTGTTGCATGCATCTTTTCTGGACTTTCGAGTTATGATGGAGAATGTTTACCATAGAGTTTGATTGAAAATGCAAGAATCATCAGTGATCGACACGAAAGAATCATCCAATGATCCCCTTGTAAAAAATAATGTTATGTACCTATAATCAATCATGGTTTTCCTCATTTCGTATATTTTTTGTGAAGCTCAACTTTGTGCATTATGGCACTCTTCTTGCTAGGCCTACAAATTATATATTCTATGATGCCATAAGTTGATTTGTGATTATAAATTTGATTGTAAGATGTACATAATCCTATCCTTTCAGATGTGGAGAGGCTGTATTCATGACTCAAACCCGCATCCTCCTCCCTCCAGGATGCAAGTAACAAGTCTTACTGGATTTGAAAATGTGCGAGCGCCAGGAAATTACTAATTGTGAGGGCTTTCTTTCGCTCTTCCATTGATGTACACATTTGCGGGTCTTCACTAGATCTCGAAATCGTTCCTCTGTCTGATTTGACTGGAACCCTATTGATCCTTGAAACAAACTGCGTTTTGTTGTCACAACCAGTTGTGTGCATGAAACAAATTTTGTTCAAACTCAATTACTTGATGAATAGAACATCTTACATCAAATATAGTATATAGAATTCTTGATATTCACACAAACTCTGCCAAAAAAGATATATAGTATATTACGTAGATGATCATCGATCATCATTTATCAATGAATCAGGTATGTGACAAAGAGGGCTACGAGATGATCATGGGTCATCATTTATCAATGAATCAGGTATGTGACAAAGAGGGTTACGAGCATGAGAATGTAAGCGATGACTTGATCCATCGACTGTTGCAGAAGGTCTTGTTGCCTGCCCATAGGCCATTTGCATCCGCCCGGACAGGAAGAAAGTCACAAAGAACATAGCATAGAGCCTCATGGAAGCCATCTCTAAACCTATGTGCAAAAGCTGCAGAGGGGTGAATTGAGGTGATGGATAGGAAAGACTCAAGTGTGGTTAGAGTATATATATGTTTATATATTATCATTGTACTTGAATTGGTCTACATATAGCAGCTAGCTGAAGCTAGAGTCAAGATGTACTGACTGTAGTATTAGCTAAACTTCCTGATACGTTTGTTCTTATTGATGAACAAAATAGATGAATTTAGATTTGATTACACACAGCAGGGACTTGTATTTCAGAAATTGACTTAATTTGAGATGCTAGCATCAATAAACATGTATCATTTGAACACATACGGAACACTAATTTCTGCATGTTTCTGAAACCCAAAGTCTAATTAATCCTTAAATTTTCATTATAAAACTGACATTGTTTTTGTAGTCCTTGCTAAGTTATTACTGACCTTTAGTTGAATAAATTTATCTAGTTGTTTTTTTCTAGTTCTGTTTATTTTCAGCCAAACAAAAGAAATCAAGGATTAGATATTTATACATGGAAATAGACCATTGTATCACTTTGCAACATAACCTGAATTTATATTTGCAGCACTCCTTCTTACCAACCTACAGCCCTAACTTTCAACACTGGCTTTGCTTAAAACTGAATTTTCCAATTAACACAATAGTTAGCTACACAATTTAGAGCATAAATTGCAGTGTTACAAATTCAAGAGGGACCACAATGATCTGAAGAGAAGGGTCATCTAAGCATCGATACATAAGCAAGAATTATATCTCAAGGGGTGTTGGTGTTAATACATTACAAGCAAGAATTGTACTAATATTTGATAGTTCAACTTTGAGAACAATCTCAAGATCCAAATTCCTAAATGTGCAGCTAGCAGCCCTTTGATGCATCTAAACCTGTGCTATCACCTAGGAAACCTAGACAGGTAGAGATCATAGGGAACATACGCAACCGACACCGTCCTCTCGCCATACAATCGCCCATGCAAACAGTGAGCCGCAACACAAGCTGATTCTTTCCTCAAGAACTCCACCAGTACACAACCTGGCTCAAAAACTTCTGGTTTACCATCAAGAGTCTGAAGATCACCACCTACATCAGATGCGTCTCCTTCCTTCAAATATGTCGTTTCCATCGGCACATGATCAATACTGGCATTAGTTGGATCTGCTCTCGAGTTACTATGTGCCTCAAGTGTTCCATCGATCTCCAGTAATTGAATTTCACTAGCCAATCCACTTTCAGCACCAGGGCTTTCTTCCATTTTAGTATCCTCAACTTCAGTAGGGTTGGGATGTTGGTCTACTCCATCTACTCGGACAGCATCTCGAGGGTCTTCCATTGTCAAATCCTTCGAGGAAATCTCATCATGACACCCATCATCGAACTTTGAAGGATAATCCACTCCATCTACTTGGACGGCGTCTCCACGGCCTTCCGTATTCAAATCCTTTGAGACAATTTCATGATGGCACCCATCATTACACTTCATGTTTCCTGTACTGATATCCTGGAAATCTTTGGCTTTCTTCAGAGGTGGTTCATTTTCATCTCCGTTCTTCTCAGAATCATTGCTCGGAACTTCTGTCCCAGACTCTATCTTGTTCGAGTTACCATTGGCTTCGGAGACAACCTCATTGCTGCTTTTGTACCTCACTATATTCACTGACTTGATGGTTCCAAACCTGCACAATTATTAATTGTGTTAGAACTTTGCAGCATAAAGTATGTCGAGGAGATGATTATGATATGCATTGGGTTTCCATACACCTTGCACACTCCAGCCTTATATCTTCCATTGTTTCTTCCACATCAGATTCTGAGAGCAAGAGAAACTCCTCGGCCTTAAACTAAATCATTTCACGTAGCAAGGAAAAAAGAACAGAACAAATGTGAGATACTACTCAAGGATATGATAAGAAATATGGGAGCTATTACTAACCATAGTCCACGACTGAAAGGTAAATATATTCTACCCCTCTGCAATTAATATAACTTACCAAATTCGTAAGCTGTAGAACCTGTGTCGAACTAGCTAGTAGTGATCTTGCATGTGGGGGGATACCATAAGTTGGAAGGCTTTCAGCAACATCCTCATAAGATGAGAGTCGAACCTTTTAATGGAGAATAAATACATTCATACCAATCCAACAAGATAATGAATAGAGTATTCAGAAGAAAAAAATATCTACAAAATGTTTTGATACCTCATTTGAATCAGGAAGAGCTTGAATTGCAGTTAGGACCTGTCCTGCTAGTTTCATCCCATTAAGTCCTGCACATGCTCTTTGAGTAACTGACTGATCTTCATACTGCAATATACAAATTAGCCCATCAGTTTCCAAATTCATGAGGCTTTAGAAGCATCATTCAAAATAAAGTTCAACCAGCTATGGCCCTTTGGTTTTATCACCACAGATATTAGATATAGCATTCACATACCTCTAAGAATGCACAGTGTCCATTTAGCTCCTCATTAAACTCAAAATGGTATGCCTTCAAAATGCCAAAGGCACTAGCAATCTTCATAAACTAATAAAATTACAAGAACACATGTCAAGGTCTAACGACAAAATAAATAACTCAGATAAAACTCCACATAGCTAATATCCAGGAATCAGATTACCATATCGGACGACAGAGCCTTTGAAATACCACCAACGAAAATCTGTTGCAGAAAGAAATGTTTATCAATTGTATCCAACAGTAACACCACATGCACATCCAAACAAAATCAAAATAAAAAGGAAAGATAAAAGACCAATATCTGTTATACTTGGGACTGTCAAGGGGTCAGATTTATGTAAAATTTGAACCCGACCCGGATGATTTCGGATTTCCAAGATGTGAATCCGAACCCGACCCAATTGTAAGGGTACTCTTTTTAGAACACGAACCCGGTTTTTTTTAGGTGAATGTATATCCAAAAAAAATTTAAAAGATTGCTGCCGCCAAAGATCGAATACAGGACCTACTGATCTAACAACTCAGCCTTTACCAATGGGCTATGCAATGGTTTGTGTATTCAAATAAATTATACTCAACTGTACCTGAACCATACCCAAATATTTTTTTGGGTTAAATATTGTGTAACCCGAACCCAACCCAAAATTTAATCGGATTTAGTTTTTATAATCCAAACCCCAAATTTTAGCCAAATTTTGGGTCGGATTAACGGGTTATCGGTTACCATTGACCAGTGTAGTCAAAGGCGCGCCTCAGGCGCGCCTAAGGCGCGCCTTGCTCCCAGGCGCAGGGGCAGCGCCTCAGGGCACTCCAGGCGAGGCGCAATTCTTAAGGCGCACCTAAGGCGCGCCTAGGTGCGCCTTTTTCGAGCGCCTTGGAATAGCTAAGGCGCGCCTAGGCGCGCCTTGAAAATCTTGTGAAAAATAACATGTTTAGACTATTTTTTTAACTGTTGTACTGTTTTTAGACTATTTTTTGAACTGATATACTTTTTTTTTATTGTTTTCTCTCTCACTCACTCAATTCAAAGTGATTGTAACCTAGACATGGGAGAATTTGAAGCACACATGTTTATCAATGTAGAAATCCGATATATATATATATATATATATATATATATATATATAATTTTTGCGCCTCGTGTTGCTCGGGCGCGCGCCTTAAGTGCGCCTTGCGCCTCGGGCGATTTGGACCCTTTGCGCCTTGAGTGCGCCTTGCGCCTTTGACTACCTTGCCATTGACAGCCCTAGTTATACTTTAGCTCCTAAAGACGGAATACCAACGAATGTGGACTAAATATAGTAATATCTATTATGAGAAAACTGGCATCATTCGAACTCAGGAGGAAACCAGATTTCAGTCATCTAGATAGGCCTGGAATATTTTATAGTTGTTCACATTCTGCTACAGGTACAGTGAAGAGAAAGAAACACATAACAAGGTCAAAATGAAAGAAAATTTAAATTCTAATCTCATCCCACTTCACGCCATCCGAGAGATTTACTTAACCAAACCCCATCCCACCACAGAAAGGAATTGCCTATGGTGCATATGCCTAGGCGCGTGCCTAAACAATCTTCATCATGTTCCCTCTAATTTATTAACCTAGAAAGATTGCAGGCAAATATGGAGGATATACATCCATTGTGCCATACATCCTTACAGAAAACTAGTCACGGTCACGTTGCACGTACCAAAAAAATTGTATGATATTAGAAAAATTAAATAGAAATTTAAATTATATTAAAATATTTTAAATATGATTTGAATATATTTTAATTAAGATTTGTTATAAACAAGATAGTCAAAGAGGCAAGGCGCACTCGAGGCGCAAAGGGTCCATATCGCCTGAGGCGCAAGGCGCACTTAAGACACGCGCCCGAGCGAAGAGAAGCACAAAATAAAAATAATAAAAATATACATAAATAAATAACTAAATTAGTAACGTAAGAAATAAAACTAAATAACATATTAAAACAAATAAAAATATAATCAAGTGAATTAGCAGAACAACGATAGCACTCAACAGAACTAACAAAAATTTGTATTCTCCCTACCACGCTTTTGATAAATTTTAGTTTTTCAAGTTCATCTCTAGCAAACTTTGGTAACCATGGAAAATGCTACATCTCTCCCACTTGTATAAGGTAAGGATTATCTTCCCATCTCAACGTTTAAAAAAAAATACATAAGGCGCACCTAGGCGCGCCTTTTCTTTGTTTTGCCTTGCTGAAAGGCGTACCAAAGGTGCACCTTGGGTGCGTCCGAAGAAAGGAGTCTCTCCTAGTGAGGTGTGAGACGCAGATGATAAGCCTTTTTGCGAGGCACGCCTTTTACTACCATGGTTATAAATATGTTTTTAGAATTTTGGATGTGTTTTGTTGGATAATACCATGTAGTTAGTTTCTATATAATTTAAATATTGAATATATTTTAGGATTTGTTATATGTTCAGGTAGTTAGAAGGATTTTAGGTTTTTTTTTTAATGTGAGAAAATAACATATGCGGTAATTAAAAAGATTTTTAAATTAATAATTGAGAATATACATACGGCTTAGACAGGCTCATTTTTGAGTTGTTTCTAAGCCACGTTATAATATACTAGTCACGTTCACGTGCGTTGCACGCACCGAAAAGAAAAAAAAGAAAAATATATGATAACAATGAAAAAATAGATAGAAATTTAAATTATATTAAAATATTTTAAATATGATTTGAATATATTTTAATTAGGATTTGTTATAAATATGTTTTTAGAATTTTAGATGTGTTTAATTAGATAATACCATGTACTTAGTTTAAATATAATTTAAATATTGAATATATTTTAGGATTTGTTACATGTTCAGGTAGTTAGAAGGATTTTAGTTTTTTTATTTTTTTCTAGACAACATATATGATAGTCAAAATGATTTTTAATTTTTTTTACATTAATAATTGAGGATATACATACACTTAGACGGCTCATTTTTTAGCCGTTTCTAAGCTGTATTATAATAGTAGAGATTTCTTCAAATAACCTTCCAATTTATCCGGAATCACAACAACCAAATTATAAGAGACTACTTCCGGGGACATGTCAATGAAACTTCAGAGGAAGCAGCAATAAGAGACGACGGCACTTCATACACAAGGAAGTGGAGGATGTGGAAGCGTCAGAGCCAGTGGGGCTGACTATAAAGTATAAATAGTAGGATAGATTTAAGTAACCTCGCCTAATAGAGTGAGGCTTGCAGGTCAGGATGGATAAAGTAGGAACTTATGATCTTGGCAGATCTTCGATAGACATTTACGTTCAGCGTGATTGGATTCTGTATGATAGACCAGGCTTGTACTTACAACTGACCAACCTTTATTAGTCTTAGGAACGGTGTTCTCCTATAGAGTACAGAGATGAGGAACGGCAAACAGTAAGAAAACATTGAAGAAAATCAGCCAGATCAAAATTTAATATATACTTATGAGACCAAGAGCAGTTGGATGTGCAAAAGCTGGACTGTATGAAATTACATGTCTGTTAGAATTTTCATTGCTCTCATGCATATCATCTAGAGGTAAAGCAATCCACAATTAGTATAATCTGAGATAACTGAAATACCTACACGACACACAACAGTTTTCATGTTTGTTTGACTCCCCGCCATACATTTGCTCCAGTCTCCATTACAATTCAGACACTAACCAGGCAAAGGGACATTACATTCGACATGCACATAGAATAAATCTAGCAGGTCCTCAACTAGAGCAGAAATAATTGCAAGAGATCAAGACAGATGCAGATCACTCGTAGTTTCACATAATAATTTGGGATACCTTATTGGGTGAATCCTTAACGGCATCAGATATGACTTTGACCACTGGCACAGTTTTTCCAAGGGCTCCGGTCTGCATGAAAATAGCAACTGTCTGAAAACCTGGTACATGAATATAGACCATGATATAGCTCAGAAAGCTTCATATAATAATTTAAGAATACAGGTTGTGTTACGCTACAATCAGCTATTACCATGGGAAAAGGATAATGGTGGATATATTTTGATTCTCACAAAGTAATATGAAACGGAAATAGCTATGCAGATAAAAGATAGTAGAAACTAGGAGATGGTATATCGAAAGGAGCTATTCAGTGTCATCCTAGACTGTTTAGAATATGAGACTAAGTTGGCAATGTAAGTTCAGGAACTGTAACTCTGTTGAAATTCAAGTAGGAAGTAATCAATAAATATTCACACATAACAAGATATAATTTGATTCTCACAAATAGGACACTAAAAATAGATGATCAGACAAAAGATAGTAGAAACTATGAGATGGTAAATCGGAGCTATTCAATGTCATCCTTAGACTACTTAAGAATATGATACTAACTTGGCAATGTAAGTTCAGGAACTGCAACTTCTTTGAAATTTAAGTAGGAAAGTTCTCAATAAAAATTCACACTCAACAAGATATATTGATGAAAGCTTTGAAACATCAAAACAAGGACAATTTTGTTTTGCTTGAACTAAGTAAAGTAACAATCACCACAGAGAAGGTATCATGTAAAGATATAAGAGTAACAATACAGCAACTCTTTTTAGCAATAATCAGCAATGGTTGCAGAACAGAACATGAGAAAGAACTCTAAAGAAATAAAACTGCATGAGCTGAAGTACCAGTGACTTCATGTTCAAAAAGCTGTCAATACCACCAATGACACAAGGTTATGTGAGAATGTAAGCAGCTGCCCTCAAAATGTCAAGAATACTGAATATCAATACCTAGCAATCTATTGAACAAATACTTGTCTAGTCACTACAGATAAAAGCACAGTCAGAACGCTTGTGCAAGCAAGATCCTATAGGAGGAGTGCTTCCCTTATTATATCGATTAGCAAAGAACAAGCAAGCAAAAGCTATACATGTACATGGATTAACTTCTAATAGAGCATATCCAGTGAACTAATTTAAAATGCATTTTATATCCTCTACACAACAGGTAACGTCTTGAGAAAAAAAGGGTGCCTCAAGTAGTCAACAGCCAAGGTTAAACCATATAAAAGATTCTATGAAATGAATTCTATACAAGAAGCACAATGCACATATAGACCATTTTTCTTAAACCTATTGTAGCAAATGGACAGACAATCATAAGGAGTAGGAGACGAGGATACTTATGAACAAAAAATAAAATAAATAGTTAAGCTAATATGTCAATTATTTCGCAACTGAAGCTAGAAGATGAAATTGGCAGAGTATGTGCAATGTGCAGATCATGGCTATCAATTCTATTTCGAGGGGTAAGAATCCTCCAAAATTTTGGTGAGCCAAGTCAAGCCCCTCACCATAAGCTAACCTAGTTACGAGCATTAGAAGATCTAAAACTGGTGTGGTGGCAGTTGACACTTCTCCGTACTCAAACCCACAAATTTCTAAATACAGTGAAAGTAGGAACTGTACAAATAGCAATATTAGTTCGAATATATCACTTCCTGTGATATGTAGGTTACTTCTCCCTAGTGTGTCAGAGTTGTGCATTTTCTTCAGCGACCATCAGTTGCTTTGGTTGTTTACAAGCATATCCACATCATATAATGAATATGCATAAGATGAAGAGCATTTTACTCCCTTATATATATATATATATATATATATATATATATATATATATATATATATATATATACATATATATAAATGAATATTTGTGGCAAGCTAGCGTGGCACCCTACTTGATTAGGAAAAATCGTCTCAGATTAAAGCCGCTTGGAGGAGCAGAAAGATATTAGTCAAAAGAGCCACTAGTACCGAAGGTGGGCATAAATGAACTTGGAGTTAGGTTGTGTGTGTTTGCAACCTTATCCTCTTTCTATGGAAAGGTTCTTTTCATAACTTTAGCTTGTATCTAATACACGGCAAGTGTCACGACCAGGCCAACAAAAGACCTTTGAAAAAATCACATGCAACAAAATAGACATGTAGTCTATATCATCAGTCGATACCCAAAATACAAAAAAATATGGACCAACATAAATTATTAAAAAACACTATTATATAACTATTTTTACTGACAACCACTTTCATAAGAATACTCGGTGAAGAAAAAATTAAACAGGAGGGGACAGGAAAAATAAGTGCGCATATGTTTTGATGAGTTTGTCACCAAACCTCAACCATATGAAGAAACCCTAGTTTCACATATGGAGGAAATTAAGAGCCAATCTGGATTGAATTTTTAGTGCAGCTGGGTTTCATTAGGGCTCCTTTCCGAGCGCAAATGCAATGGACTAGCCGTTTGGCTAGCTCTTCGTTGCACCCGAGCCACGCATGCCCATTCATTTGGAGGCTCAAACGAACATTCCAAAACACTCACCTAGTGAGTGTTCCCTGAACTTCAGCAAACCCACATCACCCAAACTACAATCGGGAATAGGCTTAACACACTTACACTATTGTTTTTTTACTATGAGAAACTTGAGTTGAAACTGGTTCATGATAAACATGTACAGAGACATTTAAAAAACATGATGAAATATTATTATATAGTATCATATCTATGTTGTATCATATCAGGCGAGACGCTAAGTTTAGTTTAAAAGTTGTCTAGACTGAAACATACTATAGATATGTTTCTTTCCTTACCCATATCATAAGATATTTACATCAGAAAAAAATTACATTGATTTATATCATGGAAAATAGCTAACGCTGGAAAAGCTTTGGTGAGGTAGAGGCGACAGGCCTCCCGCCTCGCCTAGGCGTCGAGCCAAAGTACTTCACTAGTGCGCATATATTTTTTTCCAGCTGCATATATATATGACCCTAGGCGACCTGATATAATACATGTTTTGATTAACTCTAACATATGTTTATATGTTAGACAGGTTATCGAAATCAGCAGAATGAACGAGAATCAATACTAAGTTATAAATAACGACTAATTAAGCAGAAGGAATTTAAAGTTCAATGATGGGATCTCAATGGCTTTTAAGCAGAAGCACAATCATATTTGCAAATCTTTTCATTAGAAAATTAATGTAATAAATTGTACTATAATTTTAGTTTCCAATATAATACTCAGTTCTGTAACAAATATAAAGTCCTTTGTTAAACAGATCCGCTCCTCACAATCAAAGAAGAATGACAACCATGAATAGTTAAAAATAATTAAAGAGGTCATTATCCTAACTGTGGTGATTTCGCAAATATTAGAGAAGTTGGAACGGTGCACCTGGATCTTTTAGATGGGAAGGAAGACGTTAGTTGACGGATCTGCGGCTAAAGGTAGACCGCTGACGGCCTAGCGACGGACGGCATGGCGGCAAGCGGCCTGGGGCGGACGGCCTGCTGCACCAACGGAGGAAGGGACGGTAGGCAGGACGGCAGGGAACTGTTGGTACCGCTTGGATCGGAAGGCGGACGACTTGGCGACGAGATTGGGGAGAGGAGGTCGAGGACACTCGACGGACGACCACCCTAGGGTTTCACACGCCCAGGGAGGAAGGGAGAGGGGGGAGATTATGTTTCACACTCTAACCTCAAAAAATAGATCGCAATTTTTTTTTTCGTCTCACAGTACTTCATTGATTATTTCATGATTTCATATGAAAAGAACAAGCTTACATCAAGGTAAAAAGTATCGGCCGATACCGATACGTATCGGCCGTATCGGATCGGATTTGGCCACTGCCGATCTGATACAACCCAAAATAATCGGTATCGGCCGATTCGTGACGAAATTTTTTGGTATCGGCCAATATGGACCCGATACGAACCGATACTGAGAGGTTTGCCGATACAGCCGATACCAAAAACTATTGCCGATACAGCCGATACCAAAAATTATTGCCTATTTTTTTACTAATTTATTAATAATTATTTAAATATTGCCGATACAGCTTATACCAAAAAAATTCGATACTCCGATCCGATACCGCCGATATTGCCGATACGGATACTCATACAAACTGTCAGATACCGATACCGAGTTTTTGAACCTTGGCTAATATATTGGCATATAAAAGAGCAAAGTACTAAGCCACGGGCAATGCAAGACTAAAGATGTGAATAAAGGAAACAAACTCTCCACAAGTAATGTGGGACTAAAATAAACCTACTAAAATGTCAACTCAAAATCACATGAGCAACGATAGGTCTTTTCCGAGACGCTTCCTGTGCATGTACACGTGTTGAAAATCTCGTGCGTGCGGTGCGATGTCCTCATCACGACCATTGCCACAGCCATGAAAAATTACCCAGGTCGACGCGGTAGTTTTTTCACATGCACGTCTAGGCATCACCTAGGCCGGGCCGCCTAGGTGTTGTCTATGACAACATAGGTCAAAGTTGTTTGTGATAACATAGGTCAAAACAGTCGAGCTTCTATTCTTTCCAAACTTTTGGTTGAGGCCTCCAAATTTTCCAGAAACATCCAAAACTTCCTAAAAATATTCTTTTAAGTTTTATTGAAACTAGCCCAAAAATATGTACTTGATTTGTTTTATTTAAGATTTCATGTTCTAAAAAGAAACGTTCTTGAGCATAGAACTCGATAATTGCTTTCTATGACTGACAATTGCTGAAAATGTCAGTGATAATTGCTTTTTAACAGTAGACATAATTTAGAATTAGCTATTATATGGCCCACCCATGCTACGAACTGTAGCAGAGCATTTTCCTATACCATATACATAATTATATTAGGAAACTGCACCATACAATCCTAGGCCTAGTTCTCAATATGACAACTGGTATGTGCTCAGTTCAAAGAATTTACCTACTTTGCAAGTTTTGGATATTTAACCTTAGAAGCCAGAAGTGGGAGCGGGGACGGAAGCGGGAGCGGGGGCGGAGAAGCGCGACTACTTAGAAGATTCTAAATTTGGGAGCGTGATGGGAGCGTGCGATAATAAATTTTTAATGTTTATTAATTATTGTTATCAAAACTTATAAATATCTTAAAATTTATTAGAATTTATAAAGTTCAGTTCAAAGTTACAAAGAGATCTTTCGCATGTTAATTTTTTATGACGTCAAAGTAAGAAATCTTTAGTTTCTTGGTAGTTTGATAAATGTGTATTGAAAATATTACAATTTCTCTCACAAAATTTATGTCATCTTCTAAAATTATGGTCATATTATGGGAAGCGATCATGTCGTCGGGGAAACGAGCTTCCGTCTCCGGAGAAACAAAGCTCCCGTCATCGGAAAAACGAGCTCCAAACGAGCTCCCAAGTAAGAAACGCCGAATCGAAGGTTCTTACTGAGATTCGTTGACCTCCTAGGAGTTTCTTGCTTCTAAGTATTTAACTAAAAGAATAACCCTACATTTTCCATTCCAGACTTAAAGCATATCCTTCAAATCATTTTGGAAGGATATCAATATGTGTAGCGGATCAGGTACTACAGAAGCATATTAATCTGATTACTTGCTAACAACTAATAACAATTGATGGAGATTGACCAATTAGAGTTCTTTAAAATAAGCATTAAACAATGAGTACAATAAAATTCTACATTAGACCAATCCAATTAAATTGGATAACCGTATATGTAGAATCTGATCAAGCGAGTTCATTTTGAAAATGAATATTGATATTAGCCTTGCATAACTGGATATGTAGAATCCGATGGAGCCAGTTCATTTTGAAAATAAATAATTGATATTAGCCTAATGATTCATTGGACATGAAACTACAAAAGCATATCAATCACAATATACAGAAGCTGGTCTGTTATGATTCAATATGTTTTTTGAATCAAGGTTCAACAATGAACACAATAAACTTCTACATTTGACCAAGCCAGATCATTTCGAGAACAAAAAAATGAAATTGTATGATCTATTGAACATGAAACTGCTTAATTATTATCCGGAAATTAACATCAAACCATAAGGAGAATAATAAAGCCATTATCCAACATTTTGGGGGTCGTCAGCTACATTAAGCCTTTTCTTCTACTGTCAGCAACAATAACTTAGCTTATCCCAATTCCTAATGTTACATTATAAAGAAGCATGATGATGTTGCAATTGAGGACATCAGTTCCAGGTTTCATCTGAGCTACCATAAAGTAGATAAGCTTAAACATGATAAAATTTGCATTGGGCTGAAGATGACAAATAAAAGGGAGTGATTTTATGTTGCTGCTTATAGGATAGACAAACTAGTCAGCAGACTCAGCAACTCAACAAGGGCGCTGGGATAATAGAAGATAAAGCAATCTTCTGCTCAATGGGAGGGAAGAGTGGTAATAGAATTTTTTACAGTCACTTCCTGATTCTTAACGTATATGGTTGGAAAAAGGATTAGTGGCATGCCGGTATTGGTTGATTTATTTATAGTTTAGTTGAGAAAAAAGTTGAGGACACATTAATTTATGATCTTTGAATCAAGAAAATGTTCAGTTTTAACTTTTAAGCCTGACGAAAAACTAGAGAAGGATACTAATTTAGCACACAATCTTCAGTTTATCTAAAAATTAATGGCAAGACAAGGACGAAACTTGGCAAGGTCAAAATAAAACTATTTACAGCTCATTGTTAGACCCAAAATAAAGCATACCCATACCAATAAACAATGCAATTACAATTGGTCTGATTTTAAGAAGATATAGATAAATGTTTATTTAAATCAAGCATTAGATACTAGCATCTTATGTAATACACTTGAGAAGCTTGAACAACCCCTCTGGCACCTAACTAAATTGTTTTTAAAATGAACCCCGGCTAAAAGCCTAAAAGATCGACCGGACATGAGATGCCTCAGAAGAATCTAGCACATCACTCAGCAAAATGGGGAAAGGAAATAGGATAACTAGGCAAAAAAGTTCAGGACAGAACTTCCATCTTCAACTGCTTATTTATAGCATCTTCAACTGCTTTTTTTATAGCATCTTCCTTTCCATAATGTGCAGATATGAATGGAATAAAAGCAAAGATATATATTGTACAATTTTCAGTACACTATTGTTTACACATAAGCATATTGTCACAAGAACACAACCTAACGTCCTCAAGAGAATGACAGATGATATCTGAAAGAGAGTGCCTTTTCACGTGGTACCTAAAGAATATTCCCAGTAAATTATGTTTAGTCAGTCCCTATATAATAGTATAGAGAAACCTCAAGCAATGCCAAAAGTCATGATAAATCACCAGAAAGGACTCTACCAAAAGTCATGATAAGTCACCAGAAATCAGTTCTGAAATAAACAGCAAACATATCAACTTTGCACTACACCTGGAAGTCAGCTTTAAAAAGTCCTCGCTTTGTCACGATCCTGAATGTGAATCATGACACACCCAATAAAAATACCCTATTTGAAAGAGATTCCAACATCATTGTCAGACAAGGTTTCATCTAAGAACACAAACATATGCCTTGCACAAACAAAATTGAATAAACATTTTCTTGGAGAAAAGCAAGCCATAGCAATTTGTCAATGTACTAATAGTTGCAAATCTCAAAAAAAAAGTAGATTTTCTGAATGCAAATTATTTGCAAGGAACATTTTTAATTCAATATTAAATATCCGAATATGCAGCTATTACTCCAATGAAAAATGGGACTTAAATATCTCACATTGTTATGAAATATAGATATGCCTGCCCTCCATTTTGCAAGTCTTATAGTATTTTGGAATCCAATTATAAAGTCATGTAAAGCAATAAGTACTTAATTAGCATGTCCATTTGATGAAAATAGAGAGATGGTTCTGATTGGCATCTCTATGGACAGCAACAGTTTCCGTGTTCATTCAAGTTTTCAAGGGCATAAGCAACGCACATACAGAAAAGCCCAGAAAGATCTCTTCTAATGTCCACAATAACTAACAATTAGGCATGTAGCTAGTGTACATGAGAGAGAACAAATACTAGGAATACAACATGTATTACATGCTGTAGTATGCATATCCATGTTAACTGGTACATTGGCAACAAATATAGCATATGAAAAGGTAATTGCATCCGACAGTTACTAATTAGATCAGGAAGAAGCAACTAAAAGCTATAGGTAATTAACTACAAGCTTTAGGAAATGTGATAAGAGAAATTGAAAAACAGCACAAGTATGGAACAATAATATTAAACTGCACTGCACAATATCCACAGTGAAATGGTTCATTGCTTTCTTTAATAATCATAGCCCAACAAAGAAAAAATATTTTGTTTCCCTTTCTATGAATTGCATAATGGGATCAGTAGTCTAAATTATTAATAGACTGTAACAATTTTATTTCATGTAGATATTATTGTCAGCAGAAAGAACAATGTACGGGGGAAATGCAACAATAAGCTCTGTTACATGAGTATATATGCTACACGTCATTCTTCTGCTTAGAGCTCTACAGGTTATGCCAATTCCAAGGAAATCTGTTCTCAGTTAAACTTTAGAATAAATGAGACAAATAATACACCAATATTTTAAAATAGAATTGTATTAGCAGTTCATAGCTAGTCAAAGCATGTCAGGGGGAACAGTCATGTGACTTTCCCATTTGAATATAGATGCACCAGTTAGGAGTGATAGGATGCTAGTTTAAAGGGCTACTATAACTAGGGATAGTCCTAAACGGAAATTGACTGATACTGTAAAGAAGGATGTCTTTTCTAACGTTACAGACTACATGACCCTCAGTAGAGCTGAATGGAAGAAAATGATTAAAATAGCCCGCCCAAAAAAATTAGAATGAAGGCATTGTTGTTTTTGTACCATCAAAAAAATGTGTGTTCATTTTTACATGCCCCCCCCCCCCCCCCCCCCCACACACACACACACACAAAACAAACACATTGATATTGATGTAAGATCTTATGGAACTCAATAAACTTTGCAGCTGTCAATAAGGCTTTTTGTTCATTATAGTTTATGATAAGGAATTGACTGAGGGTAAAAGGTATTGGGAAGTAAACATTGGGCAACCAATGGGTATCTCTAACTCAAATATGATTTCTAATGGTAGCTTCTGATTTTAAAAATAATAAATGGTGCTAATTTAGTGCAGTTGTGCTGATTGAGTGCTAAATTGGAATTCTTCTTTACATATTTGTAAAGGGTTTTCAAGTAGAGTATTCTTAAATTCACTATTTAGTTCAGTTGATTTGAATAACCTGGATCCATACACAGTGAGTAGATTGAGCCATTGGATGGTGCCGAAACTATTTATTGCAATTTAAATGTAAAACCTAATGCAGTGAATTATACAAACATGTAATAGGTAAATTGAGATCTCATGTAGTCAGTATAAGATGTGTCTTCTTGTAAGGGCAGAAAATAAAGTTGAAGCACAATGCATGGTAACTTGTTTGTAAAATTAACATTAAGCGAAAAGAAGGGAAAATTGGCACTTCCAACCGAAAAGACTACATTCTATTGGTCGGTCTTGACTTCTTTCTGTTCTTCCTTTTACAAGTAATTAGAGTGACAAAAAAAATCTTAATTTTAGGTCATCTGGTATGAAGACTTATTCCCTTGGTCATAATATAATTCAATCAATCATATAGGATTTAGGTTGCTTATATCAATATGAAGGCAAGATGGATAAAAAAATTGTAATCCAGATAGAAGGTTTATCAGCAACATGCAACCTAATTCTCTAAGCCTATTTGAAATAAACATTTGCATGGTAACTAGAGTTTCAACATTAAACCTGTTGCACAAATGTCAAATGCTGACAACATGCAACTTTTTCACAACATAATTAAATGCATAATATGGGTAAGTCATTCCCTTTCACTTTTTGGCTTAATAGGTCAAGATATGTCTTATGGTGAATTGTATTGTCTTACCTCTATGTCTCGACTCCTTAATCATTACGGAGTGGAGGGAACATGGAGGTCCCCCTTGGTGCACGACCTTAAACTACATAGGCAAAAGGTCAGCCTATTAACCAGCTGGCGTTCTAGGTTTTAGAACGTGGCCCTTCCCATGCTTATATAGCTACTCAGCTAGGACACCAACATAAAAGATTGACATCAGGTCATCATTCAGCCATAAGAAATGTCAATTCTTTTATGAAGCTTTCTTATACCCTGCCCCATCGTTCAGCCATAAAAATTGTCAATTATTTTATGAAGCTTTCTGCTCCATTCCCTATACCCTGCTCCATTCTGCTTGGACAAGGCTTGGATGATGATGATGATGCATCTTCAAAGGTCAGAGTGTCTTGACCATCACGCACTTAAGACAGCAAAGCTTACTAGAAATGTCTGGTTTATGAAATCTCTTTGAAGGCATAAAGATACATATATCCCAGCATAATCAAGTTACTAGTCTCATCATGTTGCATGAGGGTAAATGTCAACAATCTGTAAAAGAAGGCATTGAAGTCCACTATAAAAGGAACAAAAGTAGATAGATACAGCAAGAGTTGAACCTCTATTCCCAAAGGGTCGTCTCACGAATCATTTTCTTCCATTCAGCTTCGCCAAGGGCAATCATATCTCTAACATTAGCAACTACCATATCCCCTTTATTGTCAACTGTCTTATTAGGTCTACCCCTAGTTCAGGCAGCTACTTTACCTATGATTTTCACTCCTAATTAATGACTTTCCTCTCATTATCGCCAATTACACCATCTCCAACTTCCAGAATATGCACTCATTGCTTTTTTTAAAGTATTGCCACTTGTGCATCCTAGCATTCCCATTTAAAATAGCTCCTTTTTTAACATATAAAAAAGAGAAAGATCATAATATATAAACACAATCATGAAGGCTAAGTTAATTTAAATTGCCTCTCCTTGCACTATTCTGTAGCGTTATACTTCGCACCTCCAAGACGAATGCAACATTACCTTTGTCCAGGTATCTGGCATTTTCTACATAAACCATCTCGTATTCAGCTCTAATATGTGCCGCATCAAGAGTCAAGACAATTACCACCATATCATGTTAGCTGATTCAATGCCTTATATCTATTCCTTGTCCCAATGGCAACTTCAGCTACCATACATTATTCCTATTTGTGCCATCTCTGTCTCTGTCGGTATTCAAACTGTGCCTTTTTCTTCATCTATTCTTTGGACTAGAGGAGTTACATTGTTTCCTGATAAATTAAAGTAGAAATAAGATTGGCCGTTCTGTTTACCAGCTACTCTTTGCATGGCCCTCCCTGATAACTTAAATTCCAACAAGGTTGGCCTTCCTGCTAGCTAGTTAATGTTCTATGATTTGCAATACATCCCTCTTTTACTTGGATGACTCTGCAGGGATCATAAGTATACTCTATTCAGACAGGTAAATTCGGGTTGATAGACAATTGCAATTATTTGCTCATTGATTGACGTTGCCCATCCAATTTATACTTGTCTTCATTCTTCAATACCGAGCCTCCATTTCCATGTGAACATGCTTTCTTAACAATGATCATATAGTTTCGATGTGCAATATATATGGCTCGTTCCGTACTCTGTTTTGGACAATCTTATTTCGAGACTGATTTAGGATTTTCTCTGTTTGGCCACTTAATTTAGTGTCTAAAAATATGCAGTTCATGCCAAAAGACAATGAATAACCACAACCATAGCAAAGCTTATGTCGGAATCAGGGTTGGCAATTGGGCCGAACCTTGTACATGACCTGTACCTTCCCATGGCTTATTCCTCCATTTTTCTAAAGTATAACATAATGATAATATCAGCAAGTGAAAATGGTTGAAGGAAGACCATTCAAAGGTAAAGGTCCCAAAAAATCCCAGAGAATTTTATTCAGTTATCTACAGGAGAGTGAATAGCTAATAACAAGAAACCCAATAAGAACACAAGAGTACAAAAACATAATTTTAAACAGTAAGCTGAAAAGATGGTTAAGAAAAAGAGGAAATCTTACTGGTGCTTCCACAAAATCTTTTGGGCGCCTTAGTTTAATAACAGATCCAGATATAGATTTCCCATCCAAAGAAAGAGCTGTTGTAGCATCTTCAGGTGTAAGGAATTCGACGACAGCCTGACACTTCTCTTTGTTTATCTGTGAGAACACACAAGTTAGAATGAGTGGAGAAAGCAAACACTCTAACTTCATATGTAGAAAAAGCACGTAAGAGATCACATGATTCCAATTAAGTTAATGAATCACGTACAATACAGCTGATGCATGGCTTTACTCCTTGGATGTGATTAACGTGTGATGACAGCAGTAGTTCGTTAAGGCTATTAATCACTGATTTTTCAGAAGCAGTTGGCAACAAGTTTTCTACGTAAAGTCTCCTCAAAGGGCGGGTTGCTTGAGTAAGCTGCACAGAATCGATGGACGCATTTATCAATGTTGTCACACTGTCTAATGAAGGTGCAGGCTGAGGCTTTGTTACAGCTGGTGTAGCCAGGGTAGACGAAACCAACTCAAGCATCTTACTAGTAGACGACTGGAAATTGAACTCAGTGGATTCTGGACCTGCATTGCTTGTTCCTGCAGGAGGCTGATCCCATGTGGAACTTCTCCTCTCGGGGGAGCGAATAGTTGGAGATGGAGTCTTAACAGCTGCTGCCCCAGTTCTTCTCTTCCTAGGTGAGTATCCACCAAGCCCACTCCCATGTTTTCGGTAATGGCCACCAGTATACCCTACATTTCCTGAAGACCTATAATTATCAGTATCCGAGTACTTCCTTCTAGACTTGTCTTTAAAGGACTGGAATGGAGACTCGTCAAAATCCCTTCCATGGTAGGGGTGCCTGTGCTCCCTAGGCGAAGAAGAGGCAGACTTGTCTCTTTCTCGATTATAGTCCTGGCTCCTAGACCTTCTCCTTTTTGACCTTGACTCCTCGTGATAAGTTGGAGAGTGCTCTTTCTTTCGACCTGTTCTTTCTTTATATTCTGCATCTCGCAATTTCCCAGAATCACGCTTCTTTGAAGCAGACCTGTCAATCTCAGACTTCGTTTTATCATCAATGCGACTCTCATGCTTTCTTTTTCCCTCCTTTCTAGACTTTCTCTCTCTTTCTTCATGTTTATCCTTGTCTACCAAAACCTCATTCCGCTTCTTTTCAGAAACCTTTTCAGACCCACTTCCTAAGCGGTTATCTGTCCTGCTCCTATTGTGATATTGATCTTCGTTCTTACTTCGTCTGTCTGTAGTGCCCTTACTATAGCTGGATTTTACCTTCGTCTTGACTTCATACTCGCTAATCCCTTTATCTTTGCCTTTGAAGTGATCTTGCTCTTTTCTAGAGCTTGCTTCTTTTAGCTTTCTTCGGTCACTTTTTAGTGAATCGTTCTTTTTGGGAGGACTCCCATCAGAGTCATGTTCCAATGCACCAATGACATGACCTTTTTCAGATGGCTCCCTTATTTCATTCGCTCTTTTTTTAGCATCTGGATCGAGTTTCCGTTTTGAGATGATATCCTCAAAGCTATAAGGTCTAGTACGTGCTGCAGTGCCTTCGTTGGAACTTCTGCGAGTAGTCTCATTTCTTTTATCACTTCTGCTCATCTTGCGTCAATATAAAATCACACACTTGTACTTAAATTTTCTACTCTAATGTCCCACTGACTTACAGTAAACAACATGCAGTCATTCAACTCATTCCAACTAAACCAGGTTTCCTTCCTGCAACTTATGTGACCAGTATGATGGATCCTCCAGAAAATCCTGTGACCCATAAGAAAATATACACGGCATGATTAAATAATTGAAATTTATCATTCAATGATGAATTTTTACATTTTAAATGTACTGATCAGATACAAGAACTACAATGATGAGTTCATACATCATGAAGGACATGTCAGAATCATGTCTATGCCTATATGAAACCAGACTTTCAGTAATAACGAATATGACATAATAATGTCAATGCTAACAGGTTGACTACACTATTGATAGGGAACATGAATGTAGGTAATATCATAATATGGTATGAAATAGGGCATAGCTATTATGAACCCCCCCCCCCCCCTCCACCCCTCCACCCCCCCCCACCCCCCACCCCCGGCCGCCGAAAAGATCATGAACCAAAAGATTTTGCATGTACCACTGGAACTTAATCGATTAAGTAGATGAAGTGCAAATGGACAAAAACAGCTTATACTAAATGACTGAATGATTAGTGTATCTACTTCCTCCAATATTTTGGTGAGCAGTTGATGAAGCACGAACAAGAGAAAAATAATTAGCTTCCTATTCAAAGAGTGCAAGTGAAGATCTAAGTCATGTTACAAGGAAGACTTAGATGTGTCCACAGAGACCAATGGATGTGCCAGTAATGAGGAGCGGAATGAGCTGAGACTTGGGTAAACCACAATGCGATGATGCCTTTCCGTTCGTTTCTTCAGACAACCTTTCTCTCGACACTGACTGTCCCCAGCTCCCCTCGAAAGCCCTTAATGCTCACTTTAGGCCACTTCAAATCAATCGAAGCTGCTGGCTAAAAGAAGTGTTCGTCCACCGAAACAAGAGCACCACTTAACCGAACAAAATCGAGCAAAACTAATTGATGCCCACTTGTGGAAACTACCTAAAATTCAGGAAAAATTGCTACTTGAAGCAAAAGAAAAGAAAAAATAGACGGGTCGTTAAATAATTAACATACAGGCCCTATTCAAAAGAGTAAAGAACATGATTTGTTTTTATCAGAATAGACAAATTCTCATCAGAATGACCAAAATCATGGATATTTGGATCTGCCAAGTACAGAAATTTGCCCCCCAACAAAAATACTAAAAAACAATTTTTGGGTGGGAACAAGCAGCGATATCCCAATTTGGATTCCACGTGATTTCGATCGAAAAAAACCCTAGGTATTTGATCATAAATGACAGAAAATTGTAATAAAGATGTTGAAGGAAGCGGAGTTACTTACCAGGCGGTCGGGTGGGGGGAGAGGATGATGGATGGATGGAACCCTAACCCTAATAATCAAGTATTTACTGTTGGGCCGGGTTCATAACTTTTTGCTTCTAAGTCCTTTAAAATATATTTTAATTTTATATGAATCCTCCAAATCTTGTTATAATTGTTTAGCAAGTCCTGAAAGTTAAAGAAAGTTATCGTCCGTTTGGATATGTTTTCTGAAATGTCTTTCTAAAAACAGTTTTCTAAAAGTAAGTTATAAAGTTATTTTTTGAGTAAAAAAAAATTTATTTTGCGTTTTGTTACTTTTATCTAAAAACTAGTTTAAAAAACAAAAGTTAAAAATTTTGTTTGGTTAAATATTTTTAGAAAACTGGATATGGCTCTCGACTCTGGATATCTATGGACAGTGTCCATGCTCCACGTCTCCATGTCCCGGCTCTCCGACTCTCTCCACGACTCTACCAATCCTCCCCCTCTCATTGCTCGATGCGGCAGGTGAACCTGAACCGCCGCCATTGGTCCAGGTCCATCACCATCACACTGGTGTTGAAGTAGCACGACCGCATGAAATACTTGGTGAAGTTCGAGAATGTCGACGACTAGATCTTTGCGGTGCACCGTGGCGAGGAGGAGGGAGAGCTCTACAGTTGGACACTTGGAAGGCGGATTGGCAAACAGCTTCGAGGTGGACCGTTGTGAGGAGGAGGGAGAGCTCACGGACCTAGCCGTCGGCGTTTCCGACCTCGTGACCTCTAACTGTCGTTAGCATTCTAGCATACGCCGCTACCGCCGATGTTCCAAACCTCGCCACTGCATCACCACCAAGTGGGGGGAAGAAGTGGAGGGGGCGTTGAAATCAAAATCGCCGACGAGATTGTCGACGAGGAACTTCGTTGAGGCGATCGTCACGAGGAACTCGTAGTTCGAGGCCGCCGCCGCCTGAACCTGGGGAGAAGACGACGACTGGAGGCGAGATCGAGGAGGACCTCGCCCTCACTCTGGCCAAGCTCGTCGTACCCAGCGTTTCTCACCGTCGGCCGAGCAGAACCCTTGCCAGAGCCCGTGGAACCACCTCGCCTTCGCCCGTCGACTCCCTCTGTCGCCGCCGCCGCCGAGCTTCTTCGTAACTGTGCCATGCCGAGAGCCTAGACCTCGGCATGCCTAGACACCGGAGGCACTGCCGAGAACCCCCCCCCCCCAATCGATGAGATCTCGCCCCTTTAATTCTTCAAATCCCCTTAATTTTAAAAGTATGAGAGAACTAATGGGACTTTTGGAGAAGGAAGAAAGAGGAGAGGTGTTATAGAGCTTTGCTACGGGAGCTTTTGGAAGATAAAAAATTTAGAGTAGTAGTGTTGAGGAGGAAAGAAGGAAAAAATTGAACTCGGAAAACACTTTTTAAGTTGCTTTCCCAAAGCTAAGTTATAATATGTCTTTTGAAAAATAAAAATTGGAACGCACATTCCCAGTTAATGGCTGCCAAACATATTCTGGAGCCAACTTGACGTTTTAAATCAAAATGTTCCGTTATAAACACTAACCAAACAGCCACTTATATGTTTACTATTTTCATTTTTATTTTATTTTGACAAAAATTTAGTTGCACTCCATTTGTTTTATCATAATTCAAGGTGCACCCACCCAATTATTATAATACACGAAACTCCCCCCCCCCCTCCTCCTCCACTTTTGACGTATACCGTCTATGACTAACAGCCAACTCCTTTGACTGAAAATTTATGACCAAAATACCCTCACATTCTCATACCCCTTCTCTCACCTCCCCCCTCTTTCTCTGGGGCCGACAGCCGGAGGGGGCGCAATAGCAGCGACGGACAGCAGCAACTAGCAGTGGCAGCAACGGGGGCGCGCAAGGTGGGGAGGGGACAGTGGGTAGGAACGCGACAGGGGGGGCACGCGTAGGGGAAACTGGGGCCTCCGAGGTGCGCACAACCGGGGACGAGGGGGGCAATAGGGCCGAGGGGGCGCACGAGGGGGCAGCGAGGGCCAAGAAGGGGTGTGGGGGGCAGCCGGGTTCTCAGGGGTACTTGCAGCGGGGACCGAGTGTCACGACCTGCACCTGATATAGGGGCACGAGTACGTGGGTACGTCCAGCCTACGCCGCAGCATCGGTGGCAGAACGATGTCTAGGTCATCAATATCTAGCTATCAATCATACTTATACAATTAGTTCTATCATGTACTCAATCGTAATAATCTAAAGGAATAATGAATAAGAAAGATAAACCAAATAATATTCTAAAAAATAAAACTAGACATGATATGGAATAAGAAGCACTAGCCTAGATCTCTACAGTTGTCACCTCAAGTCCACAGTGTAAGAGCAGTCATGCCTATAGCATCACTCTAAAATCCCGGAATGGAGAGCACAACAATCACTGAAAAATATTATCCTGACAGGATTAGAGCGAAGCATACATCTAACAGCAGTTCCAAATAAATGATAAAGACTATGAAACAGTAAATAGTAAGGAATACAAGATACATAAATAAAAGCAGGTAATAGAAATAGGAACTGATAAAGAAACTGCTGAAATATAAATAAATAGGAGTAATGGAATATCATATACAGGAATCAGGAATAAGAAAACTACACTAAGTGTGTGAGTACTAGCTTCGACATGTGATCGGCTTGGGAACTTGCATAGGAATTAAAGCCTGGTTAATCCTACGTGAGGTGTATAATTAAGACTCAGATGGACTTACACAGGATAAGGTTATGATCACATATCTAACTAACACTCCCCCCACCCCCGACTAGTATAGTGGATCCAAACAATGACATATCAGGGCACATGAATCACAGGGCACAGGAATATCGTGCACAGGAAGGATATGCACAGGGATATCATGCACAAGAATGACATCTCATAACGGAGATCTAAGGTACACCAATCTGTGTACCATCATGTCAGGAATCAAGTATAACAATACTAAATAAATATAACATAGAAGCTACCATATAAAGGACATTGTTAGAGAATGTACTCGCCTAAAACTCGATGTTGAATATCAAATAGTGTCCAAAATGGTGCCTCAAAGACCTAAATATGAATTACAAGTCAAAATAATGTTTTGAAATCATAAACATGCTAAACTAGCTAAAAACTATGTCTCTAGATCAACACTAGGTCAAACTAGGTATTATAGGTCAATACCTTGCCAAACTATGTTTTCTATGTCATACTAGTCATACATTAATAATATTCAAAGTATACTAGCTAATATTACTATTACTAGTTAATATTAGATAATACTAGATAATACCTTATACTATGTATAATATATATTTTATGATATCAATATATAGTATACCTTAACCCATGACACTGACTTACCCATATAACTTTCTAACTTACCACTTAGAATACCCTACTACCCATTGGTACATGGTACCACACTAATTCCCATGATACACTTGCACACCAACACTAACCTTGCTACTCACTAACACACTTATACTCTATACATGCTACCTACACTTTATCAATAATTACTAACACTTCACTCACACAAACTTCCCTCACACTAATACACCTACTCCACTACACATGAACACATGGATGCTAGACACTAACTTCACACTTGTGGCAATGTATCATCACTGATACTTTCTATGGATACCCTCAAATACCATCAATGCACCACACTCTATACATTGTCTACCTTAACTCCCTACCCAATCTAGGATCTAAATTTGTACCAAATAAGATACCCAACACCTGGACTTAATACCTACATGCATCTGTGCACTCACTACCATTGATGCAGTACAACTCCTGCACTCCCAACACTAGTACCATCAACCTACACCCTACTTACCAGTTGCCTGCACATCAAATTGCTCAATACACACATCTTGCACACATATTACCTTGCCCACTTCATCAACTGAACACTTTCTTACTCGACCTGAACAACATAAACATGCTGCTACTACATTAGTAATTAGCAGCAGAATATGGTTGTTGCACATACTAACCTAGGCTAAAGACTACACTACACTGCAGTGTGCAACATGTGTTGCAGTCCTGAACCAAGCTCTTCACACCCTTTCTACCCAGGAACTTCCTTACCCGACTGCACACATGCCCGAGCATAGTTGCATCAGTATCAAATCTGCAGAGATGCATTTTCCCCCAAGTAACATACTATTGTATCCTCCCCTCTACATGTTTGAACCAAAGCCTCCACCCTTGCAGACCCCACTGCACACATATAAAATTCAACCTACTCTCCTCATTGCCCAATGCAATGTGCACAGAACATTGCATAGGCCCAAACATGGTACAATACACTACACATTACCCCTCTCCCCTTGCCATCTACACATGAGCACTCAACCCAAGACACATACTAATAAAACTATCATCAAACACTTAGCGTGCATCACGCTATGATACCCACCAATACCCATGATACTCTCTTGATACCTACTCCAAACACCACAAAACTCCACAAATCCCCATAGAACATAATTGATATATAGAATATAACTATAATCTAATAAAATTGAGTAATTCAAATTAATATATGTGAAATTGACATATATAACACAAATACAAAGGATCCTACACCAGCGTATCATGGCGTATCATGATACGAACTTTTCGTATCCAATTTTGGACACAATAACACCTTGACACCATTAAATAAACATCAATAGTCCTCATTAGGACATAATACACACACTTAATGGACATAATTGGGATTTTTCTCCATTTGAGCCCCAAAATATGACACAAACTTAGATCTACCAAATTGAGGGCTCATAATGCCTACATCTACGATTGAAAAGCCAAATATAACCGTGAGTGTAGAATCATAGAAAATATGGATTCATGCGTCCAATAAACCATGTGTCCCAAGACCAAACTCGGAAGAAATCAGGTAGCAAAATGATCATGCGGCCAAGAGAAAGCATCATCCATGCGCCCCAAACGTTGGTCGCATAAAGGCCTAACAAAAAGATTATGTCTGACACAGAATCCTGACAAAAATAATTTTTTGAGCGCTTCAAAAAATATGAGCACGCTAAGCGACAAGAAGCCCTTGTCAGACTAATAATGACTTCTGACAAGCATACAGTGCCATGTGTACAAGGCCTCATGTATCCCAGACTCCACGCGCTCCATGCGTCTCTGGTCCTATGTGTTTCAGACTCCATGTGCTTCATGTGTCTCTGGCCCCAGGCGACCCAGACTCCATGTGCTCAATGCATCTCTGGCCCCATGTGTTCTAGACTCCACGCGTCCCATGTGTCTCTGGCCTCATAAGTTCCAGACACCATGCGTTCCACATGTCTCTGGCCTCATGCGTTCTAGATTCCTTGTATTCCATGCGTCTCTGATCCCATGCGTTCTAGACTCCATGCGTCTCATGCTTCTTAGACTCCATGCGTCCAACGTGGCAAGGTTCCCTGAGATAAAATCTTTATGTTACGACTGAAGTGATTCTCTCCAACTAAATGTGGGTCACGTGTCAAGCTGACCAAGTCACGCAAATAGAAGACGAAAACCACCAAGATCTCCAGCAACAACAAATCCTAACAAAACGTCCACGTAGCAGCTTGCCCTGGGCACAACCAATACTATGGGTCTACAGTTGCAACCATATTTGTTGAAGGAGCTCCCTGCAGCCACCAAACAGAAGCACGTACAGCACCTATGGCCCATCAATATGATGGCTATAAATAGAAGCAACTTGGACGTCCCAAAGGCTATTTTTTTCTGCTTCAAAGAGACTACACCCTCCCAGATGAGCTACATACATACACACAAGCTCAAGAGAGAGAGAGAGAGAGAAGAGAAGAGAGCATCCCTCACTAACTCGTTGGACCATCAATGGAGTAAAGGAGCCGCCACAGTGCTCGATCTCTACCGTCACACTACCCAGATTAAATATTGTACTTAGATTTTCTGTCTAGGATTTCTGTGTACGTTTCTTTGTTATTGAACAAAAGTTTTTCCAAACTCACTTGTAATGGCAAATAAGATGGCGACTCTGCTGGGGACCAACTTCTCCTCTGATGAGAAGGTTGTGACGCAATTCGACGCGTCGAAGCAGGGTTTGACCCAGAGGACGCTGGTTGTACGCTTCGACCAGCAAGCCTACGAGAAAATGCTCTCTGAGGGCGACGCTTCTCCTAGGCTGTCAAAGCCTAAGAAGACCCGCAGGACATAAGTTGCAAAGGTTGTTGTACCTCACCTAACTGTAGAGCATGCGCTCCCCGACTCTCTCTCTGCAGTAGGGACCGCACATTATGCGTCCACCTCTCATGCGACAGCCTCTTATGAAAATAAAAGTTCTCAGCACTTGAGCTCTGGTAGAGGGAAACACTACAACCCCAGAAGTTTGGGTATTGAGACATGTTCTATGCAGCTACAACAGAAGTCGCATAAGTCGACAGTCACAGGCAAATACCCCTATGCGGCACCGATCGGCAGCCGCAAGCAGATGCTCGTATGCTGCCCGGATAGCCACGGAAGTTTCGTCTTCGACCGAATTTTACGCAGCGCTAACTCCATACGCCTTGCTAAGAATGGAAAAGATGTGAACTTTGACTCTTCATACTACGCACCAGTGCGTGCTAGGACAAAAAAGTCTAGGGTTGTCACGCCCCTGATTCAGAATACTGGAGAGCGAGGGAATGACTCATCCAACCGCACCTTACAGAATACCGAAGTAACCCACAATATGTTAAGGTTGTCTAGAGATGAGGGGGTACATGCTACAATCGAGTCTCATAGGGTCAAGAACCTCTATATCTCAATCATTCAATCTAGTAGCAATAATATAGAACATTTTAGAATAAGCGGTAAGTCGTCCTAAACGCCGCATAAGAATATTCTAGAGATATAGCAATACAAGTTAATATGCTAGATATACAATCAAAAGTATACATGATAGAGAGTCAGCTGTAGTCTGAATATAATACAGTTATGTAGTGAAATAGTGTCCAGATTTACTGGCTAACAGGTGTCGGTTGGCTAAACGCCCAAAAGAATATAGTTTACAAAAGTCAAGCAGTAAAAAAATCCACTCGTGACCCTCAACAGTCATCCTGCTGGTGTGTGCCATCAGTGAGGGTGAGATAAGCTTGATCCTCAGGTGTTAGCTCTAAACCTGGCCATGCAAAACCAGTGGGGTCAGACCCTAAATAGCAAGTACAACAAAGTAAGCACGAAATGAGGAAACAAAACCAGATCTATAGCATGAGATGTATGAGCCAACAATCAATGGCATATATCCCATCCATGACATGATACGATATCCCTTCACCAAACAAAGACATGAAGTTCCATATCGTATCAAGATATAATACATCCTTTGATTATGGTCAAACTAAAATATTTTGCATCGTAGTTTCAGTTCATACCCTATCATAACACAACAACACAACCCAACAACCAAACAAGGACATGAGTTGAACCATCATGCCACAATAGTCTATGTCCCTAATTCCACTCAACAGAAGGCACAATACACAAGCATAGATACAATAGAAGAAAATTATGGAGAGATGCTCAAACAAACGTTGTCTACCAATATGGTATCACCTAACACTGAAGAAGACGACTATGAGCCACCTGAACTCTTTGAAGTAGAACCGTGGTCCCAATGTCTAGACGCACAATGAGATATGTGGATTGAACAACGAGAACCTTCCACTGAGGACGAAGTCGTACAAATCGATCTGGGGACGAATCCTCCCCTAAACCTATCTTTATCAGCAAAGTATGTCCGATGAGGATCGAGAATTCCTGCTACAACTCGTCATGGTATACATTGATGTCTTCGCTTGGAGTTATAAAGATATTTTGGAACTGGACCCCTAAATCGCGGTCTACAAACTCAACATCTTGCCGAACGCTAAGCCAGTTAAGAAACAACAATGGCGGTTCCGGCCGGACACCATGAACGCCATCGAAGCTGAGGTCAACAAACTGATACCTAGTGGCTTCATCCGCGAGGAACAACATCCGGATTGGTTGGCCAACATCGTGCCCGTTGTAAAAAAGAACGAGAAGATCTGGATCTGCATTGACTTCCATGATCTAAATACGGCGTACCCTAAGGACGAGTTTCCCCTTCCGATCATATATATAATGATCGATAACACATTAACATTTATGGCTTCGAGCGTATATCCTTCCTGGACGAATTCTCAAGCTACAATCAAATCAAGATATTTTTTGACGATGAGAAGCATACATCATTTCGAACGACGATAGGAGTATACTGCTACACAGTCATGTCCTTTGTTCTGAAGAATGCAAGTGCTATATACCAGCAAGCTATGAGCACCATCTTTCGGGAACATCTACCCAAGACAGTAGAGTGTTACGTTGATGATATCGTTGTCAAGAGTCGCTTTAAATATGGTTACCTCGGAGACTTGAAGACTGTGTTCGACCTGATGCGTGCACATCAGCTCAAGTTGAATCCTACCATATCCTTCCTGGGAGTCTCCAGCGGCAAGTTCCTAGGTTTTGTCATAACTTTAAAGGGTATCTACGTAGACCCCGATAAGACTAAAGCAATCCTTGAAATGTGTACATCGAAGAACCTTAGAGAACTTCATGGCCTTCAAGGTAGACTGGAATACACCAGGAGATTCAAATCAAATCTTTCTGGACGTTGTCAACCGTTCACCCAGCTCATAAAGAAGGGAGTCTCTTTTGTCTGGAACAAAGAATGCTAACGCGCCTTCGATGACATCAAGGAGTATCTCATGAACCCCCTAGTATTGGTGGGCCCCATTGTGGGAAAACCCTTCTTACTATATGTGCAGGCAATAAATCACTCCTTCGGAGCTCTACTAGTCCAGAAAAGTGATACATGCCATGAACATGCCATATACTATCTTAGTAGAATGATGGTCGGCGCAGAGCACAAGTACAACCCCATCGAGAAGGAATGCCTCGCTTTGATCTTTGCCATTCAAAAGATCAGGCATTACGTTGCAGGGCAAATCATCCATGTGATCTCACGAGTTAACCCTCTCAGGGTCCTTATTACTAAACCCGGAGCGCTCAACTCTCGCCTAACCACATTGGCAATACCGTTATCATCATATGATATGGTATTCGTCCTACAGAGGGTGGTTAAATGTCAAGTGTTGGCAGATTTTCTGGCAGCCCATCCAGTACCAAAAACCTCAAAGCTCTACGAGAATATCACAAACAAAGTAGTGAACTCAAACATGACCACATGCGCAGAAGCCGTGTGGCGAATGTTCTTCGACGGTGCTTCAAAAACAGGGTCCAAAGGCGATATTGCCGCTGGCGTCGGGATAGTACTAATTTCTCTATATGATCTGGTCATCAATCGAGCTTACTCCCTCACAAAGCCATGCTCTAACAATAAGGCATAGTACAATGCTCTCATCATTAGGCTCCAACTGACTAAATAAGTGGTAGTTGACTACTTGGATGCCTATGACGACTCCAAATTGATAGTCAATCAAGTCCAGGGCGAATACGAAGTCCAGAACGAAGACTTGATTTCCTACCATCAAGCCGCGCTCGACATTATCTCCATCTTTGAGGTTTTTTTCATAGAGCACGTCCCTCGACTGTAAAACATCAAGGCTGATGCCCTGGCCGATCTCGCAGCCTCTCTAGTTATTCCGGTCAACACTCATAAACTGACCACCATGGTCGGTCAAGAGTTGGTCTGTCCGAAGAACAACCTATGTCTATACCTGAGCTACTCAGTAGAGACAAACACCGACTCTTGAGACTGGAGACTCCCATTTATCGACTATGCAATCTATGGAGTTCTCTCTGAGAACCCAAAAAAAGCCACTTTCATCAGAAGATGTCCCCTCCGGTTCTATCATGATACGACTACCAAAATATTGTATCGTCGTTCCTAAGATGGTCTTCTGCTATGATGCCTATTGAATACAAAAGCGAAGCAGGCTCTCCGCGAGGCTCACGACGGGGTTTGTGGTGCCCATCAGCCGGGACCCAAGCTACAGGACCATCTCCGGAGAATGAGTTACTATTGGCCGATAATGGTCGCAGATGTTGTCGACTACGCAAGAAAGTGCCCGATGTGCCAAATTCATGCTGACTTCATCCACCAACCCTCAGAGTTCCTACACCCAACCATTGCATCTTGGCCGTTCAAAGCCTAACATGGATATCATAGGACCGATCAGTCCACATTCATCTAAGGGACATCGGTTTATCCTCGTTATTATCGACTACTTCTACAAGTGGGCGAAAGCCATACCACTCGCTGAAGTCAAGACATCAAACGTGATCAGCTTCATCAAGCATCACGTTATATACTGCTTCGGCTTGCCATGGAGGATCATCCATAAAAATGGTCCATAATTCGCAAGTCATACTTTTTTACCGGTTTTGTAACAAAAACTGAATTCAGAATGTAGCCTCAACAGCCTACAACCCAGCAGCAAATTGTCTGGCAGAATCATTCAACAAGACCATCATAAAGCTACTCAAAAAGTTTGTGTCATCCAACAAGCGTGACTAAAATGAGAAGCTGGGTGAATATCTTTGGGCCTACCGTACAACGGTCTAGACACCTACTGGAAGCACGCTATTCTCTTTGGTCTACGGGAGTGAAGCAGTCCTCCCCCTCGAGGTCCAAATTCCCTTGCTCCGAATGGCACTTTCCAACCGGCTAACCATCGACGACAATCACCGTCGACGGCTACAAGAGTTAGAAGCACTCGATGAGAAGCGATTCTTAGCTCAACGGCACATTGAGTTATACCAAGCGCGCCTCTTAGGAGCCTTCAACAAATAGGTCAAGAAGAGGACTTACGGAGTGGGTGACATCGTCTTGACAGTAAGAAGGCCGATGGTTATGACCCACAAAACGACGGACAAGTTCTAACCCAAATGGGAAGGCCCGTTAGTCGTAGAATCTGTATTCTCCAATGGCACATACCAACTGGCAAAACCTAACGATGACTTGCTCATGATGCCCATCAATGACAAGTTCATAAAAATGTACTATGTCTAAAACTAGACTTGTACTTTTCTCTATCCCCGAAAGGACAACAAAAAATGTACAATGCTCCCTCCTTTCGTTGTTCATCCCCAGCCAGTGCCTATGCGCAATATTTTTCCATCCTCAATAAGCCATTATCGGTATTCAGGAGTCCTGGATACGCAACGGATAATGGATCCTTAAAAGCTCTCCAGGTCCATCTGCACACTTCCGCATGGACCACCCCAAAAAAATATAGTCTCATTAAACGTGAGCTTACATCCATGTTACCTCTGAGCTACCGTCCTAATCATCTCCCCAGCGGAGTAACCCTCAGGTCTATTTATATTTTTTGATAGACCACACTCAGTAAACCACTCCTCGGTGAGTTTTTGGATATTGGTTCATATCCATATTATCTCTGAACTATTGTCCTAACATTTCTTCTCGGCCGAGTTTGCCATGTCTATATTACCTCTGAGCATATATTTCGGATTTGGCTATCGATTATCACGTCCACATTATCTCTGATATCGGTTGTCATCTCAACTTAGCACCCGTATTTAACTCTAAATATGCCAGCGGTGTTAAGTCCACAAAACCTACCACGTCCATATTACCTCTGGCAGGGCTTGTCTCAAACCTATTACTTGCACCCAGCTGCACAAAAGTAATGGGTCCATAAAACCTATCACGTCCATATTACCTCTTATAGGGTTTCGTTTCAAACTTATTACTTGCACTCCGGTGCGCAAGAAGTAATAAGTCCACCAAAGATCCCCCAGTAGAATATCCTCAATAGAAGCAAACAATTTACGTCCATATTACCTCTGAACTATGAGCTTTCCATGTTACTCATTCAAAGGAAAATGGCCATGTACATATTACCTCTGGCTCGTTTTCCTTTTTTCTTTCACAAAAATACCGTGATCGTACATAACCTCTCGGTATAACTATCGATTAGCTCACATCTACGTCACCTCTGGGCTATCATCCTCACATCCTCCCCCGAGAGTTTGCTACGTTCATATTACCTATGGGCAGACCTCTCTCTACTACTATCAGCAGTTGTCATCTAAATCTGCCACGTCCATATTATCTTTGGAAGGGCTTGTCTCGAACCTATTAGTTACACTCAGGTGCACAAAAAGTAATGGTTTCACAAAATCTATTACGTCCATATTACCTCTGATAGGGTTTCATTTTCTCGAATCTATTACTTGCACTCCAGTGCGCAAGAAGTAATAGGTCCACCAAAGGCCCCCCAGTGGAATGTCCTTGGTAACTATGATATTGTACTACGTCCATATTACCTCTAGTACGATATCTAAAGTTCCCACAAATAATTGCAATAAAGAGCCATACATGTTATCCATATAGGCCGCATGCTAGATCTGCGCAAAATAGGGTTATTACCCATGCGACAGATCCACAGATTGCGTATCACAGGATCGCGCATCCATGTGAAAGGTCATGTGGGAAGTCTGCGCATTCAGGCGATGAGACATGAGAAAAGGCAGCTCATGTCTTTTCATCCATGCGACGAACCGTACAAGCAATATCTCAGAGTTCTTATTTATCTTCACTCCCAGAGAGAACCCTACCTTTGACAGGATTTTGCACATCAGAAGGAATCTTAGCAATGTCTCAGAGTTCTTATTTGGCCTTGGCAGCCGTGGAAGAAGAAGGAGCTCGAGAAGACATGGAAGTCGTCGACGACAACACAAGAAAATCGTAGTAGTGGAGGAATAAAATTAGAGAAAGAAGCAAAGAGTCTCTCTCTTTTCCGACTCCTCCTTTTTTTATAGCCCAAATTGCCTCAGTCCACGTGGCAACCTAGGATGAGAATGACGCTTGAATTTTCAAACCGTCGTCATCCATGAGTGAACCGTCGCCTCGTGCTCCATGTCGAGAGATGGCTTAAAAGCCCAAGAAATTCACTCGAGGATCGAGCAAAATCCTGCATTAAATAGAGATTTAACAGCATGACAAAGACTCGTCCATGTGGTCCGCTATCCATGCGGCCCTAAGACATCTCCTCCATGCTTCTTATTCAAAGTATTCCAAACTTATCAGTTTAAATTTTTTGAAGGAGTTCTTGTAGAAGCATAAAAAAATATGGATTCATGCGTCTAACAAACCATGCGCCCCAGGACCAAACTCGAAAGAAATCGGGCAGCAGAATAATCATGCGGCCAAGAGAAAGCATCATCCATGTGCCCTAAACGTTAGCCGCATAAAGGCATGACATAAAGATTATGTCTGACACAGAATCCTGACAAAAATAATTTTTTGAGCGCTTCAAAAAATGTGAGCACACTAAGCGACAAGAAGCTCTCGTCAGACTAATAATGACTTCTGACAAGCATGCAACGCCATGTGTATGAGGCCTCATGCATCCCAGATTCTATACGTTACATGCATCTCTGACCCTATGCGTTCCAGACTCCATGCGCTCCGTGTGTCTCTGGCCCCAGGCGTCCCAAACTCCATGCGCTCCATGTGTCTCTGGCCCTATGTGTTCCATGTGTCTCTGGCCCCATGCGTTTCAGACTTCACGCGTCTCAAGTGTCTCTGGCCCCATGCATTCCAGACTCTATGCGTCCCATGCGTCTCAGACTCTATGCGTCCAACGTGGCAAGGTTCCCTGAGACAAAATCTGTAAACTCCCTCACCCAAAATAGGTATTTTGTGTATATTTTATATTATTATATTTATTATAGATGTTGAATTTATTTAGAATATTCTCTTAGTTAATTAGAAAATAAATTTTTTAGTATATTTACTTATATAAATATTTATTTAGAATTATTTTTAGGCTATTTTAGATTATTGGGATTTTTACATAATTTTTAGTTAATTAAAAACTAGTAACACTAATTTTCTAGGACTTTGAAAATTTTATTTTATGTTCAAACTTAACTAAAAATATCCCAAAATTTTATTTTATGTTCTAAATAGTCACATATATTTTCTAGAATTGTTTGAGAATTTTCTGATTATTTTAAGTATTTATTGGGAGTAATTTGGCTAATAACTAATTTTTAGGACTTGTAGAATTTATTGTACAATCCCAGGAATATAGAATGGACCCACGTTATTTTTTAGGGTTTATAATATTATTATATATTTTCTGGAATTATTTCAGATTTTTTGGAATAATTTTAGTATTTATTTTTAGTTATATGGGTAAAACTAATGTTTTGAGCTTCTCCTAATTATAGTAGAAAACTTATGAACATAAAATTATCCCAAGTATTCTTCTAGGGTTTATGGATTCAAAATATATTTTCTGTAATTTTTCCAGATTTTTATGATTATTTTTAATATTTATTTGGAGTTATTTAGATTTAAAACGACTTAAATAATGTTTTGATAAAGGCAAATCAAAAATAAATAATATAAATAAAACCATCCAATCAGATTCTGACACGTGTCAGCCTAAAGATATCCATTCAGCCGCAGGTATATCTCTCTCTATATATAATATGATAACCCTAATTATCCCGTTATTTTAGAGAGAGAGATTTTGGAGAATTGCCATCTAGGGTTTCTTCATCTTCCAGAAGCCATTGCGCATAGCTCCGGACTCCAAACGAGGCCTAGTTTCTTGCGTTAGAAATATATTGAGATTAGCTTTCTGATTATATAAATTGTTTTTCGAAATTATTAGTATTAAATTTTGGAAAATTTGTAGAGCACAGCATGTCCAAAAATAGACGTGTTTCGATGTTTTCGTAATTTCGGGAGAATCCAGAATCAGAATCACGAACCGTTTAAATTTTCGGAAAGCTAATGTCGAGATCATCGACATATATTTTTCCCAGAATTTAATTCAAAGTATTTACATACTGTTAATTTTGTAGAACTTTTAGGTTAGAATTTAACCATCGGTGCACAATACAAAATTTGTATGTGCCATAATTCCCAAACGAATTTGAATTCGGACGAGCTGTAAATTTCAGCATATTTTGACGTTAAAATCTACAAGAAATCATGCATGAAAGTTAAGTTTGTGTTAGTTGACTTTTCGGTCAACAGATCGCCTCGATTTGCGTGTCATGAGTCTCGAGTTGATAAAATTCAGTTCTTTGGACAAAATTAGGGTTTAACAATAAAATTAGATTATAATAAGATTAAAATAATATTTTAGATTATTTTATTAAGAATTAAAATAGATTAAATGGAGGAACCTATTCACCCACTTTTGTAGCCTAACTTGTTTAATTTATGTGTCGGGTAGATCGGACGACGCCTTGAGTTGGGACTTCATCCTTTTCAGACCAAGCAAGATACCTTGCCAAATTGCTTACAGTATTTTGCATGCTTAGTATATTTCTTTATATTTATTACATTTCTGTTTATTTATTGCATATGTAGTTTTTTTTCAGTCATACTATATATTAGATATGTTGACACACACATGACACCTAATATCATGAGAGGACAATCATTAGGCGTATGGGCTTTTAACCACTCTGGTAAACCGTAGTATATAGTTCGCACTACGGGCGTGTGTCGCGCTGGTCGCTACCCCCGCGGTATGTCGATTTCTGGAGTCTCGCTGGTCGCTACCCTCGCAGTATATCGATTTTTGATGTCCATTGACGTGTGTGTGAGTTGTGAGGTAGATCGAGTAGCCTACCCTTGCCCATATGTTAAAAAGTTGTCCTCATTTGCATTCATATAGATGTCTTGTACAGCGTACTTATTTATTTTCAAATAATATGCATGTTTACTGTATTCAAGTTGGCTCGCTTTTCTGTATCTTGTTACGTCCCTCTGAGGACCTGATCCTCTGCCAGGTGTATCTGTTCTTGAGTATTTGCAGGAGCACAGATTTGGATGGTTATATATGTTTCGTGGATGTCCTCTCTTCGAGCCCGTAATTGCTAGCTGGTATTCTTATATGGTGTTGTTGTGTTGTACTTAATTTGTATTTGCTCTTACATTCGAGTTGGTAGTGGATTTGTTTCCATCCAACTATCATCCTTAGATACTTATGTTGAGATCTAGTTATATAGATGTTGGTTATTCATTTATATTAATTTTCTGTGGATGAGATTTAGATTATACCCTGTGACTTGTGACATATGTTTATACCACTTGTGAATTTTATATTCATATTACAGCGTACGTATGGGTTTGGTTTCCATATATTGGAGTTGTCATATCCATGCGACTGGCATGCTTACGTGTTCCTAGTCCTACGTATTTTGGGACTGTGGCATGACAAAATCTTTCTGTTGCGACTGAAGTGATTCTCTCCAACTAAATGCGACTCACGTGTCAAGTTGACCAAGTCACCCAAATAGAAGACGAGAATCGCCAAGATCTCCAGCAATAACAAATTCCAACAAAATGTCCACGTGGCAGCTTGCCCTGGACTCAACCCATACTATGCGCCTACAGTTGCAATCGTATTCTGTTGAAGGAGCCCCCTGCGACCACCAAACAGAAGCATGTGCGGCACCTATGGCCCATTAATATGGTGGCTGTAAATAGAAGCAACTTGGACGTCCCAAAGGCTGGCCTTTTTCTGCTTCAGAGAGACTATACCCTCCCAGACGATCTACGTACGTACACACAAGCTCAAGAGAGAGAGAGAGAGAGAGAGAGAGAGAGAGAGAGAGAGAGCATCCATCACTCACTTGTTGGACCATCAACGGAGTAAAGGAGCCGCCACAATGCTCGATCTCCACCGTCACACTACCCAGATTAAATATTGTACTTAGATTTTATGTCTAGGAAATTTGTGTACGTTTGTTTGTTATTAAACAAAAGTTTTTCCAAGCTCACTTGTAATGACAAACAATGAGAAGGTTACTACATGACCAAGGGGTGTTCATAACGATGAATTTGATAAAATTGAGAGAATTACCTAGTATTTTGGTAGCCTCTTTGGAGAATTCTAAGTTTGGACACGGAAGAGACGAGTCGAACACGATCATCCAAGAATTAGACTCCTCCTCATGCTCCTCCTTATGCTCCAAGCTCCTTGTTCTCCAATGGAAGTGGAAAAAAATGGTTTGATGAATAAATAAAATGGAACTTAAATTCTAGATCTAATTTTAGGAGGAAAAATAAAATAATTTTGCTTGAAAAAGGGATAAGAATAAATGGAGGGATATTGGAATTATATTCTCTTCATGACAATGTGGTCCACTATAAGGGCTTGTAATTTATTTTAATTACTAATTGTGTCACTCCATCATCCAATTGAAATTCAAATTAAGGAGAAAAATTAATCTAATTAATTAAAGGAAGGAATCTCTACACTAAAGGAGAATATTCTCTCTATGACAACTAATTCATTTAATTAGACTAATATATGGTCATAATTAGCACTAACAAACCACTAACAACTAACAAATTTATTATAGCAATTAATATACAACATAATATAATATAATAAAATTAGCACTTTCACAATTACCAAAATATTCCTAGGGTGAAAAGTGGTAGTTACACCGAGGGGGGCGTGAGTGAGGGCAACGAGGGCCGAGGGGCCGCGCGGCGCTGCGGGAGGGGGGGGAAAGATGATGATGACAATGTGGTATTTTGGTCCTAAACGTTTGGTCAAATATGTTGACCGTCAGTTATAGACAGTTTTCATCAAAAGTTTGGGGGTTTCGTGCATTGTGACAATTGGGTGGGGTAGATCTTGAATTATGATAAAAAAGTATAGTGCAACTAAAATTTTATCTTTTATTTTTCATTTACTCCATATTTAATTTTAACATTCAAAATTTTTATCTTTTCTTTTTTAAAGTCTTTTCTATGCTCGTGATACTTATAATTGTTTTATTCATGTCTCTCTACTCATCCTTTTTTGAGCATCCATCCTTGCTCCTTTTCTTTTAATATCATTTTTCTTCATTCTTTTCTCCTCCTTTTCTCCTTCACTTTCTTTCATCACTCAATTATTAATAATTTGGAAAACTTTTAAACATATATATTTTGGGGGCATATAAAATTAAGTTACATTCAAGGAACTTATGTGTAAATACTACATTATATTTTTCTTAAAAAATGTTTAAATATTTATTTTTGTTAAGAATATCCTTTATTTTAACAATAAAAAAGTATTTAACAGGAAATGACCACGAAGATGGTTCGAATGATATGGATTATAAGGAATGTCTTAAGCTCAATCCCTAGTCCCAACACAAAATTTAATAACTAATAAAAATAAAAAGTATATGGCACTTTTAATCTCTCTATCAAACAACTTTATTATTTTTTTCCCATTGTTTTGCATCTCTTGCAAATAACATCTAATTTGTCCAATTGCTTTTTCACAATAAGGTGGATACAACTTTGATATAAAGTTACATTTGTATTAGTTTGTGCATGAAGAACAAAAAAACTTATAGAAGTTGAAATATGATAGTTAATAGTTATTATTCTTAACGCGAACATAACATATGTGCAAATATCACGAGATAACTACTTACACTTCCATTAAGTTATAAAATGACATGCAAGTAATATTGGCCTAATAAGCTATATGGCCAACAAATATGAAGATATACCTTAGTCCATTATTTAGCTCATAAAGTCAAGATACAAGACACATGATCTTCGCAGAAGAGTTTGATGTTCTTAACGAGACGAGCTTGAATGCATGAACCTCTCGAGATGCCGTCGGCGGATATTCGTCTTGAATGGACTCTATCAGCCCGACTATACCTTAGTAGTAGTAAAATAATACGACAAACAAAAATGTGCAACATGAAACCTGGAAACTAGTAAGGGTGACTGCCCCCTCAGCACATGGTGAGAGTGTATTTAGGATTTATGAGTATCTGAATACTATATGTCATCCAATATGACATTAACATGGTGCACCCATGTAAACCCCCAGATTTTGCAAGAATTTTAAATTGGAATTTTTTACAATTTTATGGGAATTTTTCTGTAATTTAAATCAGGATTTTTAATTATTAAATAATTTTTAATTGATAATAAATAACATTAAAATATTATAAAAATAATATTTTTGGGTGTAAAATGAAAAACTGGACTTAGGATAATTTTTCTGGAATTTATTGGACCCCGGACCTATTTTTAATTACCTGAAAACATTTATTCATTTATTTATTTATTTATTTATTTATTAATTATTTATTTATTTCTTTAATTATTTATTTATATATCCGGCCCAAACTCTCAGCCCGGCCCGCTCGGCCCGCCCGCCTTAACGGGTCGGGTCGGGTCTGCCCGAACCCGACCCGCACCGCCTCCGACCCGCTCCTCTCCCCTCTCCCTGACCGAGTCCTCCGTCCGGCCTCCGCTTCCGTCGGCTGCGCCGCCCTCCGCTCCGCCCGGCCCACGCCCCCGCACCCCTCGGACCACTCCGCTCCGCCTAACCCGGCTGCCCCTCCTCCGCCTGGCCTATAAAACCCCTAGCTACCCAGCCTCCGGCAACACCCCGACCGCCCCAGACCTCGCCGCCACCTACCACGGACCGCCTCGCCGTCCCCGAACCCCGGCGCAGCACCCCAGCCTCCTCCTCCCTCTCCCCTCGCCGTGCCAGCCGCCGTCGACGCCCCGACCACCCTCGACAAACCCCAGCCCAGGCCCCTCTCCTCCTTCTTCCGCGCCTCCGGCCACCAGCCGCGCCCCGAGCCCCGGCGACGCCGCCTCCGGCCAGCACAGTGCCGCCCTAGCCCCGGCCGGCCTCCCCGCAGCGGCGCCGCTCTCCTCCACCCGCCGGAGTTTCAGAACCCAAGCCCTAACCCTAATTTCCCTTTGGACACGGACACGGGACACAGGACACTGTGTCCTGTGTCGTGTCGGACACGATTTTGACCCTGTTCTCGGGTCCCCTTCAGGTACGCGTAACTTTTGCCTCGTAGCTCCGTTTTCAATTCCGCAAATTGCGTTGTGAAGCCTGTATGACCCTCTCGGTGTCCGGACAAACTGTTCGGGACATCGCGTCCTGTGGTGATCGCACACCGCGATCCAAAAACAGGAAAAACCAGACCCTGTTTCACCCCGGAACTGAGTCCGCCCCGCCAAACGGGACGACTTGGTCGCGTGCGATCTTCACAGATATGTACGCATCGTCGATACGGACGTGTGAGTTTTCGTGGAAGCTGATTCGGGTGTGCGTGCACACCGGAATCAACGCGTATCCGCGGACATCGCCCCGTATCCGCCTTTTCTGCAATTTACCCTAACTTCGTGCACACACGTCGGATCGAGACGAAACTTGCGCCATCAGACTCGTAGCGATACGCTGGTCCTGTGGGTCAAGTTTGGTTCGATTCTGAGAACGTTGACGAAATCGCGTGTCGTGGGCCCCACAGGCCCCGCTCGACGGGCGATTTTGTGTTCGGCTCATCGAAATCCAAATCTGGAAGTTCTGTTGGATTCGTATCAGCGTTCCTGACCTGTTGACACTAATTTTGGTGAATTTGGAGACCCTTGACCCGGACACGTTTTTCGGTGCAAAGCGGGCCCAACGGCGGACCCCGTTTTGGCCCTAAACTGCCGTTTTTGCCCTTGTCTCCAAATTGGACCCAAGGACAGGCGTTTCTAGCTATTTGACGTCTTCTGAGCGTGATGGTGATGTTTCTTTCGGCATTTGGACTCATCTCTGGATATTTTCTCCGAAGACCTATTAATCGGATCCAAACAAAGGCAAGTACCTGCACTTCAAGTTTATTCTTTATATTGTGATAATTAATCCCTTGCTCTACTAGTACCATTGGATGTTTACACGTAGTGTTAGAATCTGGATTTCATGTCTTGAATACTGGATTTCATGTCATGCTTTTGTGTCGGGTGGGAGAATACTGAAAGGCATGTAGTTACCCTTCCCCTTTCCGTGAATAATAGCTGTTGGTACACGACTGTCCATCAGCCGGATCTCGATTATTCGTGAATAATAGCCGTCTATGACGGCCAGATTAGCCTTATAAACCCCTACATGCCAACTACGTATTCTAAAACAACACAAGTCACACAGATAGTTTCTGGTCTTGTTATATTTCTTGCTGACTGTTATAGTTTCATTTCCTGTCTCATTTATGTCTGTTTTCTCACATTCCTGTTTACAATATTAACTCTGAGATATTGATGTTCTTTTATGCAATTTCCTCAATAATGATACTCAACTTAATTGTCATAAATGTTTAGTTTAATCTTGTTGTGCACTGTGTACTTTGCTCCTTTCCTGACTGGATCTGTTGTTTAGGCGATGATGAGGACCTTGCCCCTACTTATTATGATACCTATGAGGAGCCAGATCCTACTCAGGAGACCCCTGCTGCAGAGTAGTTAGCAGTAGTTATCTTTTATTTCTATTTCTTATCTTATCGGGTTTGTCCCCGATCTAATTTCTGATTCTGTAATAAACCCTGGATCTGATGTCACTTTCAGTTTATAAAATCTTATCATTTCTATTTCCCTGTTATTTTCCTTGTCTATTTACTTTATTGTGGATGTGCTAGATTTATTTACCTGTGATTTTACCCAGACAGCGTACTACCGCCGACACTGCGGCGTAGGCTGGACGTGCCCACGCACTCGTGCCCGAATATCCGGGTGCGGATCGTGACACGTTTTTGTGGTGGCCCATGCAGGTCAACGACTAAATTGTTCGGTTTCAACTCAGGGACCGAACAGGCCTGCAATAAGATAGGATAAGTTTTAGGATCTCATCCACTTGCTTGAATCGTTCATGACATCTATCTCGGATTCGAATTAAATTCCTTGACTTGCATCCTGCCTTGATTCCTGTGCGCCTTTTATCGTTTATTTTTGGATGCAGAGTAAAGGATCTACCAACAAGCGACGAGGTTCCTACAAGATCACCATGAGATGCTCTACCAGCATGACCGTGGAGAACGCGCAGACCCTTGGAGTAGCTAATGCGCGTAAGTGATTCGTAGATACCTTTTCTAGTATTGTTTAGCTCGTGCCTATTGGTTCGTGACCTCAGCCCCAACCTAGTAATTTTGAACTTGCTAATAGCCTGGTATGCTTTTATATTGATAACTAGAGATTGTAGAGTCTTTTGTTACTATGCTTATTGTAAGTTGTTTTGTGAACTTAAATAATTTGTACCTTCTTTCATCACCATCTAGCGCACTTAATTTTGATGTACTTGACTTATGCTGCTATTCTATAGCCTAGTTTTGCAAGCTTACTTTTTATCAAGCTTGTTCATGACATATGTATTAGTGGGTCGACACACTAATACGATTGTCTATTCAGAATCAGTGCATTACGGTCTGATCAGCCTTAGTGCATTTTGATTCGCCTTTCGCACTACTTTACGTGGATTGAGATGTATAGTTGGCTAGTATACTTGCCCTCTAGACATGTCCGAGCATATCGTATCGATTACATAACTGTATTAATATGAGCATGTGAATAGGAATTACCGAGATAGGATTCAATCCACAATCACTTGACAACTCCTACCTGAATACTTTAAAACGCCTTGACCCCGATATTTCTTTTCTATCACCCCACCCTTGAACTCTTTATTATTGATCTCCGTTTTCCCTATTTCGGAAAAACGAAATCTCGTGCTTGGTATAAAGTTAGTACATAGATAGTACTAGATATGCCACATAGGCCGATCACATACTTGAGGATTAAACTTTCGTAATTGAGGACATATTATATGTGATAAGATCGGCGTTGAAGTTCGAGGATTGAATGACATAGGTAAAACATATTTAGGAATATTTTTTTTTCTTAAGGTATATAGTCTATTTTGATGAATGGGTAAACTCTAAAAGTTGGGTAGCAATGCATTTGTCAACTCGAGAGGAATATCTTCTTGATTGTGACCGAGTAAGGTCAGATTGGAAGAAGCAAGCCATTCAATTTTGAAAATTTAGAGGAGTGACTAAGATGATTAATGAATTGATATCAATAGTTATATCTCAAGTACATGATTTAAATCTTGAAATAATGAGGGTAAAATCGTCAATTTGAATTTAGAGGGTATTATGATTCAGACGTGAACATTGGTGGACTACATTTTACTTTTTCAATTTGATGATTCGAATTACAAATTAAAATTGGTGGTTGGACTACCTAGTTGGATTACTGAGGATGTGAATGAAATTTAATAAGTTAAAGCATACGGTGTGAACACTAGTAGACTCGAATCATTTCTAGAGGAATTATGATAGTCAGAACAGTGAGGCAAAATCATAGTCATGTGCAATCTTGAAAATGCTATATGAACTTAATCTAAAATCTGTCTGTGGATAATTTGAGGAAGTAAGAAGTGATAACCATAGGTTGAATTTTGATTAGAACAAATAGTCACGTTAATCATGAAGTGATTGCAGTGGACATGATTCGGATTTTAATTATCGCAAAGAGATAGCGATTGACTTGCCCTATGTACATGAAGGATTATCAGAGTATGGCTCCTCTTTAAATTTCGAGGACGAAATTTTTATAAGTTGGGTAGATTGTAAACCCCCAGATTTTGCAAGAATTTTAAATTGGGATTTTTCACAATTTTCTGAAATTTTCTGGAAATTTTTCTGTCATTTAAATCAGGATTTTTAATTATTAAATAATTTTTAATTGATAATAAATAACATTAAAATATTATAAAAATAATATTTTTGGGTGTAAAATGAAAAACTGGACTTAGGATAATTTTTCTGGAATTTATTGGACCCCGGACCTATTTTTAATTACCTGAAAACATTTATTCATTTATTTATTTATTTATTTATTAATTATTTATTACTTTAATTATTTATTTATATATCCGGCCCAAACTCTCAGCCCGGCCCGCTCGGCCCGCCCGCCTTAACGGGTCGGGTCGGGTCTGCCCGAACCCGACCCGCACCGCCTCCGACCCGCTCCTCTCCCCTCTCCCTGACCGAGTCCCCCGTCCGGCCTCCGCTTCCGTCGACTGCGCCGCCCTCCGCTCCGCCCGGCCCACGCCCCCGCACCCCTCGGACCACTCCGCTCCGCCTAACCCGGCTGCCCCTCCTCCGCCTGGCCTATAAAACCCCTAGCTACCCAGCCTCCGGCAACACCCCGACCGCCCCAGACCTCGCCGCCACCCACCACGGACCGCCTCGCCGTCCCCGAACCCCGGCGCAGCACCCCAGCCTCCTCCTCCCTCTCCCCTCGCCGTGCCAGCCGCCGTCGACGCCCCGACCACCCTCGACAAACCCCAGCCCAGGCCCCTCTCCTCCTTCTTCCGCGCCTCCGGCCACCAGCCGCGCCCCGAGCCCCGGCGACGCCGCCTCCGGCCAGCACAGTGCCGCCCTAGCCCCGGCCGGCCTCCCCGCAGCGGCGCCGCTCTCCTCCACCCGCCGGAGTTTCAGAACCCAAGCCCTAACCCTAATTTCCCTTTGGACACGGACACGGGACACAGGACACTGTGTCCTGTGTCGTGTCGGACACGATTTTGACCCTGTTCTCGGGTCCCCTTCAGGTACGCGTAACTTTTGCCTCGTAGCTCCGTTTTCAATTCCGCAAATTGCGTTGTGAAGCCTGTATGACCCTCTCGGTGTCCGGACAAACTGTTCGGGACATCGCGTCCTGTGGTGATCGCACACCGCGATCCAAAAACAGGAAAAACCAGACCCTGTTTTACCCCGGAATTGAGTCCGCCCCGCCAAACGGGACGACTTGGTCGCGTGCGGTCTTCACAGATACGTACGCATCGTCGATACGGACATGTGAGTTTTCGTGGAAGCTGATTCGGGTGTGCGTGCACACCGGAATCAACGCGTATCCGCGGACATCGCCCCGTATCCGCCTTTTCTGCAATTCACCCTAACTTCGTGCGCACACGTCGGATCGAGACAAAACTTGTGCCATCGGACTCGTAGCGATACGCTGGTCCTGTGGGTCAAGTTTGGTTCGATTCTGAGAACGTTGACGAAATCGCGTATCGTGGGCCCCACAGGCCCCGCTCGACGGGCGATTTTGTGTTCGGCTCATCGGAATCCAAATCTGGAAGTTCCGTTGGATTCGTATCAGCGTTCCTGACCTGTTGACACTAAGTTTGGTGAATTTGGAGACCCTTGACCCGGACGCGTTTTTCGGTGCAAAGCGGGCCCAACGGCGGACCCCGTTTTGGCCCTAAACTGTCGTTTTTGCCCTTGTCTCCAAATTGGACCCAAGGACAGGCGTTTCTAGCTATTTGACGTCTTCTGAGCGTGATGATGATGTTTATTTCAGTATTTGGACTCATCTCTGGATATTTTCCCCAAAATCTATTAATCGGATCCAAACAAAGGCAAGTACCTGCACTTCAAGTTTATTCTTTATATTGTGATAATTAATCCCTTGCTCTACTAGTACCATTGGATGTTTACACGTAGTGTTAGAATCTGGATTTCATGTCTTGAATACTGGATTTCATGTCATACTTTTGTGTCGGGTGGGAGAATACTGAAAGGCATGTAGTTACCCTTCCCCTTTCCGTGAATAATAGCTGTTGGTACACGACTGTCCATCAGCCGGATCTCGATTATTCGTGAATAATAGCCGTCTATGACGGCCAGATTAGCCTTATAAACCCCTACATGCCAACTACGTATTCTAAAACAACACAAGTCACACAGATAGTTTCTGGTCTTGTTATATTTCTTGCTGACTGTTGTAGTTTTATTTCCTGTCTCATTTATGTCTGTTTTCTCACATTCCTGTTTACAACATTAACTCTGAGATATTGATGTTCTTTTATGCAATTTCCTCAATAATGATACTCAACTTAATTGTCATAAATGTTTAGTTTAATCTTGTTGTGCACTGTGTACTTTGCTCCTTTCCTGACTGGATCTGTTGTTTAGGCGATGATGAGGACCTTGCCCCTACTTATTATGATACCTATGAGGAGCCGGATCCTACTCAGGAGACCCCTGCTGCAGAGTAGTTAGCAGTAGTTATCTTTTATTTCTATTTCTTATCTTATCGGGTTTGTCCCCGATCTAATTTCTGATTCTGTAATAAACCCTGGATCTGATGTCACTTTCAGTTTATAAAATCTTATCATTTCTATTTCCCTGTCATTTTCCTTGTCTATTTACTTTATTGTGGATGTGCTAGATTTATTTACCTGTGATTTTACCCAGACAGCGTACTACCGCCGACACTGCGGCGTAGGCTGGACGTGCCCACGCACTCGTGCCCGAATATCCGGGTGCGGGTCGTGACAACCCATGTGAAATTTATTGTTGATACATATTTATTTACGTACTTTCTAGGTGAGAGAAAGCCGACAAGTCAATCCTTACAAATTGTGATGATAAAGAAAGACTTAGTTGAGAGAGAGAGAGAGAGAGGGGGGGGGGGGGTGTGAAGTGGTCATTTATAGCTTACATGAGCTGCAAATGATCACTAAAGTAAGGAGAGAACGATTCGATTGATGTGAAAAACCATTATTCTAAAAAAAAATCACTTTATTAGGGGGGAGGGTAATATAAAAAAAATAAAGTTCATGAGAGTTCATGTAATTTTACGAGGAGATATGTAGTATTTCTAGCATATTCTTGACTTTTAAAGTTCAATACTTTTTCAAGAGTTGTAATTTTGTAGTTCATAGTCTTGTCAAATATATTCTTAATATATTTAATAATACAACACCTGATGTTTAGTGTTTTTTTATAGTAAATTTATTTTAATTTTAATTTTTTTTTTCATAAATGGGTGAGGCATGGCCCACCAAGGAGGTTTGGTTGGAAGAAAAAGTGCTGCTGAAAGTGGTATTTTGAATCAAGTATGCATTGTTCAGTCAAATCCTATGTTTGACTACATTTGAATGTGTCGACATGAACTCGCCATTAATAGTGGCTGCAGTTCATGTCAGCCACTTAATTTTTGTGGAGTATGCACTACAACATATGCATTGTTTACGCGGATGTAGAAGAAAGTTTACATTTTTTGTTATTAATTCGTGTGTAGTCATTTTTTTTGTTATTAATTCATAATCTCATAATCATTATCCATGTTTTTTATTTTATTTTCAGCATTCACTTTTGTCATTTTATGCACTTCTGCACAATATTTTTAATTAAGGTTATCAGTAATTAGTTACTAATAAAAGTAAATCAATGAATATTTTTTTTTATAATATTATTATTAATATTTAAAATAAAAAGTTAAATAATAATATTAATAAATAAATATAAATTTTATTAGCTAAGTAATTAATTTTTTTATGGTTATACATTTTATTATTTTACTAGTATATATGCACGTGCTTTGCACGTATATTAGAGTGAATGATGTTGATGAGTTAGTTTATTTCTACTGCTTTTAATTATATAGGTTAATGGTTCAACCCTTCGAATTCTTTGGTAACAATTTAAAAGACTTAGCAAGTAGCATGAACCCTTTGATTTCCGTAAATGGTTGTCATTATTGCATCTCTTAAATGGTTGTCAGTGGAATTTATTGTAGGTATTCTTTTTAATTACTAAATATGTTGAAGGGTATTTTTGGAACAAATTTTTTTCACGGTGAAGCCTAGTTTTGACATTATATAGTAGAATAGATAAATATGTTGAAGGGTATTTTTGGAACAAAATTTTTTCACGGTGAAGCCTAGTTTTGACATTATATAGTAGAATAGATTATATAGTAGAATAGATAAATATGTTGAAGGGTATTTTTGGAACAAAATTTTTTCACGGTGAAGCCTAGTTTTGACATTATATAGTAGAATAGATTATATTTTATAGTCATTAAAATACAGAAAATATAAATTTGACCACTTAAAATTTACAAACATCATATATTCAAATTAACGTTCATTAGACTGCGAACGCATTTTACTTTTTCTATACTTTCTTACACTTTAAAGTAACCTAGAAGCCCAATAGTCCCGCTTGTTTCAACTTTCAATACACTCCCCAAAAAAAATTGTATAAAAATAACTAAACTAAAACAGGAAAAAAAAACAATCCCCATATATATATATATATATATATATATATATAGAGAATAAGGGAGGTGAGATGGCACCTCACTCTAAAAACAAGGGTGGCGGTGACGTGGCACAATCCCAACCACACATTTCATAATTGACAATTTGCACTTAACCCCCTCTCCTCGTTTGTGTGGTTGAGATTGTGCCACGTCACCGCCACCCTTGTTTTTAGAGTGAGGTGCCATCTCACCTCCCTTATCCTCTATATATATATATATATATATATATGTATGTAGAGAGAGAGAGAGAATACAGAGAGCCCAATTTAGGAAAGTACAAAAATGTCGAATTCCGAACTCCATTACGGATTATTGCTCACTCCATTCGCGCTCATTCTTGAGAAAATGGGAACGAAGCTGAAGTGCCCATCGTGGTATTCCCCACTAATTTCCTCCATTTTTTTTCGAAATTTTTCGCTGCGGATTTCATGAGAAATCCAGTTATTTAGGGTTTCGTTGCTAAATTTTCAATCTTTAGCCGTGCATGTTGTTGAATTGTAGTTAAAGATTCAATCTTTGATCCATTCCTATGTTTGTGACATATAATCTTCATAAGTGTGAGAGATATAGTAAATTCAGGGTTTGGTGGGTTCCTTGTAGTATTAGAAATGCTGTTCTCTCCCATGGCCTGAGTCATGAGAATTTTTGATGCCAATGTTGCTTTTAGCTTATTTGACCCTGTAAAATGTTGAATCGTAGTTAATTATTGATTTGTTCTATAATGGGCAATCGTAAGATTCAATCTTTGTTAGTTTGTCAAAGATTTTTTGCTTAGGTTGTAACTGGGCCTGTCTAAGGTTGCCGATAACCCGTCTGATAGGACTTTTTCCTATCAGGTGAACGTTAAGAGGAGATCTCACATAACTCGCCATGAATTTTGCAGCAAAGAGCAATTTTGAGGAACATTGAAGACTAGGGTTTTAATATTGAATCAAGAAATCAAATACAAAAGGAAGAACAAGAAAACTACAAAGAAAACAATTGAAAGATTACAACATTCTACCTTCTCTTTGGCTCTCATTCTCTATTTATACTATTTTGACAGTTACAGTCAAATGATTCAATTCTGTTACAACTTTCACTAATATTACAGAACTGCCATTGATATAAACTGAGACAGACTCTGTAGAGTTGGCACGAGCTGGCACTAGTCTCCCTTCCTTTGTGCAATTTGATTTGTAAACTGGAAATGTAGAATGTAGACTGGGAATGTATGTCTAATCAATTGGACTTAGTAATATGGTCATGAACTCTGATACTGTCAAGTACAGCTTTTCTGATACTATATCTGATACTGTCAAGTGCTGATTTGAGTAATGTACTTTCTTTTCTGCTACTACTAGTGATTGTAGAGAGTGAAGAGTGACTCCAATGTCTGAGCTGCTAACCACTGCTCTGCTAGTGAGGAAAAAGACTCCCAACTCTGTTACTGTCACTGACACTACATAGAACACAGGATAATGGACTAGTAGTGTTGGAATGACCTGCAGGCTATCCTTAGTGGCTCACTGCTATCACTCTAGATATTGGACACTGATATATGGGAATGTATCAATACCCTCCCCTTAATTTGACCTTGTCCTAAGGTCAAGGGAGGAGGTGTTTTGTTACATGGATCCCACACCATAACATGGAAACAGGCACCTTTATCTAAGAATGGATTCTTCAACTTCCTGTCAAACCAAGAATTTCCCCCTGGATCCCATAAATTGGATTTTGTTGACATATCCAAATATCCACTACTATTGTTTCCTTAGGTAGCTGCATTATGAAGGATGCAATGCTCCATAAGCCCGAACGAACAACAACTTGGTAATTCTCCTGACACCTCTTGGCTAGCTCCTTAGAAGTGGGGAAATTGAAGAAACATTGAATCCTTTTCCCACATGCCTTTTATCACCATTTGGCTCACCTCCATTGCTAAAATAGCAAGGCTAAGCCACCCATTGCTAGAGATAACAACAACCATGGCTTGGAGCAGTCTGTGGACAGAGAGGAGCACCTCGCGCTGATCTGCTGCTAGGTTTCCCTTTCCCACCACTTCAAGTTCACAAGTTTCCAGGTCTGAATATGACCATCCAACGCTCCAGTTCTTGTACAAAGCCAAAATTTCACCAAAGGTTGGAATGATAACATAATGCTTTCCTTCCTACCATCGGTCTTTCCTGCACCAAATGTGAAAAGGTATCGGCTGAATCAAACTCGGCACTTTCTCGTATAATCTTAAAGGTTCCACAACCTACAGGTAGTTGTTTTTCGTACCACTGTCCATCCTCCTCTCGATCAGAGTAACTCTCCAGCCATCTTACAATCACTTTAAAGTTCTCCAATTCAACTTTCTTAATAAAACCATAAAACTTCGGATGGATAGCTATCTATATCACTGTAAAGGGCCCAAATCTGACTTTGTTCAAACTTACCAACCGACATACCTTCTTCGAAGCATGAAGTTCTGAATGAGGATACTCGTATGCATTGGGGGTTGTTCGATTCTCATCATTACCGCGACGGCTCCCATAGGAATTGAAATCCTTCCTATCAACACCACGATCCATTAAGAATTTAGCAGCAGGACTATCTTTGTGTATGCTTCCTGCAGGCGAGATATGATCGGTTGTAATGCTATCACCACAGTTTAGCAGGTAATATGCATCCTTCACTGGAAATGGGCCAGGAGGGGACATTGTCATGTTCTTGAAATATGGAGGCTCGTGTATATATGTTGATGTAGGGTCCCAAGAGTAGAGAGAGGTTGATGGAACGGACAATTGATTCCACATAGGATTTCCTTGCGTGATTGCTTCATATGTGCCCCTAAACATGTCTGGCAGCACACTTGATTGCACAACATCAGCTATATCTTCATTGGAAGGCCAAATATCTCTGAAGTAGACCTTATTGCTGTCTTTCGAGGTTCCTATAGGTTCTTTCTCAAAATCAATGTCAACAGTTCCTACAAGAACAAAAGCAACCACAAGAGGAGGAGAAGCAAGATAATTGGCTCTTGTCAAAGGATGTACAAGTCCCTCAAAATTCCTGTTTCCAGATAACATAGCTGCAACAACAATGTCATTTTCTGATATAGCAGATGGCATTGCTTCCCCAAGGTCCCTACAATTACCAATGCTGGTAGTGCATCCATATCCGACAATATTGAAACCATTTCTAACAATAGACCCATCTCGAGGAGTATTAGAAATGTTGTCTTCAACCTATCTCCCCGAGCATCAGCCACAACATTGGTCATCTCCGAAATAACCGTTTCCTCGCCAACGGCCTCAAGCTCAAGCTCAAATGTAGGAGAATCGGCAGTTCCTTCATTCTTCACCCCATTCTCATCCTCTATCTGTGAACTTATTCCTCTCACGTGCATTTCATCAAACGCCAAGACCTCGCAGTTAGAACCTGCATGCTTCCTTCCTCTCAGCCAATTCATCAAACACGTACGTGGCCGACTGGTACTACTGCTGCAGATACGTCGGTGGGGCCGTGTAATGCAGCTGGTACCGTGGAGACATCGTCGACAATTGCTAGGAGGTGGAGCCGACGGGAACTGCCATTGTTGTTGATGATTCCACGTCGTCGACGACGAAGGATCCGCGTACGACAACGGATACGAAGCGGGAAACGACGACGGATGGCAGCCGTAGGGATCAGGCGCAGGTGGTGGCGGCGGCATCGGGTACTGCTGCTGTGACTAGTAATAACAGTAGGGTTCCGGCAGTGGTCCTGCAGTAGCGGAGACGGTGGCTCCATGGTCGAAAAATATGAAGAAAAAACTTTCCTCCTAGACTTCATCTACTCTTCCAACATATCTAGTTTGTGATCTAGGTCTAGAAGTTTACCTTTGAGATATCGGAGACTCTCCTCCACGATCCGGTGGCGAGGTTCGTCAGGACGACCCTTGTCGTGAGCTCCTACTCGACCTCTGACCTCTGCATGCTCCGAGACTTGGATCGTACGGCTCTCATACCAAATTGATAGGACTTTTTCCTATAAGATGAACGTTAACAGGATATCTCACATAATTTGGCATGAACTTTGCAGAAAAGAACAAGTTTGAGGAAAATTTAAGACTAGGGTTTTATTATTGAATCAAGAAATCGAATACAAAAGGAAAAACAAGAAAACTACAAACAAAACAATTGAAAGATTACAACATTCTGCCTTCTCTTTGGCTCTCATTATCTATTTATACTATTTTGACAGTTACAGTCAAATGATTCAATTCTGTTACAACTTTCACTAATATTACAGAACTGCCACTGATACAAACTGAGACAGACTCTGTAGAGTTGGCACGAGCTGGCACTAGTTTCCCTTCCTTTGTGCAATTTGATTTGTAAACTGGAAATGTAGAATGTAGACTGGGAATGTATGTCTAATCAGTTGGACTTGGTAATATGGTCATGAACTCTGATACTGTCAAGTACAGCTTCTCTGGTACTATATCTGATACTGTCAAGTGCAGATTTGAGTAATGTACTTTTTTTGCTGCTACTACTAGTGAATGTAGAGAGTGAAGAGTGACTCCAATGTCTCTGAGCTGCTCACCACTGCTCTGCTAGTGAGGAAAAAGACTCCCAACTATGTTACTGTCACTGGCACTACATAGAACACAGGATAATGGACTAGTAGTGATGGAATGACCTGCAGGCTATCCTTAGTGGCTCACTAGTATCACTCTAGATATTGGACACTGATACATGGGAATGTATCGATCAAATGCCTGGGTTTGGATGTAAAAGAAAGAACCGAACGAAATTCTGGTCAGGTTCGGGTACAATATGTTAAACCCGTTTTTTTTTTTGGGGTCGGTCTCGGGTTTCCCTGTCTTAGATATAGGAGACCTGAAAATTATTATCAACTGGGTTTGAATTGTGAAAACAGAATCCAAATGAACTACATGTAGGGTTTGGGTCGAAATATGAGACCCAAATATTATTGGGTCGCTCTGGGTTTTGCACAAATTGACCCAAATCTGACCCGCAGCTCTAGTTCTTGTAACTCACTAGTAACCATGTATATATGGTGATCTAAATCAGTGTTCTTAGTTGCAATGTTGTGCAAATATGCCAAAGTTCTATTTCGAGCTAATTATTTCCGATTGTTGTCAAATTCCGTTCGATATATTGGAAATATAGTGATTTTGGAGAGTGACAGGTATTATTGTTGCCACACTTAGAAAAGTTATGCAGGTAGGAACCTTTTGAGAGATTTTATTTAGATGTGACATGGTCACACCTTTTTAAATTTATTTTAATTAAATGATGGTTTTTTTCTCATAAATTGCTTGCAGTTTTAATGGTGTTATCTGGCGTTGTTTCTTTCTTTTGCTCTAGTTATAGCGACTCTAACCAGTAGCATATTTCTTGGTTTGGAGTACTATCTTAGTATTGCCAAGCAGAACTGGTCTTACATGCAATATTATTGCTCCTAATCTTGAAGAAGAAAGTTAATAACGGAAGTTGGAATTGGAGTTGATTACATGGTCTTAAACGTTTGTACACCTATATTTGCTTACTGAAAATGGAGAGAGATTCTTTTTGAATAATATTGTCATAGTATTTTTAATGCTGAATTAAGTTATGACTTCTTGGTGGACGTTATGTTTATACTTTATAGTCATTCCTTAATTAGTTCTATAAAGAATCAGATGGAATGACATCATAAAAGCACATATCAGATTTCGGGTTGTAGATATCTTCTTGTATCTAAAATTAAATGTACTATTCTAGAATTAAATGTATGTAACCTGTGTATTACCATTAAGGTAGCTCAAGTTGCATTTAATCATCTTTTGGTTTCTGCTAATCCACTATGAAGAACAGGGTAGAAGGTCTCTCAATAGCAAATAAATTTCTTCATAAATGTCTGTGCTAGGGATGGGGTAAAGATAACGTGTTCCTTCCCTTCATGGCGAATGTCCTTATTTGTCAGACTGGAAAAAAGAAGGAAATTGCTTTACTTGAATCAGCATATTCATGTACTGCTAATCGGAACCTATATACCAACTAGAAGTCAACTGTTGAGACAGTATAGTAGTTAGATGATGTTTCTTTTATCTCTTGGGGACTTTGAATTTTGAAGATTAAATTGTCTATATCTCAAATAAAAGTTTTTTGTTGTTGCTGTTGTATACTTGCACCCGCGATGCACTGGCATTTGCTTGTTGTAACTTTACTCTAGTTAAATGGGTTCTCTCTTCTACAAGTCAATCAATTTTGGGTTAGATGGTCTGGAAGAGCATCCTAATATTGCCACAACAGGCCATCATGTATACGTTGTTGCTTGTAATTGGACCAACAAGCTGACATGATTTATGCTGTTGGATATATTGTTTACTGGGATGGGTTTATATTCCTTCAGAAAGTATATTGTATATTATATTTTAGGCCGAAGAGTTATGAGCTGTTGGTTATTGTTGCTGCTAGTTAGTCATTCATTAGATGTTACTTGTCTTACATGAACACTAGATAACAGGACACCACTACATAGCTAAGAAATTACTCAGATGCAATCAAAATGCATATTGCAGTGTTGGATTCTTGATTTCTCCATGGAATCTAAGTCAATTCTGTAATTAGTTGACTTCCGCATATTACTAATAACTTAGCACATGTCCTTTTTGTTCTTCAATTAATTTCAGCTAATTCTCTGTGAAGAAGGGAGATAAGATCTTTCAGTTGGTAACAAATTTCTTTGTAAACATATAATATAATCCTTAATGATGTAAGGATTTTCTGTTTCTTCTATTTTCACACTCATTGTCATGACAGATTGTCCTTTCTTCTCATAATGGAAGTATAAAAAATAATGTTGTACGCGAATTAGGACACGTGCATTGCACTGTGAAATTCTACTGGAGAAAATTACTGTGCTGGTTTTTACTTGCTAAAGGATCTATTCTTGTTCTGGTTGTATTTTATTAGCTTGTAATGCATGTCCTTGTAAGTTGTTTTTCTCTGAGATGCATTTATTCAGCTCATTTTGTGGCAGCTTCAAGTTGTTGGACCAGCCGATAATGTTGCCTTGTAATCATGTATTTTGCAGGTTTGATATTCTTTTGATTTTAGGTCGAAATCTTAAAATTGGATAACCTCTCTGTATAACATACTTATCCATTTATGTTAATATTAGCAGCCCTTGTATTACTAGTTTAACCAATCGCTCTATGTGCCCCTCGTGCAATATACCTTTTCTTCATGCAGGTAATTTTCTGGCTCGTCATCATTATTTTCCTTGGGCTTTATTTATAACTTTTACATAATTGGTTGCAGATTTGAGACCCGATGTACACATTAAAACATTTGTAAACATCTACAAGAACATGAACTCTGCTGTATCTGCCACTTTCCTGAATCAAAGACCTCAAGATATACTCAGTAGTATCTTTTGCTCCCCAACTTAATTATATGTTTCAACTTCCCCTTTTCTGGTTTAGTACAATAAAATGTTTCTATTATAATTCTTATAAAGAAAAGATGCAATTACATATTCCAGCTTCAGGCAGTAGTTATCCTGAGGTCAAAACAGAAGATGTGGTGCTAAACGTGGCTAAAGAATATCCATTCACTCCTCAGTTAGACAAGTCTTCTTCAGGGAATACAGACACTTTGAAACCCAGAAAGGAAGAGCGCAATAGACTTCCAACACAAGAAAGCAAGAACATGCCCAGCGTGGGAGGGGAAGCTTTTGTTGACCAAGGGGCAGAACACAACTCCCCATCATCTTCTGATAATACTGCTCAAGGAAGTGAACATGTAAGATATCTTTTGTTTGGCTTATGTTATGAGAATGGGCAGACATGTATATGCTCTAGTTTTACATAGGAAAATTGTTGCATAGAAGGCATTTCCCCCCTACCTTTCCTCTTCAATATATTCATTTGCTTTCTTATCCCTGTTTTACTTTTCTTAAGTTTCACGTGCCCATAGTATCTTGCGCATGCAACGCCTCTGCAACTATGCACTATAGCTTGCAGTATCGATCGTATAATTTCTGTTTTTGGCATATCCGATGCGATACCGATTGCTTCACACTGGCTGATACCTGACATTGGGGTCTCTTTCCTTGCTAGTTCGTTAGAGAAATTCTAAGTCGATTCGACAGAGGAATGTTCAACGAAAAAGAGAAAAAAGTAAGGAAAATAGTGTCAACACAATGATTCGGTTGTGCTGATGATCGACAATTTTATAGTGTGTCGATAATATTCCTTATCGATATGTTGTAACCATTACCATTTGTCGAAGTTGTATATCAATAAATTCACAAACATTCATCCATATTGATATTATTCCATTTAAAACTATTTATTGCAGTTGTACTGTCTACAAACAAATAAATGAACAATAATATCTATTGCAATTGACTATTGAATATTATTCCATTTAAAACTAATAAGAAAAAAACAATATATATAAAATTATGTCTAAATGTATCAAATATTTTTCTGCCTTTTTAAAAGTACTTCCGATCATTTTTGGTTTTTTGAAATGAAGTATCCGATACTTCGATCTGAAACAACCGAAACTGCAAGATCACCGATACTCATTGGAAGGGTCCGAAACTTATACCTATACTGCAAACCTTGATATATACCTGTTTATAGCTACTGTTATTGTGGTTGCTTTTACATGCGGATTTTATACCTTTTCCAGAGGACCAGCAAATCTGCCATTCGGGTTTCATGCGAGGAGGATTCACAATTTGAAAATGAGCTTATAAACAGGCATGATAACAGGGAATTAAAGAGGCAGAAATTGAATGATGAGTTTGATGTTGGATGTAAAGGCAGGATAAAAACCAAGGATTTCTTACCCATTTGTGAGTCTGAACATAAGAAAGAAAGCTTCCCTGAGATCCAATCATCGCATGCTTCCAGGTTGTTAGGTGAAACAATACTTGCTGATTGTATGTTTTGTCATTCCTTCAGAACCACTGAGGTACAATTCATCTGCTTTATATGATTGCTAATCTTCTGTTTGTGTTGCTATGAGTTCAACCTGAGGCATTACACTTTTGATCCTTTCAGGGTTCTGGAAAAATGCAACATTATCTAAATGGGAAGCTAGTGGAGACAGATCAAGCTACCCAATCTAACAATGCCTTGCATGTGCATCAGAAATGTGTTGAGTGGTATGTTGCTATTTGGAATTGAAGTTGTTTCTTCTTGATCTTATATTATTGGCTAGACCAACTCCTTCAAGTGGCTAATTACCAGCTTTACTATTTCTTATCTCTCTATTATAATTTCTCTTCGCTTCTATTGTAGGGCACCCCAAATATATTTTAAGGGTGAGGCTATTGTAAATTTAGAAGCTGAACTATCACGCGCTTCAAGAATCAAATGCTGCAGCTGTGGGAAAAAAGGGGCTGCCCTTGGTTGCTATGTCAAGAACTGCCGCAGAAGCTTTCATGTTCCATGCGCATATGAAATTTTAGACTGCCGCTGGGATTGTGTAAGCAATTGGCTACTATTTGCTATAGCTCTAGTGTTTAAAGAATGTCAATTATGTATCAAATTTGCTTGAGTCGAGGTATCTGTGATTGTATATGCATTTTAGTTCGAAGTGTGTAAGTAGTATGGATGCTTCGTCTTGTAACAGGAAAATTACCTTGTTCTCTGCCCTGCTCATTCTTCACGCAAGTTGCCATGTGATAAATCAAAGTCCAAGTCGGCGAACAAGATCAACCATTCTTCAAAGTAGTGTTTTCTTTCCCTTTAGATGCTTTTGTTATTCAATTTCTTGCAAATTTAGATGCCATCTTTCTCATCATAATAGCTGGCTTATACTTGATGTATATCAATCAACTATTGCCAGAGATCTTTCTAGTCCACTAGGAGATCTGACCACATTAAAAACACAGCACCATTGTGGACAGCGGACAGCTATGCCTAATGTAAGCAGAAATTTTGTGTTATGTGGTGCTGCTCTCTCCGACAAAGAGAAGGTAACCATGTGTAGTTACCTTCATCTTTCTTTGTGTAGTAATGGATTCATTATGCTATCATCGTTAGTTTTTTCCGACTGCTCTTTTCTTGACCTGCACTTCTTTTCATGATTTTGGCTTTCATTTTACAAGAAAGCTCTTTTTTTGTATGGAACTCATTGCTCATAATATTCTTAAATGTGTTTCAGGAACTCTTGGTCAATTTTGCCAACCTGAGTGGTGCCGCTGTCACTAGATTTTGGAAGCCAGATGTGACCCATGTAATTGCATCTACCAATAAAGATGGTGCGTGCAATAGAACACTGAAGTTCCTCATGGCCATTTTGGGTGGGAAGTGGGTTGTAAACATGAAATGTAAGCATTTAGTTAGTTCTGCTTCATATTCTCATACAGGAAATGCTTTTAGTTCCATGATAATAGATTACCTTATAACCTATCTGTAATACATATCTTATATGTTGGAATCTAGTAGCGTTTCCTCTTACTTTTGACCTCAGTTTCTTGAGCATCCCCTTGAATGCTTTGCACACTTCGGATTTAGATCTTACACACATAAATACTAGCACAAACACTCACGTTGAGTGTGAGGTTAATAATCGAACCTTGGAACTTTGTTAAACAATTGATGCTTTTCGGGACATTTTTTAGTTGATTTACTCCAAGATATTCTTATGCAATAGCTCTATTTATTTTAAACTGAACTTATGGACTACTGGACGGAGAATTGCTTATCTGGTGTTAACATTCTCTACATATAGTCAATTCTAATGTTCTCTATTAATAGTTAGCTATAAAATACCATGTTTATATCATTTCATGATGGCTACATATATTTTAAGTATAGCCATGGCTTAGTATTTCAGATGAATGGCCCTTAGGCCTTAACACAGCTGAATGGAAGAAAAGGATGCAAATAGCCATCCTTAAAAATTTGTAATGAAGTCTTTGTTAGTGTTGCTGTAATATTTTAAATGAATGTATAATGAAGGGGAGATAACAGTTTCCTAAAATCCATTGGTATTGCTTATCCAATCGTAACTGTTATCTTGGGAAATATCCAACCTAGCTCTCATTTATTGATATGAAGAGTATATATACAAGGTAAAGAGTTGCCCTAGGGCCATAAGCCATATTGGGCCATAGGCTATACATGCTAATATGCTAACACTTCTCAAGCTGGAACATATATATCAATCATGCCTAGCTTGTTACAAAAAGTAAAAAAAAAAAAAATCGAGATGTAGATAATGATTTGGTGAAAAGATTGGAAATTTGGTCTTTAGATTGAGTAAAAGGTGTGCTGACCAAATTACCCATGACTACATTGCAAACAAAATGACACTCCACCTCAATGTACTTGGTCCTCTTATGGAAGATCTGATGATGTCTGTAAAGATGGCGGCTTGGTTGTCACAGTGCATAGGGTAGTTGATTTGTATACTCGACACCAAGGTCGGCCAATAGTGTCTTGAGTCACATTATCTCACAAATGGTATGTGTCATATTATGTACTCAATCTTTGTACTAAATCTAGCAATCTGGCAACAAGTGTCTGTTTCTTGCTACGCCAAGTGATGAGATTATCCCCAACATAGGCACAATATTCGTAAGTAGAACGCTTATTACTTGTTGACCCAACATAGTCGATATCTGAGTAGGACTCAATCTTGAGATCCCATGTTGTATAATAAAAGGCCTTTCCATGAAGATCCCTTCATATATCTCAAGATTCTGTGAGCAACATCCCATGGCATAGCTTGGGATGCTCCACAAACTGACTAATCAAGCCTACCACAAAGGAAATGTCTGGACGAGTCAGTCAAATATATCAACTTTCCGACAAGTCTTCTGTGCTGAGACTTGTTCTCAGTATCTTCATCACTCTCGGGTCATAAGTTTAGATTGGATTTTATAGGAGTACGTTTAGAACCGTAGTAGGCATGTTTCTCGCAACAAATATGTAGGATATTTTCGTTGGAAGAGAACTATTCCTTCTGGGCTCGTAGCTATCTCAATACTAAGAAAGTATGCTGATCTTCCTAGTAGGTCTTTATTAACAAAATACTTATGAAAATGGACCTTCTCCTTATTGTCTGCGAGGTCAGAACTCGATAGGAGAATGTCATCAACATATACCATACAAATTGCTATCTTAGTTTGGGTGTTCTGGATAAATACCGAGTGGTCGGTGTGACTGTCCCGTGAACCCGATTGTAGAGACAACTTGACTACAATTTTCAAACTAAGCACGAAGACTCTGTTTGTTATATAGCCTTCTTGAGTTTGTATACAACATTCCCCCAGCAATGAATTTGGGAGGTTGCACCGTATAAACTTTTCGAGGAAGATCATCATACAAGAAGACATTCTTCACTTCCAGCAGAAACATCTACCAATCACGATTGACCACAAAAGAGAAGAGAACCCGAATAGAACCGAGACAAGCAACTAGAGAGAAGGTCTCGAAGTAGTCAACATCATAAGTCTGAGTAAAACCATTTGGTACAAGTCTCGTCTTGTAACGGTCAATGGAACCATCTGGCTGATACTTCAGAGTAAATAGCATCGACAAGAGACAACATCACTATCAGCAGGAGCCAGAACTAGCTCCGTATTCCATGAGATAATAATTCTCATCCATCATAGCCTGATTTTAGCCGCTATAGTAAGAGACTCCTCTGGTGTCCTAAGAATAGAGATAGTGGAAATGGATAATTATCTCACGAAAAGAGGTACCAAAGACGAGCAAAAGAAACGAAGTCATCTATGGGCCGAGGACATGAAGTGCGTTTACCTTTCCGAACAACAATAGGAAGATCAAGATCAAAAGATCAAAAGCGGGAGCATGATCTCCGACATGAAACATAGGACTGTTAGTAGGTGCGACAGGGTGGTGGTGGGGGTGAGTAGGCCGTGGACGACATGTACAAACCTGCAGTGGAGGGGGTTGGTGGAGAGGCTATGGCACATGAAGGTCCTGAGACTCGAGATGGGGAGTTTAACATGGGAGTAGAAGGAAAATAGATATATGTGGGAAAATAGTAGGAAGTGGAATAGAGGAAGGTCAGAAAGCAGTGGTGGAGAAATACGGTATATCTTCAAAGAAAGCAACATCGGAGAATACATGTGATGTATGAATGATGGGATCAAAGCATCGATATCAAGATGAGAACACCCAACACACATGATGGATCAAGCAGAAAGCTTATCTTGATTTTGACTTGAGTTTATGGTCAAAAGCAATACAACTGAAGACACAAGGAGTAAGAGTGAATGGGGGTATGGAGGGATAAAGACACAAGGAATAAGATCGCCAGGAACACAAGACGAAAGACGATTGATAATGTATGGGACAGTGAGAATGACATCGCTCCATAAGTGACGAGGGACATACATCTGAGACAGAAGAGTTTAAGCAATGTCAAAAAGACGTTTCTTGCGCTCAACGACACCGTTTTGTTAAGAGGTATAAGCACGTGAAGTTAGATGAAATATCATATGAGAAGCACAATAAGAGGAAAGCTCATGTCGCATATATGTCAAGTCATTATCAGTAAGAATAATTTTAACATTCGACCCAAACCGAGTTTTGATTTCTTGGTGAAAAAGTTGAAATATGCTGCAAACTTGGATTTGGAAATTTAACAAGAAAATCCATGTAAGTCGAGAATAATAGTCAATTATCAAAATGAACATTGAACGGAAATGAGCTTCGTTTCTCGACCTTAGGGGGAAAGAGGTGCGATGATGCTTGCTAAGTTGACAAGCTTCATACGGGAAAGATGACAAAGAGGTCTTTAAAGGAAGAAGCTTTTGTAGCTTCATAATAGAAGGGTAGCCAAGATACTGATGCTGCTGAAGAGGGGATGTTGAGGTGGTAGAAAGAGTTGTAGAAGCTGGGAAAGTCGAAAGAAATGACCCGAATAAGTATAAGTTTTCCTGCGAGAACCTCTCCCAATCTTCGCTTCTGTCCAGTGACCTATAAGCTCATAATAGGAAGAGAAGAATGTAGCATAACAATGTAAAGTCCTGATCATGCTGCAAATAGATAGAAGATTCTCTGAAAACTTAGGTGCATAAAGCGTCGACGACTTCAATCCCACTGACCGAGGAGATCTGGCCATCCGCAACATAAATATGCGAAAAAGTATATAAGTATTGGATCTGAGAGAAATATGATCGGTCATTTAATAGTGAAATGACACTAGAATCTGATATCCATTGGTAGCTCTGAACAACAAGAACATCTGCATAAAAAGTATAAGCTAAAGTCGTAATGCGAGTCGACTTAGCGCAAAGAAGGCGGCCATATTCCGTGCAAGAAATCACCATACAAGAACCAACTCGAGAGCAACTAGTAGTAGTAGCAGTGGATGATGTTACTCAGTAACTCAATGTGCCCTAACATGCATATCATACTTTAGCCAACAATAATTAGAAGAATGGTTCCTACGACCACAATGTGTACATAAACAAGTATGTCGAGAGGAACCAGTAGAACGACCAATAGAAAAATCACATCGGGCTTACTCTGAATCATAACCATGGTTGAGGCTCGAGAACTGAGCAAATATGCTAGAGACCGAAGTAGAAGATGCGATAATAGCCTCCTAGCTCTAGTGGCTAACAGGTGGAGACAACGTATCCTGGCTGGGTAGGTCCGATTCCACGGAAAGAATATATTATTCCTTCCAATTAATGGTGGAAGTAAAAAAGAGTAGAAGATGCCATCATAGAATAGTAGCAATAAGCAAGAGAGTACCATAGATAATATGGTAGTCAGGGACAATTAACCAATAATATTATAACAGTGAAGTTTGGAGATGGAGAGGAGAAGGGAAAGTAGGAGAAGAGAGAATATGAGAAAGGAGATTGCAAGGGCCTTAAACCCTAGGTTGCATCTCATGTCTATTTATATTGATATGCAATACACCCACAATTACTATTATACCCTCATATGATAAATAACAAAATAAAATAACTCAACACCCTCCCTCAAGCAGGAGCATATAGATCAGACATGCCCAGTTTGCTACATAAATCAGAAAATTGACCACGAGCAAGTGGTTTGGTGAGGATATCATCTAATTGATCCTCTGACCGAACATAAGGAGTGACAATCTGTTTCTTCAGCAACAAATCACGAACAAAATGACAATCCACCTCGATATGCTTCGTGCACTCATGAAACACCGGATTACTTGCGATAAACATTGTCGACTGATTATCACAATACATCTCCATCGGAATAGGAATTATGATTCCCATTTCATGAAGAAGAGACTGCACCCACATCATCTCAGAAGCTGTATGAGCCATCGCACGGTACTCGGCCTCTGCACTAGAACGAGCCACAACATTCTGCTTCTTACTACGCCACGTGACAAGATTGTCACCCACAAACGTACAATAGCCAGAAGTAGACCTCCTATCACTGCGCCCGCCTGCCCAATCAGCATCACTGAATCCAGTCACAGTAAGCAACTGGGAAGGTTTGTACAACAAACCCTTTCCAGGTGCACTCTTCAAGTATCGAAGAATGCGAGAGATAGCCTCCCAATGTGGTTGCCGAGGGGCATGCATAAACTGACTAACTACTCCAACTGCATATGTGGTGTCTGGTCGAGTAACAGTAAGATATATAAGTTTGCCAACCAGACGTCTATAATATCCAACATCCTCAAATAACTCTCCCCTGTCAGCATCAAGTTTGTCATGATAATCCATAGGAGTCTCAACTGGCCGACACTCTAACATCCCAGTCTCGGAGAGCAAGTCTAGAACATACTTGCGTTGTGACAGATACACACCTTTCTTAGATCGAGCAACCTCGATTCCAAGAAAATATCGAAAAAGACCCAAATCCTTAGTATAAAACTGACGACTAAGGTAGGCCTTCAAGTCCACAATTCCAGCATGATCACTCCCAGATATAATGATATAATCAACATAAACAATCAACACGATAATACCTGCTGAGGAAGAATGGCAAAATACTGAATGATCTGATGTGGTACATCGAAAGCCATACTGAATGAGAACTGAACTGAACTTGTCAAACCAAGCACGAGGTGACTGTTTCAGTCCATATAATGCTTTCTTCAATCGACATACGAGTCTTTTATTTCCTGCTACAACATATCCCGGTGGTTGATCCATATAAACCTCCTCCTGTAAGTCACCATGCAAGAAAGCATTCTTTATGTCCAGCTGATATATAGGCCATTGGTGATTAACCGCCACAGAAATAAGAATCCGAACTGAATTCAGCCGAGCCACTGGAGAGAAAGTCTCCATATAATCCACGCCATATGTCTGATATACCCTTTGGCAACCAACCGTGCCTTGAGGCGCTCAACAGAACCATCAGGGTGATACTTAACAGTGTACACCCATCTACAACCCACTGTTTGTTTTCCAACAGGAAGTGATGTAAGCTCCCAAGTCTGATTTTGATGTAAAGCATACATCTTCTCATTCATTGCACTTTTCCAACCAGAAGATGACATAGCTTGCTTGTAAGTTTTGGGAATAAAAGTAGAAGACAATGAAACAACAAATGCATGAAAAGATGATGAAGCACAATGTAATGAAACATAGTTAGAAATGTGATACTTATTCTTTGTGGTACAAAGGCATTGTCTTTTTCTGAGAGCAATAGGAAGATCATCTGGATCTGTGGTGATGGAAGCAGAAACCTCAGGCATGGAAGATGATTGGTTGAAGGCTGAATTTTGCAGAACCACTGGCCTGTCCTTGGATCTCTGATAAACCTGTAAATGGGGAATGGAGACAGAAATTGATTCAGGAATGACCGGAAGTGGTATGGAAGATATCAAATCTGTTGTAAAAGGAATACAACGGTCTCCTGAAGGAAAGAAAGGGGTAGACTCAAAGAATGTAACATCCGCACTGACATAATATTTGCGTGACTGTGGACTGTAACAACGATAACCTTTTTGAGTACGGGGATGACCAAGAAAGACACACTTCAGAGATCTAGGAGCCAACTTATCTCGATTAGGTTCCAAGTTATGAATAAAAGCGACACAGCCAAACACTCGAGGAGATAAGAAAAATGATGCGACATCTGTATGTAATATGGTAAGTGAAACTTTGTTATTTAATACAGATGATGGCATGCGATTAATAAGATAACATGCAGTAAGAACGACATCTGCCCAATACTGTTTAGGGACATGCATATTGAACATGAGAGTTCGAGCCACATCTAAAATGTGTCGATGTTTGCGTTCGGCTATACCATTTTGTTGAGAGGTGTGGACACAACTGGTTTGATGAATCATACCACGATTAACACAGAAACTGTTCACAGAAGATTAAGTATACTCCAAAGCATTATCAGAACACAGAATTTTGATACGTTTATGAAACTGAACATAGACTTCATTATAAAAGACAGATAACACATTTGGAAACTCAGATCTTTCTTTCATTAAATAACACCAAGTCATTCTGGAATAATCATCAATAAAAATAACAAAATACTGAAATCCTTTCGGACTTTTGACTCTAGACGGACCCCAAATATCAGAATGAACAAGATCAAAAGACTCTAATTGACGACTCTCACTACGACGAGGAAAGGAACCACGGTGATGCTTGCCTAACTGACAAGCCTCACATTCAAGACTAGAAACATGACTCAAACTAGGAACAACTTGACGCAACTTAGCCAAAGACGGATGTCCCAAACGATAATGCCACTGCAACGGAGAAGTAGAAACAGAAGTGAAGGCTTTTCCAGCTAGATCCAAGTAGTACAGTTCATCTTTTTCATGCCCCGAACCAATCATCTTCTTCGTCCTGAGGTCCTGAAAAATACACGAATTGGGAGAAAATGTCACATAACATTGAAGATATTTGGTTAACTAGCTCACAGATAACAAATTAAATGAAAAATTAGGCACATATAATGAATCAAATAGTGATAGTGATTGAGTAGGGTGAATGACACATTTTTCAAGCACAGGACGAGTAGACCCATCAGCCAAGATAATATTATGTTTCATGGAACTACGATTATGAAAGATAGATGTTATACCAGAAATGTGAGAGCTTGCTCCTGAGTCGATGACCCAAGAGGTGGATGGTGACTGGGTTGCCACAAAAGCAGGATTACCTATATGTGCCATGGTTGCAGTAGGTTGGGAGGTGGTACTAGCAAGCGCGTTCAACTTCTGGAGGATCTGTTGAAATGGAGATGAGGTATCGGACGTTGAAGTCTGATTGAAACCCGAAGTATCATCTCTGGGAACAGAAGTGGTGACCTGGGACTGCATATTTTCAGCATGCACTTGATGTGCATATTCTGGTTTGCCCCATTTGTCCCAACAGTAGTCTTCTACATGACCGAGCATTCCACAATAGTTACACTTCCGTGGTTGACCACGGCCACCACCACCGCGGCCACCACCACGACCATTGTCTCTACCACCACGGCCTCCTCCTCGACCAAAACTACGACCACCATCTCTACCGCCACGTCCACTACCTTGTCCACCACCGCGACCAACAACACTGAAAACTAGGGCAGAAGAGTCAGTACTCGGCACCACAGAACTGTCCCAGAAAGGAACGATTGAGACGGGAGAAAATATCTGCCACCGTAGGTAACTGCTCTCCAGCAATGATTTGAGCTTTATAAGGTTCGAACGCAGGATCTAAGCCGGCTAGGATAAGTGAAACATGAAACTTTTTCTTCTGTCTGCGAGCTTTCTTCAAATCAGTAGTAACATGATGATATTGAAGCAGTTCCTCCCACAAAGCCTTTTTTGAAGCCATATTCATTCACAGGCTTCCCATTTTGCTTTGTTTTGAACAATAACTCGTACAACTCATAGATACGGGCAACGTTTCGCTTCTGCGAATATGATTCTTCCAGAGATGTCCAAATCTGTTTGCTTGATTCACACCACTGAACATTAGCAGCGATATGTGGTTCCATACTATGCCACAATCACGACATAATGTATGCATCTGCACTCATCCAATCTTCATACTCAGCGGAAGTTTCAGGCAGGGGTTCTTCTGTCAAAAACTTCAACTTCTTCTTCGCCCTTAACACCACTTTGATAGACTTGGACCAGGCAAGGTAGTTCGCACCATTGAGTTTCATCGCTGTAATCGACTTTCCCAATTCATCATTATGAATAACAGTAAAAGGAGAACCACCTCCGCTACCATCACCACTATTAATCTCGCTAGAAGATTCGGTCCCCACCATACTTGCAGATGCAACAGAAAGACGAGATCTTTGAAACCCTAGATCTCACAACAAACCTCAACCTACGACGAATAACCAACGAAGATATCTAGAAACCCTAGATCTCATAAACGAACCACGAACAACCACGAACAACGAACAACGAACGGCGAATCATGAAAAGTAGACGAAAAAGTAGGAGAAGAGATGGAGAGGATGGGATGTACAGTACTTACAAATATATGCTCTGATACCAAGTGAAGTTTGGAGATGGAGAGGAGAAGGGAAAGTAGGAGAAGAGAGAATATGAGAAAGGGGATTGCAAGGGCCTTAAACCCTATGTTGCATCTCATGTCTATTTATATTGATATGCAATACACCCACAATTACTATTATACCCTCATATGATAAATAACAAAATAAAATAACTCTAACAATAACCAATAACAAAGAATAGCCAATCACAACAAAACACTAGCCATAATAAAGTAGATCACAATAGATGAACAAAAGAAAAACTCACCGAGAGGCGTAACCAACATAATAGAAAAAGACAACAAAATCCGGAGAGCTAGTCAACATGCGTTAATATCCAAATATGAGAGCCACTAGATAACAACGTGCAATAGCCGAAGTAATAGAGATCATACTACTACTACTACTACTCTACTCTTCAGTTGGTTTCTTCAGTTCTTCTAGAATTTGATCCAGCCATATATTTTCACAAACCCCAAGAGCCATTGTTCTGATTCATCTTCCGCGTTGCTTCCAACTACAACACTTTGTTTTTTACTTCGCCAAGTTACAAGATTATCCCTAACAAAGGTACAATATCCAGATGTAAATCTTCTGTCAGTTATAGAACCAGCCCAATCTGCATTAGTGTAGACTTCAATTTCTCGGTTCTCATTTTTCTTATAAGATAAACCTTTTACAAGAGCATTTTTTAAGTACCTCAGAATCCTGTACACAAGATTCAAGTATTCTTCATATGGAGAATACATGAACGGACTTACCACACTAACAACAAAAGCAATGCCAGGACGAGTATGAGCCAAATAAATTAACTTTCCTACCATCTTTTGATATATGATAGTGTCAACTGGAACACTTTCCTTTGTCTCTCCAACCTTTACATTAGGATCCATAGGAGTCTCTGAAGGTTTGCATCCACTCATTCATGTCTCCTTCAACAAATCTAGGATATATTTTCTTTGAGATACAACAATTCCCTTCTTAGAACGAGCAAATCTAGCCATTTCATCCAAGTCATCTCATGTAAGAATAATATCTTCAACATATACTATGAGTATGAGATTCTTCCTTCAACTGATCGCCTGATGAACATAGTGTGGTCTCTGCTTGCCGATGATATCCCCATTTTTTCACCGACTGAGTAAACTTCTCGAACAAGCCCTGGAGACTGGTTATGTCCATAAAAGGATTTTTCAATTTACAAACATTATATTCGAATTTTTTTCCGAAGCATGGTGCAGAATCCATGTAAACTTTTTCATCAAGATCTCCGTTTAGGAATGCATTCTTGACATCCAGCTGTTGTAGAGGCCATTCTAAGTTCACAAAAAACTGAGAACTAGACTCTTATTGTATTCAGCTTTGCCACGTGTGCAAAAGTCTCTGAATAATCAATCCCATATGTCTTGAGTATAGCCTTTAGCCACCAACCTAGCCTTGTACCTTTGTAATGAATCATCAGAATTGTATTTAATAATGAAAACCCACTTACACCCAACAGTTGATTTCCTTCAGGAAAGTCATTACTTTCCATGTCTGTTTTTTTTTTCCCAGTGCATCCATCTCTTCAAGCACTGCCTTCCTCCACTCAGGAACCATTTAGAGCTTCCTGCACACTTTTTGGAATTTCTACTCTCGAAAGTTGAGAAATAAAGGAAGCAAAAGATAGAGACAAACACTTATTAGACACAAAGTTAGACATAGGATATTTGGTACAAGACCTAATACCCTTTCAATAAGCAACAAGAATATTCAGATTATCAAGAGACTCAACTGGACAAGGATTTTTACCTGATAGTTCCGAATCTGAATTCAGAGAGGACTCATGGTAGTGTTGCAAAGTAGTATCCTCTCTTCCTTAATTTCTATTCCTCTTTGAGTAGACAATGAGCTCTTAAGTATTTCCCTTCTCTATTTCTTCATGAGTTTGATTATGTGAAAGCATCAAGATAGACTTACCTATTTCCTTAATATTTAAAACACCTGTTTGATAATTTATTTTGACGATATCTTTGTTTCCTAGATCCAAACTGTGATTTTGGTGGTTGTTTAACTCACATATTAAACCTACATTGTCATTAGTCCTTATTTTGAAAATACACGAGTTATCATTCTGCACTTGTTCACCATCCAAACCATATTCATCACTTCAACTATCATTTGCACTTTTGCCTAAGTCTAGATTTCTTGCATTCACGCCTCTGCCTGATACTAAACCCAAGCTTCATTCACGTTTTAGATCCAGTAAGTTGCTAAAAATTGAACTATCATCCAAATCATCTTCACTATCCTTTTCTCCCCCGGAAGATGAGAATCAAAATATGGTTTATCTTCAACAAAAAGTTATAACCATTGTAATAAACACCTTTTTTTTGAAATGAGGTCAAAACATTTGTATCCCTTTTTTCTTGGAGAGTATCTAACAAACACACATTTCTATCTAGCCCTAGGATCTAATTTTCGTTGATTGTGATCATTAATATGCACAAAAACAATGCACCCAAAGTTTTTTAATGGTAATTTAGAATGTATCCGCTAAGATGGAAATGACATCTTGACATTTAAATGGAGTTTGAAACACTTTTATGGGCATTCTGTTAATTAAATAAATTGTTGTACGAATAGCTTCCCCCTATAATTTTTAGGAACATTCATTGAAAATAACAATGACCTATCAACATCTAGAAGATGCCTATTCCTTCTTTCTGCCACTCCATTTTGTTGTGGTGTGTTGTTACAAGAGCTTTGATGTATTATACCATTTTCAACCAAATATTTTCCTAAAACCTTATTATTGTCACTACTAAAATTCTGAATGTTGGTTTATTGTGTTTGAACCATTTTATGAAACTCTTTAAACAATTAACTTCAGATTTTTTTCCTTAATAGATATACCCAACTAATCCTTGTATGATAATCTATTGATGTTATAAACCAACATTTTTATGAAAGAGTACTAATCCTAGATGGTCCCCGTACATCACTATGTATGATTGTGAATCGTTTTGTAGGTTTATAAGGTTGTATAGGAAATGAAGCCCTATGATGTTTAGCCAACTCACAAATTTCACATTGAAACAAAGATAAATCTTTTTTTTATCAAACAACTTTGGAAACAAGTACTTTAAATACTGAAAATTTGTATGACCTAACCTAGAGTGCTGTAACATTATATCATTACCACTGGAATTATAAATAGATTGAAAACAAGTACTCAAAGATTGTTTCCTCGATTCAGTCCCATCCTCAAAGAAGTAGAGCCCCCCACTTTGTCTAGCACTGCCAGTCGTCCTCCCCGAGTTCAAATTCTCAAACTTGCAATAAGAAGAAAAGAAATTAGCTTGACATTTTTGGTCTAGGATTAATTTGCTAATTGACAACATGTTACAAGATAAATTAGGAACATGGAGAACATTTTCAAGGATAAGAGACAAAGAAAGGGGAACAGATTCATTTTCATCTATGGTTGAAAGTGTACCATCAGCTATCTTAATTTTCTGTTTCCCTGCACATGGATGAAAACAATTCTGCAGAACCAATCATATGGTTGGTTGCACCTGAATCTATGATCTAATCATCCAAGAGCAATTAGAATTAGCACTGACAAGAGCTGTAGAGAAACGCATACCTTTCTGGGCCAAAGAACAAGGAGAGGGTTGAGAGGTGTGTATAAGTTTTTGTAGGTGCTCCGTTTGTTCTTTTGTGAAAGATTAGACTCTGTTGAAGCTATCTGCGGTTGTATATATGCTTGGAAAGCACGACAGTCTCCATTTCTTCTTCTTCCAAATAGGAGGCTTACTATGTAACTTCCAACAACTTTTCCTTGTACTCCAATGATGCTTACAATGATCTCACCAAGTTTTTTTTATTCGTCCGCTTGTCTTCACCAGTTTGTTGTTCAGAATTTCTGGTGACAATGACAGAACTCTCAGTTTATGGGTTGTTGTTTAGCACCACAGTTTTTCTGCACTCTTCTCGCCTGACCTCAGAAAACACATCAAGAATTCATGGCAGAGGCTTTAGCCCAACGATTCTATCTCGCACTTTGTCAAGCTCCTGGTTTAAGCGAGCAAGAAATACGTAGACCCGTTCATCCTCCACCAGCTTCCTATGTCTTGTACTGTCATTGGGGATTTCCCATTCTTCATTGTAGCAAAGATCTAATTCTTGCCATAGAATCATGATAGTAGTCTGTTAGTTCACGATTGCCTTGCTTGGAGTGCCATAACTTTGATTTTAAGTCTAAGATTTGACTATTTGAGAAGAATTCTCATCATGTGAGTAGGTGTGCTGAACTGCGCCACATCTTTGGCCTTTGGAAAATAAAGGAATGGCCTGCCAATTCCGGGCTCCATTGAATTAACTAAGCAAGCTGTGATCATGGAGATGGCCACTGCTTCGCTTTTGGATAATTTGCAGCCGGTCGCCTCTCGTCTCCATTCAGAAGAAAACCGAGCTTGCCTTTGCCATCAATGATGAGCTTCACAAAAATGAGCCCATTCAAAGTAGTTCTCATTTAATTTATGAACTGTTATTTGTAGAGAATGAGAAGAATCTGAATGGGGAGGCAAGGTCACCGGAACAGATTCAGCTTCTTCCGTCGCATCTCCTGAAGACGAGCTACTTCTTGTAGCTCCAGTCATGTCCGACTTCAACTTAGCTGGAAGTGAGTTTAGAGCCTAAGCTCAGATACCATGAAAGTTTTTGAGAAGAAAACTTTCTGTTATTGCTTCATACTGTTCGTAGTGAACATGATACATATAGTAATCAAAATCCTATAGACAACCCTAGACTGTAGGATCTTTCCTAATGGATAGGATCTGAACAACAAATAAAACAGATTTAAATAACTAACCGACAGATTGTGGACTTATTCAAATAACCATCCATCCTAACTCTCCTAAATTTTTGTCACGTTCGAATCCACATTTCGGTTCGGACAGATTAAGTGAAATGTCATCATGACATTAAATACAGTAGCGAAGAAGGGCTGTGGCACAGGCGCCTTATTCACAACATATCACACATAATATTTCTCCCATGTTGCTCAGTGCTGATACATTTCATATTTCTTGTTACTGACATGCGTTTACACTTCGTTACCTAATGCTTCATATTTCTTGTTACTGTCACATGTTTACACTTTGTTACCTAATGCACTTGAGTCGCTGCAGGGGTTGAAGATTGCGTCAACCGTGGGCACCCTCTTCCGGAGGAGCCCTATGAGATCTCTCATGATATCCATAATTTTTGTGATGGTCCTAGGAGAGGGAGAATCAGAGTCATGGACAAGGTGAACCCCTCCCTGACAATCTTCACTTGCATTTATCAGGACTGCTGCTTGACGTTGACAAGCTTCACAAATTGCATTTATCTTGCTGCAGGCACCAAAGCTCTTCGTTGGATTAGTCTTTTACTTTAGTGGATACTTTCGTCCCTCTTTCAAGTGCCAGCTTGAAGAACTCGTTTTGGCTGCAGGCGGGATACTCATGAAGAAGGATGAGTGGATGAAAACCCGAAATTCAAACGGCAAAGGGATTTCTCCAAAGGTTTTGGTTGTTTACAGCTCAGAACCTCTGGAAGCTGACCTGACAGCCTCCTCCGATAAGTCGGTGGAGAAGGAATTGAAGGAGGCTGAAGCCTTGGCATGCAATATTGGCGCACGGGTCATTCCTCATTCATGGATTCTTGATTCCATCGCTGCCTGCGAACATGCAAGTTAGCTGCTAGTTTTCCGTTTTATTTTCTTTTTGGCTGATGAAGAAGGATACATGTACGGCATCACTCTCTTGGCCTTGAGTCTGCAACTTTTTGTCAATCAATGCAAATTGTATTGTGTAATAACTTTGGCAATGAGCATGCTTGTGTTAATCTTCCCGACGGATTGTTGTTAACTATGCATCCTCTTTACCTGTTTGTAGATACTCCTTGACCGCATTTTGATTGGAAAATGCTTGGATGACGACGAGGATGGTGACACCTTCCTAGAGTGTCCTGATTTGCCCATGATATGAAGTTGCTATGTCATATTATACCATTTGTGACAGTTCTTTTTGTTGTGTTATTATGTTTGGTTGGAGGTAGAATTCCCATTACCATATAAATATTTCAGAGCTTTATCATGACTTCTGTGACATGATAAATGTTTGAGTTGTCATCATTGTGGAGTATTTCTGAAACAAAGTAAAGAAGTGGAGAAGGTTTGCTTCAAAGTGAGATAATATAATTGGAGAGGGAATGACATTCTCACCTCTCTTTCCCCAAACAGTGAATAGTGGACACTTTCACTCTCTCCAAATGTCATAATTTCAAAAAGGGGACAAGGACCTACCACCTGCAAAGTATTTATATAGAAGCTCTCCATGAATTCTCAAAAAGCAACTATGATAATGGCATTCTTCAATAGGGCTTCTCCTCCTCTGGTTGAAATTCTGAACAGATTTCACGGGTAAGGCGTGTAGATTTAAAACCAGTACCTGCTATTGATATCTTGCATATATATTTTTGGTATTTTATATAATCTTCATATATGCGGGGAATTGCATTGTGAATATTGTCAGGAGGTGCATGAACTGTATATTTGCTTAAATTAGAATCGACATTATGTTAGCAAACAATATATGGATATATGCAGACACTGAAGTTTGAAATGAACAATTCTATATATACAAACTTGCTGCTCTACATTCACTTCAAAGTTCTCATGTGCCATTTTGCTTTGTCTCAATTTTCAGTTACTATTTCTTCGACAAGTCACTTATTGTGTTACATAAATGGGAAGTTACTAGGAAATGCGGTTTTAAATTATGTCTTTGATAAATGCTCAGTTTGAAACTACATCCAGAGCTGTGCGTTACATCAAACCACATCTGATATTGAACATGCTAATTTTTCTTCAATGATGTTCTCAATATGACATTAAACATGCTAAATTTTCCTTCAATGATGTTCTCAACGCGTCTTAAATTCCTCAACCTTGCGATGTGCATATATTTCGATCACCTAAACACTTGTATAATGATCGTCAGCTTCCATGTCATACTAAAGTCCTGCAGATGTTTGCTTCTCATAGGGCAGAAAACCCGAAAGATATCGATCACAACATCTATGAATTCGGGTCTGTTCGGTACCATGTGCAGGTATATTCTCAGGTCAGGTACATAAATTTAGATGTATTAAGTTTCATACATAAAACTAATACTGTGATTACTGCTAAACTATGTTGTACAAGTATGGTCAGGGATACGGAAAAGGGCACGATACGGGTATAAGACAAATTTTCGAGGTACAAGGTGTCACCTATGTTAGACAAAAACGGACACGGATAAGGGTACATACACCATTTTTCTGTATCCTTGCAACATAGGTGCCAAGTCATAGTACTGATGGATAATAGTAATCTAATTGACTGCAGTTGAAGCTACAAACCTTTTGGTTTCCTTTATGCTACAGCAAAAGCTAAAACAGATTCTATGACAGACATACAAAATATTCCGGCAGCTTACATGCTTACAGTTTATCAAACTTAACCATCAGAATAAGAAGAAAAATGAACAGAGCACACTGGGGATAAAGATCTTATAACCCCAAAATAGGGGAGCTCAACTTAGTAACTTACGTCGATGAATAACAAACATATATACCAAATAAAACAAAGAATAAAACACAAAATTAATAACACAGTTTGATTATATATGGGGTTAGAATCCTCCTAAAATACTCTCCTAATAATACCTTAAACAAGAGCAAATCATAGCCATCGAGAGCGTATGCAAAACTGAACCTGAGGAGGACTTCCCTTATTTGAACACTAGCCATAACACAACAAAATACACTGAAGATTACACTGACAAGTTTCATATGCATTTCCAGTTTTGACATTTAACTGCTTTGAACAGGCTTCATCATCGGACCAACAAAACATGTACTTGTCAATATCCATGCCACTACTGTCTCCGGAGCTTTTGCTTTCAGAAGGGCTTCCTGACAGTACCTTGCATGAAATTGCAAGAATCTACTCGGATTTTGGAGAAGTAGTTGAACCTCCACGGCAAGGATTTACCCTCACTCTGAAAATTAATTTTGCCAAATTTCCTCAGAGGAAAGGTATCGAATTTTAGTTGCCTCAAACTTAACAGTTGAATGCTAGGATAATTATGATTGAAATATTGTCCGTGCATCATGTTATTTGCCTGTGACTGCTTCAACAGGGAATTGTCAGAGAATTACTGTATTCTCTTTTTTTGCTAATGACACAGGATTTTTTTCCTTTTCATTATATTTGAACTTAATTCAGTTTCATATTTACATATAGATAAAGCAAATGTTTAATTGAACAATTTCAGAAGATTATTTGAAGGCTATCACACAGATTGCCTCACTACAAGCAGTCTTGTTGACATCACAATTGAAATACATGCTGTGGAACCTCGGTTCTCAAGATATAAATTACGCGATGTACAAGCCCATCAAACTTGTTTATCATCCAAGAGAGCCTTTCTTTGTCATCAGACTGGTATTTTCTCGCTCTTCAACACAATACTCTATTTTGCTTCTTGTTGAATTATACTAATATTATATCAATCACATTCCCCCTTGTTTCCATATCAAGCCCTAATTTCAACATATCTGTGTTAATAATTAGAAAATATGGTCGAGTTCTCATATAACCTAAATTCATTTGCACCAAACTCCGAGGTTATGGTGGGGATAGAGGGACTTGAATCTATTTATCTGACAGTTCTCCATAGTTGTGTACCCTTTTGATGCATGTTTTATGTATTGCTTTATCCTCTAGATATCAATGATACGATCCATAGTTGTACACTCCAGTACCTTGAGTTTTAATGAAATCATATCAGATACGGTACAATTTGGTGGAACCAAGGTTATGCATGTAGGCATTGAAATCAACTTTGAAACCTCCACAATTTTGTCCTTACAAAGTTTCAGGGTACCTAAGGAACATGGCCTGCCCATAAGCTAATTTTGGTTGCACTTCACCCCTATTGAAAAGATATAGGTTTAAGTTGGGTTTGGACTTCACCGATCCTAAGAAAACCAAATGGCCTGAGGGGTTGTCCTATGGAGGGAGGTAGTCCGAACCCGAAGACTTGCCAGGCTTACCCCTGGATTGACCCTACAAAGGAACTATACATAGAATCGCTCATGAGTGCGCAAAATGACTTCCCATCAATGAATTACATTTTATCTTTTATTTTTGCTAACGGTAGTTGATTTTGACGTAGCGGAAGTGACATAATTCCTATTATGCAGCCGGAAAAGATGACTGCAATATTTCCCATGCGTTTCAAAGATAACTCGGATGTGGTGCTTGCCACTTCATTTTTTCAGGTAGTTTTTTCTTAAGGTATATATATATATATCTATACTACTATATAATATGAAAAGTTGGTTTCACCGTAAATTTTTTTATTCCAAAATTACCCTTATCTATGTTAACTAAGTCAAATTGTTTTTTAAATTTAACATGGATATATAGTTAATTACATGTGAAAAAATATTAAATGAGGTTGTTGTTTGTTCTTTCCAAGAAATAAAAAATTAAAGGCCTTTGCTTTTCCCAAGTAGTAAATAATTAAAAAATATTGTTTGCTCTTCACAAGTAAATATGAAATACGTGCAACGCACGTACATATATACTAGTATATATATATATATATATATATATATATATATATATATATATATATGATGCTTTTACCAAGATATGTATTGTTTTCATGCAAAGATTTGGATAACAGGAACTTACAGAAGCAGGAAACTCATCAGCTTGTGCCAAAGCACCACGTTGCACTTGGTCACCAATACCTCCTCCTGAATTGAGAGGAGAGGCTTTTCAACACTTAACAACCAATGGAGGATTTGTATCCTTTGGTAAGCACTTCTCTTCAGAGTTGCTCTTTTTCTGGTTAATAATAGATACTCCTTGTAGCAAGCTTTAAACCATGGAGAAACTAAAATAAATATCATCTACAAACAGAAGTTCTATAACCAAAATAATGAAGATATTAGCATACAGTTTTGTTCCCAGAAACAGAAAATTTAATTTCATTAAGAAGTTCTAAGTAAATAATTTCAACAGCTTATCCAAGCCTATCAATGTGCCTAAATATTATTTTACACTAGTATAGTTGCCAACCGGTCATCTACCCCTTGATGAATAAAATTTAACTGCCAGTTTTTATACTATAAACCAAGGTTCGCAGTATCGGTACCGGTATTGAAATCGGTATCAGATCTTTCCTATGAGTATCAGGATCGGCAATATCGACTATTTCGGTTCAGAGAATTGGATTTTTTTGGTATCGGAAAGCAAATACTTATTAATAAATTATTAAAAGTTTAGAAAAAATATTTTATACATTCAGACATGATTTTAAGTATTTTTGTGTTGTTTCTTAGTAGTTTTAAAATTGAATGAAATAATAATCACTCTTGTCGATTGGTCTTCCAACGATAATAAGTTATTTATTTATTTTTTATATGCTTTTATAACCTTATTATCATTTTAATAATTGTTTATTTTCGTTCTACTAGAAAAGAGACCCCCAATGTCTGTATCTGTCAATATCAGTATTGGCGGATTGGGACATGTCAAACCGTATCGGTATTGGCCGTATTGGATCGGTATCGTCCGATACTGCAAACTATTCTATAAACACTATTGTCAATTTTGCAGACATCCTCTCCCATCATGTTAAAGGCAGAAGAGCAGACAAGACCGTCTGGAATTTGCTGAACTTCGACTCATACGTGAAATACCACATCAAGGTATGTCTTAGCTATACACCAGACACCAATTTTTACCATAATATAGTGCTAAAACCTGACAAAACTTTATAAGCAGAGTACCAAAGGTTTCATACAGAGAAAGATGGGGAAATGTATGGAAAGTTTGGTCGAGGTAATGAACTATACTGTGATCTTTCATGTACATCCAAATGCACCCTGGTTTCCAATAAAACTAATCGAAAAGGTTTCATACTACTGATGAAAATGGGAAGAAAGATATGGCTTAAGACAATGATGCAATGATATGATTTTGCATAAATTTACTTTATCTATCCAATTTGACCGAGTATGACTAGCAGGGCTGGGCCAGAGTGAGGGCGAGCTGGCGGACTTCCCCATGCCCCTCAATAGATAATCCCCCCCAATAGGGTCAAAGGTTACTTAATAACCCAGCCAACCCTCAATGGAAAGACCCAAAAAGGCTCTAGACCGACTTAAGTAGTACTCCGTAGTAATGACTTTAGTAGGAAGACGCCCCAAAGAGGGTGTACACCCACTTATACGTAGTAAGTTTTAGTGATCAAAATGACAATAACAAGATTCGAACTGTAGATCAAGAAATGCATTGAGAGAGTCATTACCACGAGACCAACTAATTCATTTATTATTATTTTCCAATAGGTAATCCCCCCAAATAAGGTCAAAGGTTACTTAATAACCCAGCCAACCCTCAATGGAAAGGCCCAAAAAGGCTTTAGATCCACTTAAGTAGGGCGTACACCCACTTACTTATACATACTAAGTTTTAGTAATCAAAAGGACAATATCAAGGTTTGAACCATAGACCAGGAAATGCAATTGAGAAAGCTATTACCATCGGACCAACTAATTCACTTGTTATTTTTTCCAAATATATTTTACTATTCTAATAGTTACTTTGTATTTTTGAAAAAAGCGCGAGTAAAGTTACTCAACTTAGTTACATTTTTATCATTTTTTTTATTAAAATTTTTCAGAAGATTTTATTTGTTAAATTGATTGATAAAACTGGTATTCGAGAACGCCCTAGGCTCCAAGAATTCTCGGACCGACCCTGATAGTAGTGACCAAGTGCCCTCATGTTGGTACACTGCATTCTGGTGCTAATAAATTGTTCATTGCTAACCTCAGCTGATCCAAAATGCAAAGACAGGAAGCGATTATACCAAGAAACCTCAGAGTAAGTGAATCTAGAAAAAAGGATTTTAAGTACATTATTCTTAAAACTGTTCACTTACATACATTTGATAATTACAGGTAGCAAGTGCGTGAAGAAGAAACTAATAAGGTTTCCGAAGTCTGTGGCGCTCAGGAGGAAGTGTGGTCTCATTACTAACCGGATCAAGAGGAGTTACTGGAGAATCAGAATAAAGGGTTTAGATCGATTTCGAGCGAGATGGTTCAGGGTTCCTACATTTACTAATTACTTCACAAAGTACACCAAATTAGACTGATATCAATCTATTGGTATATTTTTTGTTTTTGAATAGAAGGCACATTGCTCCATGTCATGTTCATATATATTACTTTCAAGGATGATTCAGTCAGTTTCCTACTCATATTGGCCATCAACCCACCAAACCAGTGCTGTTTCATTAAAACTGACAGACCCTTTGGGAGAGAGGCTTCACCATCATAATCTAGATCATCCCCATCCTCATACACGCCTTCACCATCATAATGTGATCGGCTATGGAGCATAAGAAAGCTCGATATAAGATTTGACAAAATTTTATGACCGATTGTCGACCTGACGTACGTCAGCCCAAGTTGATGCTAAACCAACGTAGCTATGAGCATGAAAGGCCATGTCTTATAACATAGGTGGTCAGTTTGAAGGTAGATACACCTACCTTTTTTTTATTACAGTTTAAGCTCATGCAATCAACGATTGATCTTCAAATTCTCCTAGACTATAAAAAATCTAGATGAATAGGTACAATGATACAATTTGCTATAGAAAATTATATCCCACAAATTACATCCGTAAACAACATCCATAGATCTACATAAAAGAAAAGAAAAGAAAAGAAAAGAAAAAGGATTTCAATCCTAGAGTTAAACGCGAGCTTCAACAATATTGCAATGCAAAAAATTGAATGGGAAAAAAAAATATAAGTACCCCAGATGTACCAGTAAAATAATTTCAATAAAGAGATTGTCTAAAAATGTGTGCACAAGAACAACTAAATCAATGTCAGACAATTGTGCATGTCATCCTATGTCTCACGGATATTCCTCTGAAAAATAAAATATGTCTCTGTATTTGTATCCGACACATATCGAACACGATACGTGTTGGATATTGTCATACATGCTCCAAAGTGGTCCAAAATATAGTTGGAAGTAATTTGGCATGATACTGATCGCACCAAACATAATTAAGATATAAGAAAGGTATATATTTTTTTACAATTTATTTTTCTAAGTTAGATAGGTCCATGTGAATTTCTGCACGGAATTGGATGGATGGTGTGCTTGTTTGTGCTATTAAAAAAAAAAACAATTTAAGCATCTCTTACTCCTCTATCAACTGTAATCCAGAAGTGGAACTTACGAGTTATGTGGGCATGTTTAACTCATATTCTTTGAATAAACACAATCCATTTTTCTGCTACAAATCCAACCAGTATTCTTCTTATGCTTGCACATGCATATAGGGTGCCAACATGGATCTTTTTGCTGAAACACCCTAAATGCCCCTAATGGCAGTTTCAAGTAAGGTTGTATATCTATCGGTGGTCGACCTATTTAATCACAACTGTAATCAAATCAAAATTATTCGGCTGTAAAATAATGACAGCCTAATCAAACCAACCAATTGGTCGGTTCAATTTTGAAATAGATCGACTTGGTTCGACTCGACTGATCGATTTTGTATTTAAACACATATTTAAAATCAACAAAAGTTTAAATATTTGAGCAATCCTTTACCGCATGTTTACTAATAACGCATTTATATTATTTTATTATTCCATATCCAACAAACACAATAGCTCATTTCCATCATTTGATCTCCGATAAAGAAAACGAAAAGAAAACCTAAAAATAACAAAATAACATTATACCGATTTTGGAAATTTTTTGAGCCAACCAAAACCAGTGTCTTATAAAAATGATCAAGCAGAGGTTTTCATAAACGGTCGGTTCAAAAATACCTCCAAACCGGTAAAAACAACGTTACCAAGCAGTCAGAGAGCCACCCATGCCAATGCCAAAGCAATGACAAGTTGATTAAGAACATGTGTACTTTCTGAAATCTGAAATTAGAAGGATACGTTGAGGTGTAGGTGTTTTGAAGTTTTTGTGGGTCATGTTTGCAAGCTATGTTGCATGAATTCCGGCACGGGGTACTGTTGAAATTAGTTGATGTTTTTATTGATTGTCTCATTGGCATTATATAGCCTTACAGTCATTAATACAATGATCTCAATCATTATGACAATAATCTCATAATGGAATATCCTGTGACATATTCTGGCATCCCAAATATGTCCTCAGGATATTCCCATGTGCTTATACTATACTTAAATATGACACCCAACATACCATATCAACACTCTCCCTCAAGATGGGTGAAAGATATTCACTAAGTCCATCTTGTCACATCCTCTAATCATGCTCACTGAGGCGAGTCCCTTGGTTAGTCCATCTGCTACTTGATCCCTGGTTGGAACATGGCCAAGCTCTAGTAATCCACTATCCAACTTCTCTTTGATGAAGAATCTATCAATCTCGATGTGTTTGGTCCTGTCATGCTGTACTGGATTGTTGGCGATACTAATAGCTGACTGATTGTCACATCACAATTTCATCTTGGCTCCTTGATCCAGCTTCAGCTCCACCAGCATATTCTTCAACCACAGCAGCTCTGCAACTCCCAAGGCCATAGCTCTGTACTGCTTCAGCTGTCGATCTGGCCACCACAGACTGCTTCTTACTCCTCCAGGAGACCAAGTTACCTCCTACAAATATGCAATATCCCGAGGTAGACCTCCTGTCATCAGCACAACTAGCCCAGTCAGAATCACAGTAGCCCTCGATGCTCACGTGATTGTTCTTCCTGAATATTAGTCCCTTCCCGGGAGCACCTTTCAAGTACCTCAGAATCTGGTACACTGCATCCATATGACCCTTCCGTGGGTGATGCATGTAGCGACTCACCACACTTACTGCAAAGCAGATATCAGGACGTGTGTGGCTCAAATAGATTAACTTGCCAACCAGTCTCTGGTATCTGTCCCGATCAACTGGTTCTCCAGCCTCAGCATCAATCTTGAACCTCTGATCTATTGGTGTCACTGCAGGTTTGCACCCTAACATCCCAGTTTCTGTGAGAAGGTCCAGTGCATACTTCCTTTGAGAGAGAACAATCTCCTCTGCTTCTCGAGCAATCTCAATCCCAAGGAAGTACCGAAGAAGGCCGAGATCCTTCACCTCGAATTCCTTGCCAAGCTTTCCTTTGAGTTGGGCGATCTCTTGCTCATCATCTCCTGTGATAATCATATCGTCCACATACACCGCAAGCATGGTGATGTGGCCTCCACTCCGACGGAAGAACACAGTATGATCAGCATTGATCTGCTGATATCCCATCCCTATCATCGCCTTTCTGAATCTGTCAAACCACGCTCGAGGAGACTGCTTCAGTCCATAGAGGGACTTCTTCAACCTGCAGACCTTGCCTACTGTCTGATTGGTGCCAAATCCTGGTGGTATCTCCATGTACACCTCATCCACTAGATCTCCGTGAAGAAACACATTTTTCACATCCAGTTGGTGTAGCTTCCATCCACCATTCGCTGCCAGAGAAATCAGAGTCCTGACAGTGCTCATCTTTGCAACTGGTGCAAATGTCTCGTCATAGTCGATGCCGTACGTCTGACTGTATCCTTTGGCTACTAGTCGAGCTTTGTAGCGCTCAACCTGTCCATCTGGGTTCTGCTTTACGGTAAAGACCCACTTGCATCCAACTGCTCTCTTCCCCTCCGGCAGTCTCACAAGCTCCCAAGTGTGGTTCTTCTCCAGAGCTCCCAACTCCTCGTGCATTGCCGCTTTTCACTTTGGATCGTTCTTGGCAACCTGCCAATTGTTAGGTACAGTAATACTATCCAAAGATGCTATAAATGCTCCATAAGAAGAAGGGATATGATCATAAGAAACAAACTGAGCAATATCCCAACCATATCTGTTTGGAGGATTTCCTGCATTGCTGCGAGTGGTCCTCCGTACAGATAGTGGTGTGGGAGGAGTAGAAGTAGGAGGAATGATATCTTGTGAAGGAGGGGGTATCACCTGAAGGGGGGTTGGTGTCGGTGCCTCAGGAGTTGGGACGAACGCAGGCAAGGGACTTGGCACTGGCACTGTCGGTACTGGTCCTGCAGTTTGCTTCTCTCTCCTACTGTAGGTAAGTAACTCTCCCTGAGCCGTAGGCCTAACACCTTCACCTTCTTGTCCCTTCTCCGTGCCTCCATGCCAAACTTCTAAATCGGTTACCACCAAGTTCTCCATCTCCCCCTCTCGCCTAATACTGGCAGTATTAGGCGTGTTGTGTGAAGTTCCGTTCTGGTGGTAGTATGGCTCATGCTCCCGAAAGTGGACATCCATACTGACAAACTTCTTCTTCTCTACTGGACTCCAGCACACATACCCCTTCTGGGTCGCCGAGTAGCCTACGAAGATGCATTTGACTGCTCTAGGATCAAGTTTCCCAACTGATGGCCTGTTGTCCTTCACAAAACACACACACCCAAACACCTTCAGTGGGAGTATCCCACTATTATTGCCTTACAATACCTCACATGGGGACTTCCATCCGAGGACCTTTGAGGGCATCCTGTTGATGAGTTGAGCTGCTGTCAACACTGCATGCCCCCACAGACTCTGTGGAACATTCATGTCGATCATCATACTTCTTGCGACCTCCAGAAGGTGTCTGTTTTTCCTTTCTGCAACTCCATTTTGTGCTGGTGTGTATGCACAGGTGGTCTGATGCTGTATTCCGTGTGCTGACAAGTATTCTGCAAGCGTCCTGTTGGTATACTCCGTTCTATTGTCAGACCTCAGTACCTTCACAACTGCTTTGTACTGAGTCTGGACATGCTTATGGAAATCCCGAAAACAAGCAGGTACATCATTCTTATTTTTCATCAAATATAACCAGGTAACACGAGAGGCACACTCAATGAAAGAAACAAAGTACTTATAACCATTCATAGTGTTAGTAGCACATGGACCCCAGACATCAGAATGTACTACCTCAAAAGCAAAAGTGCTCCTATGACCCGTGCCAACATATGAGCTCCTAGTAAGTTTTCCTAACTCGCACGCATCACATACTAATTTTTCTTTATTTGTTTTTGCATAAATCTCTGGATACAACTTACTTAGAGTATCAAAGGAAGAATGTCCCATCCTCCGATGATAGAGTATCAAGGTATCCTCAGTCCTCTGCTGTAGTCCTTCCATGCCAGCCTTCTCTGCCATAGATACCAATGCTGAGTCCAGTCCTTCTCGATCTAGGTACCACAGTCCCTCATGCCAAGTGCCAGTCCCAAATCTTCGTCCTGTCCCTTTCTCCTGGAAGGTCACCTTAGGAATATCAAAAGAAACAATGCATTTAAGTTGGAGGATTATAGAACTAATGGACAAGAGACTGACTGGAAAGGATGGAGCATGTAAAACATTGAATAATCTTACTGAACCTGTACAATTAACAGTACCCTTACCGACCACTGGCTGAAAAGTGCCATCAGCTGTCTGAATGCTGTCTGCTGATGCTAGGTAAGTGTAGGAAGAAAACTCACTAGCATTCCCCGTCACATGCCGAGATGCTCCCGAGTCGATAATCCAGTCTGATGATTTAAGGGAAGAGATAGACGCAAGGGCAAGTGATTCGTCAGTACCTTCTGATGGATGGGCATACATGGCAGCGTTGCCCCTAACAAAGAATGAGGAGGACGCCTCCTCTGTTCTATTCCTCATGTCTCCCAGTGCCTGGTCCTCCACAGTAAAGGTGCCATCAGCTTCTCCGTTCCCTTCTGATATCAGGAGGTTCGCCCGATAACCTCCTCGGCCGCCTCGTCTACCCCCTCGACCACGACCACTGTCACGACCCGTACCCGGTGTAAGGATACTAGTCGGAAACAACGCCCAGCCTACGCCGCAGAATCGGCGGTAGAACGCTGTCTAGATAGTCTATCTAAAGTAATGAACCACCAATAATGATAGAATACTCAATCACAGAACTAAGATAGAATGAGCACGAAATCAGATAAGAATAGAATAGTCATCATACAACTCATGAGTTTAAAATAATACATCAATGAGTCTGAAGAGTAACAAATAAGCTGGAGACAAATCCAGTACAAAAGAATACTATCATACTACAAAGCTACACTCCAGGGTCAACTGTCTCAGTTGGAATAAGTCCCTCTTGAGCCAGGGTCTCCGAATCTAAACCCATAATATCCTGGGGTCCATAATAGGTAGGGTACTCCTCAGTGTCATCTGGAAAAATATATCCAGTCAGGAAAGGAGCAGAGTACATCTCTAACAGCAGTTCTAATCCATGATAAAAACTATGTAACAGTAAATAGCTGTGGATAAACAAGATGCACAAAATAGATACAAGAGATATATAGACAATAAGGAAATACTGGAAAGAAATACAATAATGAACAATATGCCAATGAAACAATAATACTAATAACTAAGTGTGTGAGTATTAGCTTAACATGTGATCGGCTTGGGCAAGATACAATGCGGCCTGGCTAATCATATGTGCGGTGCATGATCAACACTATTCGCTTACCAATACTTTATTCAATAGGGATTTGATCACATATCTATACTAATACTCCCCACCCCCAACTGGTATAATAGATCCAACCACGGTATGCTATGGCACTAGATTCCCCAAGAAGAGAGCGACTCCTCCCAAAAATTGGTGTCTGTACATGTACAAGATAACCAATGAAACAATACTTGCACCATATACACCATATACCAAGGAATAACATCTCATGACTTGATCCGGATATACCAATCCGTGTAACCATAGTGTCAAGAGAAACATGTATATCTACACTAGATACAACGAACATAGAGAATATCATAAATGAGAAACTATCAGAGAATGTACTCGCCTGAAGTCCAATGAAAAGTCTCACATATGTCTGACTCGGTGCCTCGAAGACCTAGATATGGAATACCACATTAAAACAAGGTCCCGGAAAGAGAACAAGTCAAACTAGTCAACTTCTAGGTCAATAAATCAATTCTAAGTTAAAAGTCAACTATGGTCAACTCTAAAGTCAACTAAAGTCAAACATGGTCAAACCAAGGTCAACATCACAAGACATCTATATAAATAATATAGAATAAAATACACAATTAGGAATCAAGGTCTTGATCCCAATTGGTACCCACACAAAGTATACTAATAATACAATATAATACACTCTAATATAAATTATATACAAACCAATATTTATACAAATAAAATAATATATCACTACTAGTATTATACTACACAAAAGCACATATATATACATATATATATATATATATATATATACAATTATAATATATAAAATATAATTTAAATCTGCCAATTTATCACTGAAACAGTGAACTAAAAAAAATACAATTTAAATAAAACAGGCTTATAGTGACAGTCTTGACTGTCACAGAAAACTATCGCAAAAATGCTGAATAATAAACCATTGCTGCCTCGGATTTGCTGACAGTTAAACTGTCGCAGAAAACTGTCACGAAAAAATTGCTGCATTTTTTCGCCGCTGCATTTAATGACAGAACTGTCATTAAATGCCCAAAAGCTACAGCGGCTGCTGTATCCGACCGAATAATGACAGTTTTCAACTGTCATTAAACCCACTGTTACCAAAAGTAAACTATATATATATATAAATATATATATATAAAAACATAAATATATAAAACAATATCTATATATATATAAAACAATTAATATAAATATATACACTTATATTTATATACACATAAACTTACACATTTAAATATTAATAATTACTAAACACAAAGCACATATTAATGTACATATTTTACATGGCTAGAAGCACACATAAAAATATATTCATTAATATACAAATAATTATATAATAATTATAAATAATATAATTATACATAAATATATTTTACAAAACCTTTATGTATAAATTATTTTATTAACATAAGTACATATATAATTGCATGCAAGAAGCTACATATATATATATATATATATATATATATATATATATATATATATATATATATATACATCACATTAAAATACATAAAAATATAGATCTATGCTACAACATCATAATAAATACACTAAAATGAATATATAATATCTATATATATTTACTAATTATAAATGAAGAATTTAAAGCATAAATAATTAGATCTACACATAAACACACCAAATTGAAAAGTTTCACACCGTATCCCACTAGATCTAGGATACGCATGTGACACGAGTCCAACACACAACCAAATGTACCCCGAAGGACACAAACAAGTCACAAATAATATTTATGAACAAATCAAAGTGTCAAAAGTAGATCTATTTGTCCGTGTCAAAATACGACATGTTCAAAGCCCCGTGTCGGAGGGAAACCCCCCAAAATGACACGTATCACCAAATAGTTGGGATACGAACCACATGTACCCAAATATGGATACGACACAAGCCCCAAACACATAAGCACATGCTCAATTGATCTATAGGATCAATTGACACACACAACAAAATATAAATTCGGAATTCCAACAAAATTGACACAAAAAGCACCATAACTTTCTCCATGGGTCTCCTATGAACATAAAACAAAGTCCTATGGGTAGTACATACATATGGGTTAATTTTTCATGATTAAATCTCAGATTTAGAAGCTATTTTAATGGAAAAAACTGAATTATACCTATTGGGAGATGGATTCCCAATGAAACCTCCAATTGAGATGAACTTGCTTCCAAATTGTAGATCCTTGCTCCTCTTTGTAGATCCTTGCTTCCTCCTTCTAGATCCTTACTTCATAACTTTCTAATGGTGAATTGGGAAGAATTTGGGATGAATTTGGTGGAGAATTGGAATGGGAATGGAAAGAATTTGGGAGTGGGAAATTCTAGATCTAGATTGGAAATGAGAATGAGAGGAGAGAGAAATTTCCCCCCTCTTTTAATAGGCCGGCCTTGCCCCTCTCCCAAGCAATTGTAAAATGTCCAATGTACCCTTGGGGCCTCTCATGAAGAAATAATTAAGGAAGGAAGCTTCTAGTCTAATCACTTAATTAATTTAATCCATCTCCTTAACTATGGGCTTTCTAAATGGGCCAAATCTAACTATTTAATTCATGTTGGTCCATGGGTCCAAACTACACTAGTTGGGTCTACTAAAATAAGTCCAAAATAATTAAATAATATCCAACAATAATTAAATAATACAACAAAAATTATTTACTATGCACAATATTTATTTAAATAGGAAATTACTAAAATACCCTTTTTCCTAAAATGTGGTAGTGACAACCACGTCCTCCATTATATCCTCGTCCGCCGAACGGTCCTCGTCCACCACCTGAATCTCCCTCCCTAGGTGGTTTGGTACAAGCATACCGATGATGGCCCATCTTCCCACAGTTGTAGCACTGCCGGTTATGCTGCCAGGGCTCTCCCTTAGATCCTGTGTTACCTGAGCTGGTGACTGGTCCTTCTAATTCCAGATCGATGGAGGGAAGCTTCAACTCCGGCGATGTTCGTGTCGTGTTTTCACCAGCGGACATCGTCAACAACTTCATCAACGTCGCCACCTCTGTAGAATCTAGCTTCTTGATGATCTCCTCCATCGATGCGTCGTCTATCCAATCACGTCACGTTCGCTCCACGACTCACGCTCGTCCTCGTCGTCCGCTCCTAGATCCAAACATGTCCCTCCTTTTTTCAGATCTAGGCATCCCTATTAGGCGTTGTCTCGTGCTGGTGCGGAGGAGGCGACAACACGCATGTCACAGCCGCCGTCGCAGCAACAGCAGCAGTCGCAGCCGCAGCAGTAGCGGGACGGGACAGCAACAGCGAAGGGCGGAGAAGGGAAGAGGGGGGGTTGCGGAAGAGTTCGGTGGAGGAGATCTAGGAAATCCTCCTGTGGGTTTGTGGAAGCTTGGTGACGGCTAGGGTTTGTGGAAACTTGGCTCTGATACCATGTTGAAATTAGTTGATGTTTTTATTGATTGTCTCATTGGCATTATATAGCCTTACAGTCATTAATACAATGATCTCAATCATTATGACAATAATCTCATAATGGAATATCCTGTGACATATTCTGGCATCCCAAATATGTCCTCAGGATATTCCCATGTGCTTATACTATACTTAAATATGACACCCAACATACCATATCAACAGGTACACACTTTTTTAAAAGGGTACATACTTAGTCCCTTATGTTACAGAATACAAACACGATACGGATATAGACACCATTATCTCGTGCCCGTGTAACATAGTCTGCAACTTACGTGTTTAGTTTTTGAGTTAGACTTGCTGTAATGAATAAGCCTAAATTGAAATTTTGTCCGCAAAATTGGTACACATGATAGAGACAATCTCAATAGGTACATATATAGTTCCCTTTGTCCGAATACGGACACTATACGGATACGGATAAGAACACTATATGGATACACACGATATACGTACTCTCCTATATATGTTGCATGAGTAAAGACACTATATAGATACGATATATTATAACTTGTTCTGTCATTGTATTCTTAAACAATTATGCAGTAGCGTAAGAAAAAGAACAAAATTAGATCCTTTTGTTATGGTAAAAACTAGGGCTAATTACAGTTTAGATCCTGGATTTTATATCAACTTAGAGTTTAAGTTCTAATTTGTCCAATTAGAAAGTTTAGATCCTAAAATTTTATTATTTGTTTTAATTTTTTTTTTATTATACCTTCTCTCCCGTGCTTGACAATACCAGAGAGAATATAATGGAAAAAATAAAACAATAAATAAAAATACAGGATCTAAATTTTTAATTGGACATGTCAGGATTTAAAGTCTAATTAGTCCTAAAAACTAGTATACCACCGATATATCGTGAGTATATGTTGTCCATACACCCTAATATATTATTCCAATTCTCCTTAACCATTTCGTTGTCTTCATCTCAATCGACGTTCCCAGCTACTCGTTATGCTAGTTATTGTCATCATGTCCAATTTTGTTCGTAACCAAATTTTGTTTGTCCTTAACATACATCATGTCTAATAATACACTTTCATGACGATACAATACGACACAATAACATGAACACGAATAAATTTCAATACCAGAATCTGGATATGAGTTGTCCAAAACAAAACCTCCTCCTAGAATTCAGAGCTTTATAATTTTCCAATGGCTGAGCAAGCAATTCTCGGACCCAACCCAAAAATAGGAAGGCTCCGACACAATGGAGCCCTCCGTGGGCCCCACCAAATCTTTCCCCCCTCCAACATTTTGTTAACGGTCATTTCCTTGTCCTAACCGTTTTGAGAGCTGCTGACCTCTCCTTCTCCCTCTCCCTCTCCGCCCTCTGCCACGCCCAGTTCCGATCGCATGGGCCGCCAGAGCTCGATCTCCTCGGTCTCCCGGTCGGACTCCTCTGAGCTCGAGTCCGACCCCGAGCTCGAATGGCCCTTCGGCCGCATCGAGTCCCTCCACCGCTGCGACCTCCGCGAGGCCGCCTACGAGCTCTTCTTCATGTCGTGCCGCTCCTCCTCCGGGTTCGCCACTCACGCGCGCAACTACTCGGGCTCCGGAACGGAGGCCCTTGTCGGCGGCGGCGGCACGGGAGGGGGTGTCGGTGAGGCGGGGTCGACGTCGCCCGGGAGAGGCGGAGGAGGGGGGACGGTCCCCAAGGGAGGGGCCAACATGGCGGTGCACAGCCGGATCAAGAAGGCATTGGGGCTGAAGATGAGGAGGGCGCCGCCAATGAGGACGATGGCGCAGCCTGGTTCGACGTCCCCAGGGAAGGTCAAGCGGCCGATGACATCCGCCGAGATCATGCGGCTGCAGATGCGCATCACCGAGCAGAGCGAGAACCGGTTACGGAAGACCCTCATGAGGACCCTCGTAGACCAGGTTAATTAATTGATAAAGTTTTTATGACTATCTATATTAATTTTTCATTTTTTTTTTCCGAATTCTACAATAGATGGGGAAAAAAGCAGAGACCATCATCCTCCCCCTCGAGCTTCTCCGCCACACAAAACTGTCAGAGTTCGGCGATGCGCACGAATACCGCTTATGGCAGAGACGGCAGCTCAAGATCCTCGAAGCCGGCCTCCTCCTCCATCCCTCCGCGCCGTTAGACCGCCTCAACTCCTCGTCGCTACAATTAGGCGAGGTCCTCCGGCTGGGCGAGACGAAGCCCATCGACACGGGCAAGAACTCCGAAGCCATGAAAATGCTGTGCAGCTCGGTGGCCGCCTTGGCGTGGCGGCCGAGTCCCAACGGCACCGCCACGAGCGACATGTGCCACTGGGCCGACGGCTTCCCCCTCAACATCCACCTCTACCTCGCCCTCCTCCAGTCAATCTTCGACCTCAAGGACGAGACGGTCGTGCTCGACGAGGTCGACGAGATGGTGGAGCTCATGAAGAAGACCTGGTCCAGCCTGGGGATCAACAGGATGATCCACAACGTGTGCTTCGCCTGGGTGCTCTTCCAGCAGTACGTCGTGACCGGGCGGTGCGAGCTGGACCTCATCAACGCGACCCTCGCGATGCTCGCCGAGGTGGCCCATGATGCGAAGACGGCGGAGAGGGAGGGATGCTACGTCAAGGTCCTGTCGGCCACGGTGGTCTCCATGCAGACGTGGGCCGAGAGGCAGCTCCTGGATTATCACGAGAGCTTCGACAGGGGGACGGTGGGGAACATGGAGCCCGTGCTGTCGGTCGCGCTGTCGACGTCGAAGATTATCAAGGAGGACGTGTCGAGCATGGCCGGAAGCGGGTTGGGGCCCGCGGAGAGGGAAAATGTAGGACTAATCGGCAAGATTGATAGCTACATCAGGTCCTCAATGAAGAATACTTTCACCAAGGTGCCAACTCTAGGTTTAGCTATGTTGCACGGACACAACACGGATACGACATGCACAGTATGAACACCGTGACACGGATACGACACATATTTTGCAAGGTTCACAGTATCGATATCGGTATCGGCGGTTTCGGATCAAAGTATGGGATATTATGATATCAAAAAACAAATAATTATTAATAAATTATTAACTCTTAGAAAATACATTTTATACATTTAGACATAATTTTAAGTATTATTTCTTAATAGTTTTAAAATTGAACGAAATAGTAGCCATCCTTGCCGATTGGTTTACATGCGATAGTTAAGTTTTTTTTCTTTTGCATGCTTTTACAACCTTGTTATGCTTTTTCATCCTTGTTGATGGGTCTTTTCGTTCAATTTTTTTTGCCGAATTGATCGCAAAAGAGATTCCCATTGTTGGTATCGATCAGTATCGAGTCTCGGTCGGTGAATCGGGACATGTCAAACTGTATCGGTCGGTATCGGCCGACACTGCAAACTATACTATTTTGCTGTGTTATAGTATATTTTGGAGTATCTGAATTGTGTCCAATATATGTCAAATACATGTCCAATACGAGATCACTCACATTGTTGGATTGTCTCACATCGTAATGCCTAATGCAGGTTTTCGAGACGGGGCACGGGCAAATCGACAGCATGATTGTCGAGGTGGACGAGGACCCGAGCGAAATCCTCATCCAGCTAGCCGGAGACACCGAGCAACTAGCGCTGTCGGAGAAGGAGACCTTCAGTCCAGTACTCAAGAAGTGGCACCCGGTCCCGGGGGCCGTCGCGTTTGCCACGCTCCACAGCTGCTTCGGAGTAGTCCTGAAGCAGTACCTGGCCAAGACCACCAGCCTCAGCAACGAGCTCGTCCGGGTCCTGCAGTCCGCCGGCAAGCTAGAGAAGGTGCTGGTGCAGATGGTCCTGGAGGACTCCGCGGACTGCGACGACGGCAGAGAGAAGGTCGTTGTCAGGGAGATGGTGCCTTACGAAGTCGAGTCGATAATCACTAGCCTTCTCAAGAGATGGATGGAGGAGAGGCTGAGGATAGGGAGGGAGTGCCTCAACAGAGCAAAGGAAACTGAGGTGAGTTCCATACTAACATTACAAATTTACACTCGAAATCAATGTTCTTAGTATCGTATGAAACCTTTTATATGAGTATCGGTATTGACAGTATCGGCCAGATCAGACAGGAGTATCTATCTAATTTTTTGGTATCGAAAATCTAATTATTAATAAATTATTACAAATTTAGAAAAAAATATTCTGAGACATTTAGGCATAGTTATAAGTATTTTCTGTGTTGTTTCGTTGTAGTTTTGAAATTGAATAAAGTAATAGTCTCCCTTGTTGATTGGTTTATCTGCAATAAATAATTTTTTTAAATTTACATGCTTTTACATCCTTACCGATTAGTCTTTTTCGTTCAATTTTTTTTACCGAGTTGACTGAAAAGGAGACTCCAATATTGATACCGATCAGTATCGGTATCGATCTATATCTGATCGGGACATGCTAAACCGTATCGATATCGGCTGTATCGGAATCGACCGATACTGCAAACTATGCTCAAAATCTGTTTGTTTCGTTGCCTAACTTGTGCAATTCTGTGGTGTAGAGTTGGATTCCGAAATCGAAAGCCGAACCCTACGCGCAGTCGGCCGTCGACATAATGAAGCTGGCCAAGGTTACGATCGACGAGTTCTTCGACATACCGGTGAGCGCACGCGACGACATGGTCCAGGACCTCCTAGGCGGGCTCGATTCGATCTTTCAAGAGTACACCTCTTTCATCGCATCATGCGGTAAGTAGACCGTGTCGTTTCCGGACTATATTGCAAGGACACGGCACATGACGGCACGGCACGGCACTGCACGGTGTTAAAAAAGTGTCCAATAGTGTCAGTGTCCGACACGGTATAGATGAGAAACTACATTTGGCAGGAAATAAGCAGAGCTACACACCATCACTCCCCCCACTGACGAGATGCAACCAGGACTCCAGGTTCGTGAGGCTCTGGAGGAAGGCGAAGCCGAGGAGCACGAGCCCGTCGTCGACGCCGAACAACAGCAACCACCCGCGGCCGTCGACCAGCCGAGGCACGCAGCGCCTCTACATCCGCCTCAACACGCTCCACTACCTCCACTCCCACATCCATTCCCTCGACAAGTCCCTCTCCTTCTTCTCCCAGGGGGGCGGGGGCGGGGGCGGGGGCGGCAGCAGCAGCCGCATCGCCCCGTCCCCATCGATACGCTCCACGGCGAGCAGCAGCAGCAGCAACCGCCGCCTCGCCCCGTCCTACCACTTCAGCGTCGCGCGCTCCTCCATACAGTCCGCCATCCAGTACATATCCGAGGTCGCGGCCTACCGCCTCATCTTCCTCGACTCGAGCAGCTCCTTCTACGACGGGCTCTACATGGGCGACGTCGTCAGCTCCAGAATCCGCCCGGCGCTGCGCGTCCTGAAACAGAACCTGACGTTGCTCGTGTCGGTGTTGACCGACCGGGCGCAGCCCGGGGCGGTGAGGGAGGTGATGAAGGCCTCCTTCGAGGCGTTCCTGATGGTTCTGCTGGCCGGAGGGATCGAGAGGGCGTACGCGCGGTCGGACTACGACATGATAGTGGAGGACTTCAGGAGCCTGAAGAAGGTGTTCTGCACCTGCGGGGAAGGGCTCGTGGCGGAGGAGGTGGTGGAGAGGGAGGCGGAGGTGGTGGAAGGGATCGTGGCGCTGATGGGGCTGCCCACGGAGAGGCTGGTGGAGGAGTTCAGCATCGCCGCGTGCGAGTCGAGCGGGATGCGGGGGGCGGGCTCGCCGTTGTCGGGGCAGAAGGTGCTGCCGATGCCGCCCACGACCGGGAGGTGGAACAGGGCCGACCCGAACACGGTGCTGAGGGTGCTGTGCCACCGGAACGACGACGCCGCCAACGGCTTCTTGAAGAAGATGTTCCAGCTCCCCAAGAGGAGGTGACTGAGGGATAGGATATAAATTTGAGTTTACAGAGAGGGTGGGAAAACATTTCATATGTGTTTGTTATTTTTCTTGACTATATGTATATTGTTAACAGAAGCTCTATAGAGTATATTGAGTTAGAGCAATTTATGTTTTTTTTTTTTTTTTTCCTTTCTCTTCTTATATGTAAGGGGAACTTTGATCAATTGTTCATATGTCTCTTGCCAAGTAAACACTAATGTGTCAATGCCCATTTTCCCGCCATTTTCTCTTTAAGTTGTCCTGAATATTCAGGTTAGGCCCCATAGTTTCCCTAGGAAACAGTTATATTAACAGTAATGGGTGTTGATATCTTGATTTTAAGTTTTCAAGTTTGATGCATTCTCCATCGTAATTTGCTTACTATTCTCCAAGGTTCGTATTCTACTTCCAGCATGGAGTGTCAGGAAGTTGCGAGGCACAATGGGAGACAATATCGGCTTAGTCTGATTCATTTTGCTTGATTTGCAAATAAACTTCTGATATGTTGTGCTCGAACGTGCATGATACTTACAATCAAGTTGGTCTCAAGATCATAGTTTGCAGTATGATGCCAGTATCGATCGATACCGATCCAATACAGCTGATACCGATAAGTTTTCATGTTCCGATTCGATACCGACCGCTACCGCTACTGATCGATATCGAAGTTGGTGGTAGTTTTCTCACTCAATTCGGTAGAAAATTTTGAATAAAAAAACCAATCAACAAGAACGTGAAAGCATGTAAATAAAGAAAAAATATTTATCACAGGTAAACCAATAAGTAAGAATGACTATTATTTCATTAAATTTAAAATTATTAAGAAACAACATATAAAATACTAAAATTTATGCCTAAATATAGAAAATATTTTTTTTTTCTAAAAATTATTCATTTATTAATAATTATTTGCTTTGATACCTAAAAATATGATACTCCGATTCGAAACTGTCGTTATTGTCGATATCGCTGATCCCGATATTCATAGGAAGGGTTCGATACCGTTTCCAATATTGATACTGAGAACCTTGCTCAAGACCTATAAAGATGTTATAAATCAGAGGAGGATTAACTAATCTAGAATGGAGATTTCTCCATATTTTTCTATGATAATAAAGTGATATGAAGATGGATAGAAGTACATAGTAGACCCTGAGATCAGTTTGGAAGCAACATTGGATGTAAGTTATATAATCTTGGTTTGAGTAATTGTGTGTAGAAATGATTTAACCAAGGTTTGATTGCTTGGCTGGAGGTTTGCAGCACTTGATATAGGGAGTGCACATTCTATTTTCAGTAGTGGCTCTGTTTCTTTCTTTTTCCACAAGAACTAATTCTGGAATTCAAAATTCTTGAAACAAAAATAGGTATCCCTCGAAACCTATCAGGAAACTGGCCATCAGCAGTCATAATTACTTTTTAGCAACGTACATATGCTACAATATGTAATAACTAAATAAACACATCAACAGATGAGATATAGTATTGATTTAGCAACAATTAGGTGCTCTAGTGTTCGCAGTATCGATATCGGATCATTCCTATAAGTATCAGTATCGATCGTATCGACAATATCGATAATTTTGGATTGGAGTATCGAATTTGTTGGCATCAGAAAATAAATAATTATTAATAAACTATTAAAAGTTAAAAAAATTATACTTAGACATAATTTTAAGTATTTTATGTATTGTTTCTTAGTAGTTTTGAAATTGAATGAAATAATAGTCCACCTTGCCGATTGATTTACCTACAATAAATAAGTTTTCTTCATGGCTTTTACATCCATACTTATTGGTCTTTTTAGTTCATTTTTCTTTGCCAAAATGACTTCCAATATTGGTATCGGTTAGTATCGATAGCGGTTGCTGATCGGGACATGTCAAACTGTATCGATCATCTGTATCGGATCGGTATTTCAAATCATGACTTTGAAGTCTATATAGTTTTAACTACAAATCTAGAACATCTAATTTACCTACCTAAAGGTATTCATAGCATATTTTTTCAAGTTGTGTACCAATCTGTACTTCCTTATCATGTTCCAAGAGAGAGTTATCTGTACCGTCTCGCTTATGTATACCTGATATAATACAAGTGACCTACTAGCGAAGGCAGTACAAATCTCTTTTTGTGAACTTGACTTTCATCCAATGTAAGTATGTATTCAAAATATTCAACTTAACATCCTCAACTTTGATACGTGCTAACTTAATACCCTAAACAAAAGAGACCAAATTGTCCTTCTCCACTCTCTCTCTTCCTCTCTCCCTCTGCGGGGGGGGGGGGGAGCACAGTGGCAAGCAGCAGCGGCGGCAGCAAGCGACAACAACAGTCGTCGGAGGTTGCGCGACGCGACGAGGCGTGCAGCCAGAGGTGGGCGCGAGGGTGGCGTGCGGTGCGGACGGTTGGACGGACGACACGGGTAGGGGAGGATCGTCGGGACGGATAGAGGGGTTGTTCGTCGGGACAGGTAGGGGGGACACCGGAGGCGGGTAGGAGGGTGTCGACCGGAGGGGTGGGGGGGAGGGGAGTAGCTGCCAGAGAAGCAGCAAGGGTTAGCACCTATCAAATTGAAAATATTAGAAATAAATAAAATTTTGGATATCAAGTTAAAAATATTAGTTGAAATAGGATTAGCATCTATCAAATTTGAGTGCTCGCGACAAGCACAACAAACAAACAGGCATATTGCATAAAGGATCACATATGCATATGATAGAGAACCAACAGGGAGACACTTTGGTTATTCAAATAGTATGCTTCCCAAAGCATTACCATGTTTCATTAAAGCAAATATTGCCAACAACAACATGACCATACTTATATAAGTAGCAACATTCACAAAGCCTGAAATGAAACACAAGGACAGTTACTGTCAATGGAAGAGGACCTCATAAGCACCGTTATTATATCTGAGACTGATCCGAGTCCTTGGGGCGCCTGCCCTTATTTTCCAGCATCTTCTCCACCTCTTCGAACGGCAGTCCCTTGGTCTCCGGCACCACGATCCAGATGAGTAACAGCGCGACGGTGGACACGCCACAGAAGAGGAGGAACGTGCCCGGGGGGCCTAGAGCTTCGGTCAGAGACAGGAACGTCTGCGCGACGATGAGGTTGGAGACCCAGTTGGCGACTGCGGCCATCCCGCCGCAGATGCCCCTGAACCTGAGGGGGTAGATCTCCGAGTTGACGATCCAGGGGACGGTGCCCATGCCCGGGGAGTAGGAGATGATGTACGCCGCCAGCGCCACCAGCGCGATCCACCCGAAGTTGCTCGGGCAGCCCTGGGTGTACCACTCCCTGTGGCCCGAGAGACAGGTTCCTTTCGACTGGTCGTCGACTATCAAGCAAGCACCAGGCGCAAGCTGCAATCGAAGATGAAATCAGACAACACCACAGAGAAAATTCATAACCGTAAAGACTATAATTTATAGCATGTCATGTGCAGGGGCGGACCCAGGTCTCTTGATGAAGGGGGGGGGGGGGGGGGGGGGGGGTGGGGGGTGGGGGGTGGGGCAACATCCCCGATAATTTTTTGGGTAGAGATCCAGGGGTTAGTGATATATATTAAACTATTGAATACTCAAAAACATTAATGTAAATAGACTTGGATTTATGATTAAATTGGGTTTGACTTTTAGTGGGACTTGGATTTATAATTGTGTGTTATTATTGGACTGTATAACTTTTGTATTTGTAATTGGGCTTGAGGAGTTAAGGTTGTTGGATTCTTAGATAGGTAAATTTAGTGGGTTAGGGGAGGGCCAAAATAAAAAATAAGAGGGGGCAAGATTGCATTAATTATATAGTTGGAGTTATTTTTCAAAATTTCGGAGGGGAACACTACCCCCCCCCCCCCCCCCCCCCCCCCCCCCCCCTCTCAATTCAACATAGGTCCGCCACTAGTCATTTGTCAAAATATAGAAATCCAATCCTATGTAGGATTGACGTATGTTTCCATATTTAGAACTCATCGACTAGATACATAGAACTAGAACTTTGCTCCAATCTAATCCTATCTGTACGAAAAAATGGTTATGGGCCTGTTTAGCTACATTCGATGATGAAATCAGATAACATCACAGATAAAATTCATAACCGCAATGATAAGAATTTATAACATGTCATGTCTCAATATATGAAAATCCAATCCTATGTAGGATTGACGTAGGTTTCCAAATTTAGAACTCATCGACTAGGTAGAACTAGGACTTTACTCCAATCTAATCCTATATGTACTAAAAAAATGGTTATGGACCTGTTTAGCTGCATTCGATGATGAAATCAGAGAACAACACAGAGAAAATTCATAACCGTAAAGACTAGAATTTATAGCATGTCATGTGTCAATATATGGAAATCCAATCGTATGTAGGATTGACATACGTTTTCATATTTAGAACTCATCGACTAGGTAGAACTAGGACTTTGCTCTAATCTAATCCTGTGTACTAAAAAAAATGCTCATGGAGCTGTTTTTGTCCGCCATTTTCCTTCAATGTTGGTATACATACCTTGTCGTCTCCGTTAGCACAGAATCCGCAATCCGAAGAGGCTTTTAAGCAGGTGACACACTTCCAGCTGACTGCCGGGTTGTACTGAGGGCACGTCGAGTTCCCGAAAAGCTTCGTCTCCGCGGCACTGACGGGAGGGGAGTGGGTGGCAGCTCCGTAGAACAGCCCGCCGAGCAGCCCAAGGCAGAAGATGATCCCAAACAAGCTCACGATCATCAGCTTCCTCCTCCCCACCCTGTCGACGAAGAACATGCTGACGATGGAACCGAGCGCGTTGAGGCCCGAGGTGATGAGGGAGAGGGCCAGGGCGGTCTTGTTGGAGGCGTAGCCCGCCAGCTGGACGATGGTGGGGCTGTAGTACATGACCGTGTTGATGCCGACGAACTGCTGGGCTACCTGGCACAGGATCCCTGCAGCCAGACCGCGACGGACAACTACGCTGCTCAAGGCCTTCTTGATCTTGCCGATCGTCGTGCCTTCGCCGATAGAGCCTTCTAGAGCTATTTCATCTTCGACGGACTGCTTCATAGACTCGATCTCTTGGTCTACTTCCTCGGGAGGGTAGATATTCCTCAAGATGTCTTCAGCTTCATTCTTCCTACCCTGAGTTAATAAGAAAGTGAACATATAAGGTCAGTATGAAACTTAAAAGGGATCATTCTCGACTTAATTCATGAAATATGATTTGCTTTCTAGTAACAAAATCTATTATGCCATTCATAATTCACATAGGATAAATAGATAGAATGCACAAATATGGACACGCGGGTATGGTTAAGGACACGATAGGGATACGGGATACATACATTTTCAAGTAGGTAGAATAGTAGTCACCTATATTGCATGAATATGGATACGGGTAGAGGTACGAGCACGATAGTGGTAAGGACACCATTTTCTCGTGTCGTGCAACATGGCAAATGATTGTCATGTGCTCTTGATCAAGCACAGGAATGATTCAAGCCAAGATGGCAACAATCTTGAATGGACACAAACAATCTTGATCAAGCACAGGAATTATTATGTTCATGTTAGCCAATTTACAGATTCAAGAACATTGGTAAAATGCATCCCATCGATTAGTTTGACCAGATACACAAGTTTTATAACCTCGAGAAAGAAAGAAAAATGTAATAAGATTACTGAACCTCTAGCATACCTTGCAATTCATTACAGTATCCAGATATAATTAAGAATATACATATAAATTTATTCATCACTCGATCTCGAAAACAAAAATCTACTTCAGACTAAAATTCATTCTTCAAGTTGTTCTAATTCTTGTAACCCAACAGTTTTTGATAGTGCAATGTGTATATAAACTGATTCCATGTAACAATGTTAATAACTTAATGCTGACTATGCAAGTAGCTAATAGAATGCAATTTGCTGATGTATCAATTGCACAGTGCAAAGATCAAGTATCTAAGTTATCGGTATGTTAAATATCAAGTGTGTAAGTTATTCGGTAAGTTATCTAGCATACCTTGCACTTGGTTACAGTATCCAGATATAATTAAGAATATACATAAAAATGTATTCATCACTCGATCTCAAAAACAAAAAAATGCTTCAGGCTAAAATTCATTCTTCAAGTTGTTCTAATTCTTGTAACTCAACAGTTTTTGATAGTGCAATGTGTATATAAAAGTGCTTCCACGTATCAATGTTCATAACTTAATGCTAACTATGCAAGTAGCTAAGAGTGCAATTTGCTGATGTATCAATTGCACAGTACAAATATCAAGTATCTAACTTATAGGTATGTTAAATATAAGTATGCAAGTTGTTCGGTTAAGTTATCTAGCATACCTTGAACTTGATTACAGTATCCAGATATAATTAAGAATATACATAACAAATTATTCATCACTTGATCTCATAAATAAAAATAAAAATCTGCTTCAGACTAAAATTCATTCTTCAAGTTCATCTAATTCTCAACAATTCTTGTCCTGCAATGTGTACATAAACTGATTCCACATGTCGATGATGTTAATGCTGACTATGCAAGTAGCTAATAGAGCGCAATTTGCTGATGTATCAATTGCACAATGCAAATATCAAGCATGTAAGTTATCGATATGTTAAAGATTGTTCAGGTTCAGGCATATAAAGAAAAAGGTTACCTTCGTGTAGATCCACCTCGGTAGGAAACTTAAAAGGATCCTTCTCAACTTAATTCATGAAACATGATGTGCTTTCTAGTAACAAAATCTATTATGTCATGCCATTCATAATTCACATAGGATAAATAGATAGAATGCACAAATATGGACACACAGATACAGTTAACAACCTGATAAGGACACAGGATACATGCATTTTCAAGTAGGTACAATAGTAGTCACCTACATTGCATGAATATGGATACAGGTAGAGATACGGGCACCATAGTGGTAAGGACACCATTTTCTTGTGTCGTGCAACATGGCAAATGATCGTCATGTGCTCTTGATCAAGCACAGGAATGATTCAAGCTAATAGAGTTCAATTTGCCGATGTATCAATTGCACAGTGCAAATATCAAGTATGTAAGTTATCGGTATCAGTTGCTTTCAAAAGAAAACGTTACCTTCCTGTAGAGCCACCTCGGTGACTCTGGCAGCCTCAGCATCAGAAAAAACTGAAGAATGGCAGGTCCACATGCGATACCAAGCATCCAGCGCCATGTTCCCTTAGTCTGCAACAAAAGAATCATACTATGTGTAATGGCATCAATCAATACTCAGAAATTACTATATTCAAACTCTACCAATACCTCTGCAAAGGCTAAATTGATGAGGTAGGCAATGAACTGCCCTCCGGTGATCAGCAAACCGTTCATGCTCACCAGCGCTCCTCGGATTTTATGAGGCGACGCTTCGGAGATGTAGAGCGGGGATGTCATGGAAGCCATCCCGACCCCGAAGCCCACGAAGATCCTCCCAAGAATGATAATTCCGGGAGATGGTGCCAGGGCCATGACGACGGAGCCTATGAAGAAGAGAACATCCGCCACGAGGATCGAGATCCTCCTTCCAAACCTGTCGTTCGCGTATCCACCACCTGCTGCACCGACAATGGCCCCTGCTACGGCCATGCTAACGATAGTTTCCTGTGTCGGACACACGAGTAGTCGTTGGTAACTATTTCAAACTGTGTCAGAATCGAGTACATTGAGTTAACAAACAACTTGAGTTTACCTGAAGGACTGTGCTCTTCTCGACTTGCTTAAAGTCTTCTCTAATGTAAAGAAGAGCACCGGAAATGACACCTAAATCGACATGAACATATTGATTATAACTACATTATTGCTTATCGGAAAAAAAAAATATAACAGGTAGCAGAACTGAAGAGTAGCCAATACACGTGATGTCGTACAAGTCTAAATTATACTTATACAAGACATGAAGATTCACAGCTAATGAAATATCTCAAAACAACGACATTGTAGTAGAATAAGCACACAAATTGAAGTCACAACAGAACATACCATAAAAGAATCTTAGTTACGTGATTCTTGTCATATAAAAGAGATTCTTTTTTCGTATGTTCTGATGTGACTTCAATTTATCTGCTTATTTCGCCGAAATGTTATTGTTTTGAGATATATCATTAACTGTGAATCTTCATGTCTTGTATAAGTGCAATTTAGATTTATATGGCATCACGTCTAGTGGTTACTTTTCGGTTCTACATAACCGGGACTTGGAGTACGGTAAGTATCGATGTGTAGTCTCGCGGTACCCGTGTCATAGCCGAAGAGGAGGCCACCGATGCCGGCTGAGAGCGCGAGCTGCAAGATGTAGGGTTGTCTCCGAGTCAGGTTGAAGCAATCCTTGAATTCTGTTTCCTCTGCTTTATGGATGGCGCCTTCCATCTTGATCTATAATTTAACGAAATGCTCCAACAAGAAATATGAAATAAGAAGAGCAACACATGATGTGAAAACTAAATAGCATTCAACATTTTGAATATTCCATGATCAATATAAAACATCTTGATGTATTTATGCACTTTAAGCCCGTGCAACCAAGAAGCACAATTAAAATAGCAAAAGGAAATGGCATTCACAATATTATAATCCATGGTATACAAAATTTGCATTTGGGTCTTCATAATACACATTATTAGTATTTGGGTCTTGGATGGAGACCCAAATACAAATTTTGTAACTTATTCGAGATCTAAAGTCTAAATATTTGAGACCCAAATAAAAATTTTCGAAACCCAAACACTAATTATGTGTACTATGGAAACCCAAATACAAATTTCTTAGCTTATTCGAACCCAAAGTCTAAATATCCAAAAAAAATTATTTGCTTCATTTTCTTTTGGCACTAAACAGTGGGGGAAATTCCATACACAATCCATTAACAATAACTAATAAAAACAAAGACCCAACAAAATAATTCAACATACAAAAAAACCATACATACATATAATATGTATAAGCATTCTGTCTCTACCAATGGAACCTACCCAAATAATATGTATAATTTCATGTGTGTCAACTAGAACTCCTTAAAGAAAGACTAGTTATGTATGAAAAAGAAGAGAGAGAGAGAGAGCAAAAAAAAAAAAAAAAATGATGATGATGATGATGTTATAATGACAGGAATAACAATAACATCAATGATCTTACCGAGAGTAGCTCTCTCTTGTTCTATCTAAGAGAGAAGACCAGCATATGTTGTGCACTATTGGAAGAGAGTGACAACAAAAAAATAGAATGTTGAGAGAGAGAGAGAAAGAAAGAGTGGTAATGGTTAGTGATGATGTTGAGTTTGTTGAGTATAATTATATGATGGATATGACAGATCTTTTTTTAAAGAATCTGCTATATATGGCGGATGAGATTTCCTTTACAAAAAAAATTGAAATATGTTCCTTTTTGGTGTTTACTAGGTTTCCTAATCAACATCCAAATATTATTTTTTAGTATATGTATGTAATTTTTTACAATTCTGTTATTCATTATCCAAAATATTTGGATGATGTCATATTCTATTATGTTATATCTGACATCGCAGGTGAATGATAAATTTTAATCCAAAAAATTTACCACCCAATTTTTTTTAATGTTAATATTAAAATTTATCATGTATGTGTCATTTCAGACGCCACATAATAGAAGATGTCATCACCCAAATTTTTTGGATAATGAATAGTATTTTTGAACTTTTTATTATCTACTAGTAAATGCACGTGCGTTGCACGTAAAATAATTTTTTTAACATTATTGTAAAATAGTTAAAATATTTAAATATATTTTAATTATAATTTGTTATGGATCGGTGTATCCCTACTCTTTATATAAAGTTTTGAAAAGACTAGCCGTCTAAGTTGTACGTATATCCTCACATAATGTAATAAGTAAAAAAAAATAACTATAGCTAAACATCTCTTCTAGCTTATGTGATTAAGGTGGGAGACATTTTTCTTGGTTGCCCAAGTTCGATTTCTAGATTTCTTTATAAACAAATTTAAATTTTTTCAACAATTATTTTTACGTAATATTAAAATTTAAACAATTGATGGAGTATTTACAAAAGGCTTAGACGATTTTGAAGCCTCGTTATAAGAGTAAGATTTCCACATAAATATTTTTCAAACAATCCTGACATCAAATTCATCTAAAATTCTTTTCTCATTGTTCCATATCTAATTAATCGTAAAAATGATCCATCTCATTGTATAAAAAAAAAAAAAAAAAAAAATTCTATCTCCACACTGTAATATTTAATATAATAACTATTATTGTTTGATAACACACTTAAATAATATTTGCGGATTCTTACTGTTTGGAAGTCACTTTTTCTGTCCAAAACCAAATGGTGTGTGTGTGAGACGGGACGTTTTATCATTTAGGAAATAGGTTTTATTTTATGTGAAAATTGTTTGGAGTTTAGTTTCTTTTCTATATCAAAACCAAATTTTTGTTTTTCTCATAGTAAATAAAAAAAAAAAAAAAACTCCATTCACATCTTGAACCTTCAAACTAGAACTTATTCAAAAATGACTACTTAAGGAAGAAAAAAAAAACATAGAGATAAAAAAAATGATGAAAATGATAGGAAAAAAACAATAGCATAATCTTACCAAGAAAAGCCTTTCTTATTCTATTCAACATGCAAATGTTGGAAGAGAATGACAACAAGAATAGAATGTAGAGAAAGAAAGAAAGAGAGGACGAGGCATTTGTTAGTGGTAGTATATGGATGTGATGAATAGCCGAATAGGAGAGATCTTTGCTACAGATTATGTAATATATGGCGGCCAAGATTTTATTTGAAAAAAAAAAAATTGTAATATGTTCAGCAGCCAGATATACTTGTCATGATATCTTTAATGTCCATATATGTCATTGATCGTATTTTTTATTTTTATTTTTTTTTGGAAAGAGTCATTGATTGTATTTATCATTTTCCTATTTACCACTTGATCCCAAAACAAATAATAAATAACAAGTTTATTATTACTCTGATGTCCTTATATGTCGGTGATCATATTTATCATTTTCCTTTTTACTGGTTTATTCCAAAACAAAACATAATAAATAGCAACTTTAACATTATTATATTAATGTACAACTTTATCTATAAGACCAAAATAACATATAAAGAATTACATATCGTACTTTTTAATTTTTTATCAAGAATTATATATATATATATATATATATGGTGTGACCTAGTGGTAGCACGGGGGGCCCAGAGAGGGAGGCTCAGGTTCGAATCTTCCCCTTTAGCACTCGTGGCCAAGCTATATATATTCAAAAAAGGTAAATATTATTGATAGAACCCTAAAATTACAGCCTATTGTCCCGCCTAGAGTACAAGATGAATCATCTAGGATCTAGGATATTAATATCTGTAACTATGCATCTTTTTACAAAATGACTAGCTCGACGTCTTGTCCTCGCTGGAACGTGGATCTCAACGCGCCTCCGCGTATTGGTCCTCTCTCTTCAGTCGATCGAGAAGGCTCACACTTGCTTGTCTTTATTTTTTGGTTGACATGAGAGGGGTGCTACATACTAATAGAATATCCTTCAATGCCTAAACTAGAAGATTTGACGCCACTGAGAGATCCTTGCTGCCTCACTATCATTTTGCGGCTTCAAAGAAGAATGAACAATGGCTCATTATTGCGGATGTCTCTTCCAAAAAATCGATTTACGGAGGTTTCGGTCACCAAATCTGAACCCGAAAGGGACAATTTCGGATATCTCCCCGACCGCGAAAAGCCGAAGGGGTCCCAGGTCTGGTTCTCCTACTACAACGAGGGGATACGATAGCTCCAGGTTAGAGGGATAGACTCGTACACCAACACGAGTGGCTCTTTGACAACGTCATGGAAGCTTGTAATTTTTAGGAGGAATCAATGAAAATCTTTAGGAGGAATCAATGAAAGGGCATCAATTCAAATCCTGGATCTTCGAATTGAGAGAGCTATTGAGAAAGATCAAGAATTCTTACTATTTCTTAAATTCATGGATCAAATTCGATTCAGACGAGATCTCATGGCGTGAGAAGAAGTTTTTGTCGCTAGTGATAATGCCTTCAAAGATATGTCTATTTCGCTCCCTCCAAATGTGCCATACCATAGCCCCAAGGCGTATCTGTCTGTACGCTCCAGCCCCTTTTCCTTTCTGAGCTTTGACTTCGTTCATGACCCACAATAGATCCCTATTTTGCAAGGACGTTGGCAGGCCAAATTTGGTACGGTGATAGGTCCAGATCTCTCAAACATAGTTACACCAGAAGAAGAGATGATCCCTGGACTCATCCACCTGGGCACACAAAACGCACTTTTTATCCGTGCAATCTACCCCAAACCTACTCACTCGATCCCTGGTGATCAGACGGTTGCATATCATTTTGTATACACATAAGGAGTACTTGACTGACGCACCTTTACTCCACACGACTTCCGCCCAGTCCACCTCCTCAGATACGGATCTGATTTGATTTAGGACTGTAAACCCCCAGATTTTGCAAAAATATTTAACTTGGATTTTTCCCAATTTTCTGAAATTTTCTGGGAATTTTCTGTAATTAAAATCAGGGTTTCTAATTATTAAATAATTTTTAATTGATAATAAATAATATTAAAATATTATGAAAATAATATTTTTGGGTGTAAAATAAAAAACTGGACTTAGGGCAATTTTCTGGAATTTATTGGACCTCGGACCTATTTTTAATTACCTAAAAACTATTTATTTATTTATTTATTTATTTATTAATTAATTATTAATTTACTGATATTATTATTATTATTATTATTATTAAAAACCCAAACCCTAAGCCCACCGAGCCGGCCCAATTGGGCCCAGCCCAATACCCCAAACCCGCCCGGCCCATCCGGCCTACCGGGTCGGTCGGGTCCGCCCGACCCGCCACCCGACCCGGAGACCCGTTCTCCCCCACGCCGCCTGACCGATTCCCCCGCCGCCTCCCGCGGCTGCCGCCCCGCCCGCGGCCACGTCGCCGCCCGGCCGCACTTCCCGGCCACGACGATCCCCTCTTCCGCCTCACCCGCCGCCTCCGCCGGCCACTCCTCCTTCTCCACCCTATTTAAGCAACCTCCCCCGAGTCGTCGATCCGCCACCGCGCTCCCCTCCGCCGCACGCCGCCACGGCCACCTCGCCCTTCCGCCACCACCGCCTTCGCCTCGCCCAGCGCTGCCACGCCCCAGCGCCGCCCGCCGTTTCCCCTCTCCTTCGACGTCCCCGACTCCCCGACCCCGATCCAGCCGCAGCTCCTCGACCCGGCGCCGGCGAGCCTCCGCAGCGCTCCGCCCGCCTCCCAGCAGCCCGGCGAAGCTCGGCCTCCTTCCCCCGCCGCAGAGCTGCCCTCGGCCGGCCCCTCCCCGCCTCAGCACCACCGTCCCCGTCGACCCAAGCCCTAACCCTAACCCTAATTCACCGTCGGACACGGACACGGGACGCAGTGTCCGTGTCGAGTCGGACACGACGAATCCTCGGTTTTCCGGTCATGTTCAGGTACGTGTAACTTTCGCCTCGTAGCTCTGTTTTCAATTCCGCAAATTGCGTTGCGAAGCCTGTATGACCCTCTCGGTGTCCGGACAAACTGTTCGGGGCATCGCGTCCTGTGGCGATCGCACACCGCGATCCAAAAACAGGAAAAACCAGACCCTGTTTCACCCCGGAACTGAGTACGCCCCGCCAAACGGGACGACTTGGTCGCGTGCGGTCTTCACAGATACGTGCGCCTCGTCGATACGGACGTGTGGGATTTCGTGGAAGCTGATTCGGATGTGCGTGCACACCGGAATCAACGCGTATCCGCGGACACCGCCCCGTATCCGCCTTTTCGGCAATTCACCCTAACTTCGTGCACACACGTCAGATCGAGACGAAACTTGCGCCATCGGACTCGTAGCAATACGCTGGTCTTGTGGGTCAAGTTTGGTTCGATTCTGAGAACGTTGACGAAATCGCGTGTCGTGGGCCCCACAGGCCCCGCTCGACGGGCGATTGTGTTCGGCTCATCGGAATCCAAATCTGGAAGTTCCGTTGGGTTCGTATCAGCGTTCCTGACCTGTTGACACTAAGTTTGGTGAATTTGGAGACTTTTGACCCGGACGCGCTTTTCGGTGCAAAGCGGGCCCAACGGCGGACCCCGTTTTGACCCGAAACTGCCGTTTTTGCCCTTGTCTCCAAATTGGACCCAAGGACAGGCGTTTCTAGCTATTTGATATCTTCTGAGAGTGATGGTAATGTTTATTTCAGCTTTTGGACTCATCTCTGGATATTTTTCCCGAAGACCTATTAATCGGATCCAAACAAAGGCAAGTACCTGCACTTCAAGTTAATCTTTATATTGTGATAATTAATTCCCTGCTCTACTAGTACCCTTGCTGATTACACGTAGTGTTAAAGTACTGTATTGCATGTCTTGAATATTGGAATTCATGTCTTGTTTTTCGTGTCGGGAGGGAGAATACTGAAAGACATGTAGTTTACCCTGACCCGTGTCGTGAATAATAGCTGTTGGTACACGACTGTCCATCAGCCGGATCTCAATTTTTCGTGAATAATAGCCGCCCATGGCGGCCGGTTTAACTTTATAGACCCCTGCATGCCAACTAGGTATTCTAAAAACACAAGTTCACACACATAGCTTCTTGTCTAGTTATGGCTCTTGTTGATTGTTGTAGTTTCATTCCTGTCTCATTTATTTCCTGCTTTTCTCATATTCCTGTTTACAGTATTAACTGTGAGATAATGATGTCCCTCTATGCAATTTTCTCAATATGATATTCAATACTTAATTGTCATAAATATTTAGTTTAATCTTGTTGTGCATTGTGTACTTTGCTCCTTTCCTGACTGGATCTCTTGTTTAGGCGATGATGAGGACTTTGCCCTACCTATTATGATCCCTATGGCGTAGCAGGTGACACAGTTGAGAGGCAGGTTCCCACTCAGGAGATTACCTCCGAGGAGTAGTAGCCAGTTAGCTAGTTTTTCCCTTTTCAGCTCAGTAATCGGGTTTGTCCCCGATTTATCTTCTGTTCATGTATAAACTATGGATCTGTTATCACAATCTGTTTTATAAATCAGCATTCCTATTTCCTGTTAATTTCCTTGTCTATTTACTTTATTTGTGGATGAGATAGATAGTTATTGATCCCAGAAAATGACCTAGACAGCGTACTACCGCCGACACTGCGGCGTAGGCTGGACGTGCCCACGTACTCGTGCCCGAATAACCGGGTGCGGGTCGTGACACATTTTTGTGGTGGCCCATGCAGGTCAAACGACTAAATTGTTCGGTTTCAACTCAGGGACCGAACAGGCCTGCAATAAAGCTAGGATAAGTTTATAGGATCTCATCCACTTGCTTGAATCATTTTTGATATCTGTATCGTATTCGAACTAATATGAACTTGCATCTTGCCTTGATTCCTGTGTGCCTCTTATTGGTTATTTTGGATACAGGAAGATGGACCCACAAGCCAGCAACGAGACTCATACAGAAACACCACAGACCGTTGTGATTACCCAAGGAAACGATGTGATACCAGTCGGTGAAGGCCAATCATCACAAGGCAGTCAAGCAAGTCAGCCTGCCTTAATAATCCATCAAGATAGCATTCCACCCTCAACACAGCCTATTCCACCGATGCCTTCTTTCCCTCCGGGACCGCCTATGGACGAACAGCAGATGTTCCGCATGTTCTACATAATGATGCAAGCCTATCAGAAGGTTCAACAAGAAACTCAGCAAAACCAAGCGGAGAACTTCATCAACAGAATTAGCTCGGAGTCACGGAAGCTAAGCAGTTCAAATGCAATTACCTTCGACGAGGACGTTCTTACTGCAGCGCGACCTGTGGAGTGTACCACAAGGATCGAGTCTAGCCGGAAGCGGCCGTATGCGCCAGCACCAGACCAAGCACAGCAGGAAAGAGCTGCAAAGCGACCACAGATGAATCCAACTCAAGGGCAGAACCGACGAGTTCCCATTTGTAGTTTTTGTCGGAGGCAAGGTCACATTTGGAAGGATTGTAGAAAGAGGCTAGGTGTCTGTCTATATTGTGGATCAGCAGAACATCGAGTGAAGGACTGTCCCGCTGCTCCAAGAACACGGACAAGCTTACGCGATGACCGTGGAGAACGTGCAGACTCTTAGAGTCACTAATGCGCGTAAGTGATTTCTTTTAGCTGCCCTTTCTAGTATTGTTTAGCCGCGCCTATTGGTTCGTGACCTCAGCCCCAACCTAGTAATTTTGAACTTGCTAATAACCTGGTATGCTTTTATATTTAATAACTGTAGAGATTGTAGAGTTTTCTGTTATTTTGCTTATTATGTGAATTTAAATTTTGTACCTCCTTTCATCATCATCTAGCGCACTTAATTTTGATGTACTTTGTTTATGCTGCTATTCTATAGCCTAGTTTTGCAAGCTTACTCTTTATCAGGCTTGTTCATGACACATGTATTATTGGACGCGTACACTAATACAAGTGTTTATTCAGAATCAGTGTATTACGGTCTGATCAACCTTAGTGCATTTTGATTCGCACTTCGCACGACTACTTTACGTGGATTGAGATACGTAGTGATTAGTAAACAAACATACTTGACCTAGACATGCTGAGCATACCGTATCAGTTACATAACTAAACTAATACGAGCATGCGAATAAATGACTACCAGAATAGAACCTCAATCCATAACCGCCTGACAAATCCTACTAGAATTCTTTAAACGCCTTGATCCCCATACTTCCGTTCTATCACCCCACCCTTGAACTCTTTATTATTGATCTTCGCCTTCCCTTATTTCGGAAAGACGAAATCTTGTGCTGGTATAAGTTTGATACATAGATAGTACTAGATATGCCACATAGGCCGATCACATACTTGAGGATTAACCTTTCGTAATTGAGGACATATCATATGTGATATGATCGGCGTTGAAGTTCGAGGATTGAATGACATAAGTAAACATATTAAGAAACATTTTCTTAAGGTATATAGTCTTTTGTGATGAAGGGGTAAACTCTAAGTTGGGTAGCAGTGCATTTGTCAACTAGAGAAGAATGTCTTTTGGATTGTGACCGAGTAAGGTTAGATTGGAAGAAGCAAGCCATTCTAATTTTTGAAAATTTAGAGGAGTGACTAAGATGATTAATAAATTGATATCGAGGACCCAATAGTTACATCCTAGGTGCATGATTTAAGTTTGAATATTGAGAGTAAAATCGTCAATTTGAATTTAGAGGGTATTATGATTCAGACGTGAACATTGGTGGACTACAGTTTACTTTTTCAATTTGATGATTCGAATTACAAATTAAAATTTGTGGTTGGACTACCTAGTTGGATTACTGAGGATGTGAATGAAATTTAATAAGCTAAAGCATACAGTGTGAATACTAGTAGACTCGAATCATTTCTAGAGGATTTATGATAGTTAGTGAGGCAAGGTCATAAGCATGTGCAATCCCTGAAGATGTTATATGGACTTAAAGTAAGAAGTAATAACCCTAGGTTGAATCTTGCTTGGAATAGTAGTCGTCTTAACCTTGAAATGATTGCAGTGGATATGATAGGGATTCTCATTATCGCAAGGAGATTGCGATTGACTTGCCTTGTGTACATGAAGGGTTAGCTGAGTATGACTTAATTTTAAATTTCGAGGACGAAATTTTATAAGTTGGGTAGATTGTAAACCCCCAGATTTTGCAAAAATATTTAACTTGGATTTTTCCCAATTTTCTGAAATTTTCTGGAAATTTTCTGTAATTAAAATCAGGGTTTCTAATTATTAAATAATTTTTAATTGATAATAAATAATATTAAAATATTATGAAAATAATATTTTTGGGTGTAAAATGAAAAACTGGACTTAGGACAATTTTCTGGAATTTATTGGACCTCGGACCTATTTTTAATTACCTAAAAACTATTTATTTATTTATTTATTTATTAATTAATTATTAATTTACTGATATTATTATTATTATTATTATTATTAAAAACCCAAACCCTAAGCCCACCGAGCCGGCCCAATTGGGCCCAGCCCAATACCCCAAACCCGCCCGGCCCATCCGGCCTACCGGGTCGGTCGGGTCCGCCCGACCCGCCACCCGACCCGGAGACCCGTTCTCCTCCACGCCGCCTGACCGATTCCCCCGCCGCCTCCCGCGGCTGCCGCCCCGCCCGCGGCCACGTCGCCGCCCGGCCGCACTTCCCGGCCACGACGATCCCCTCTTCCGCCTCACCCGCCGCCTCCGCCGGCCACTCCTCCTTCTCCACCCTATTTAAGCAACCTCCCCCGAGTCGTCGATCCGCCACCGCGCTCCCCTCCGCCGCACGCCGCCACGGCCACCTCGCCTTTCCGCCACCACCGCCTTTGCCTCGCCCAGCGCTGCCACGCCCCAGCGCCGCCCGCCGTTTCCCCTCTCCTTCGACGTCCCCGACTCCCCGACCCCGATCCAGCCGCAGCTCCTCGACCCGGCGCCGGCGAGCCTCCGCAGCGCTCCGCCCGCCTCCCAGCAGCCCGGCGAAGCTCGGCCTCCTTCCCCCGCCGCAGAGCTGCCCTCGGCCGGCCCCTCCCCGCCTCAGCACCACCGTCCCCGTCGACCCAAGCCCTAACCCTAACCCTAATTCACCGTCGGACACGGACACGGGACGCAGTGTCCGTGTCGAGTCGGACACGACGAATCCTCGGTTTTCCGGTCATGTTCAGGTACGTGTAACTTTCGCCTCGTAGCTCTGTTTCCAATTCCGCAAATTGCGTTGCGAAGCCTGTATGACCCTCTCGGTGTCCGGACAAACTGTTCGGGGCATCGCGTCCTGTGGCGATCGCACACCGCGATCCAAAAACAGAAAAAACCAGACCCTGTTTCACCCCGGAACTGAGTACGCCCCGCCAAACGGGACGACTTGGTCGCGTGCGGTCTTCACAGATACGTGCGCCTCGTCGATACGGACGTGTGGGATTTCGTGGAAGCTGATTCGGGTGTGCGTGCACACCGGAATCAACGCGTATCCGCGGACACCGCCCCGTATCCGCCTTTTCGGCAATTCACCCTAACTTCGTGCACACACGTCAGATCGAGACGAAACTTGCGCCATCGGACTCGTAGCAATACGCTGGTCCTGTGGGTCAAGTTTGGTTCGATTCTGAGAACGTTGACGAAATCGCGTGTCGTGGGCCCCACAGGCCCCGCTCGACGGGCGATTTTGTGTTCGGCTCATCGGAATCCAAATCTGGAAGTTCCATTGGGTTCGTATCAGCGTTTCTGACCTGTTGACACTAAGTTTGGTGAATTTGGAGACTTTTGACCCGGACGCGCTTTTCGGTGCAAAGCGGGCCCAACGGCGGACCCCGTTTTGACCCGAAACTGCCGTTTTTGCCCTTGTCTCCAAATTGGACCCAAGGACAGGCGTTTCTAGCTATTTGATATCTTCTGAGAGTGATGGTAATGTTTATTTCAGCTTTTGGACTCATCTCTGGATATTTTCCCCCAAGACCTATTAATCGGATCCAAACAAAGGCAAGTACCTGCACTTCAAGTTAATCTTTATATTGTGATAATTAATTCCCTGCTCTACTAGTACCCTTGCTGATTACACGTAGTGTTAAAGTACTGTATTGCATGTCTTGAATATTGGAATTCATGTCTTGTTTTTCGTGTCGGGAGGGAGAATACTGAAAGGCATGTAGTTTACCCTGACCCGTGTCGTGAATAATAGCTGTTGGTACACGACTGTCCATCAGCTGGATCTCGATTTTTCGTGAATAATAGCCGTCCATGGCGGCCGGTTTAACTTTATAGACCCCTGCATGCCAACTAGGTATTCTAAAAACACAAGTTCACACACATAGCTTCTTGTCTAGTTATGGCTCTTGTTGATTGTTGTAGTTTCATTCCTGTCTCATTTATTTCCTGCTTTTCTCATATTCCTGTTTACAGTATTAACTGTGAGATAATGATGTCCCTCTATGCAATTTTCTCAATATGATATTCAATACTTAATTGTCATAAATATTTAGTTTAATCTTGTTGTGCATTGTGTACTTTGCTCCTTTCCTGACTGGATCTGTTGTTTAGGCGATGATGAGGACTTTGCCCTACCTATTATGATCCCTATGGCGTAGCAGGTGACACAGTTGAGAGGCAGGTTCCCACTCAGGAGATTACCTCCGAGGAGTAGTAGCCAGTTAGCTAGTTTTTCCCTTTTCAGCTCAGTAATCGGGTTTGTCCCCGATTTATCTTCTGTTCATGTATAAACTATGGATCTGTTATCACAATCTGTTTTATAAATCAGCATTCCTATTTCCTGTTAATTTCCTTGTCTATTTACTTTATTTGTGGATGAGATAGATAGTTATTGATCCCAGAAAATGACCTAGACAGCGTACTACCGCCGACACTGCGGCGTAGGCTGGACGTGCCCACGTACTCGTGCCCGAATAACCGGGTGCGGGTCGTGACAAGGACCGTCCGGAAGCAAAAAGTATCTTTCTTCATGCCTTTCCAAATCCAGTACTCCATGCCTATCCTATATATCAATGTCTATCGCTCGGATCTCCACCGCATAAGCCGCCTCAGTCAGACGATCCTGAAAAGTCCAGTTTTCTTCCCGGATAAGACCGCTAACCAACTCATTGGATCCCCTAAGCTCGTATGTATGCGATCCCCCCCTCTCAATCAAGCTTCTGTGATTGAACCATGGGTCATGCCATAGTGTGAGATCCGTCTCACTATTTTAGTATTATTGTATTTTATCTGGTATATGTGTGTTATAGCTGTAATTGCTTTCCGTGTAATTTATGAATTTTTCTAGTTGCTTTCATGTAATTTCTAGAATTATGAATAGTGTTGGTCACCCTTTGATATATATAGTCTTCCATTTCTCTCTCCTCGTTCTTCTCCCTTTCCTTCTCATTCTTTATTTTTCTTCTTCATTTCCTTCTCTTTCTTCATTTTTCTTCTCCCTTTCCTCTCTTTGGCTGAACCCTAGCCCCAGCCGTGAGCTTGTCTTGGGTAGTAGTGGTAGTAGTTTAGTAGTGGGTTTAGACAAGTACATCTTGCCAATGAGGAAGAACTCGCTATATTGCACTTATTTAGCTTTCTTGCATTTTATTGCTCTATATTGTTCTCTATTAGTTTTTCTACATGTTAGTTTCTTGGTATTTTTGGTTTTGATGACTTGGTTGGAGTAGATCTAAGTTTTCAGTTTGTATCTTTCATGAGTTTACTTGGTTTTGATCTCTTAAAACTTGATATTTTCCTAAACTAGTAGTTCTATGTTGAGGAGCACTTGATTTCATGCGGTTTTGAACTTTGTCTTGCTGGATTCAGACTGGAAATAAGAATTTCATGGAGAATACAAGTTTTCAGACTGGGAGCTTTTCCATGACAAACTTGCTATTTTTGGGACGATTGGACTTCATGCGCCTAGCATCTATGCGAAAGAGAGTGCCATGCGGCAAAAACTCTTTGCCGCATGCTGCTTATAGCATATACCTAAATTGTTGGGCGCATGACTGAATCCACACTTGAGTTTTTGAAACAAAGTGCTTGAAAAAACTAAGTGGAAGAAACTCTTTGTGTTGACTCACTGGGAGCATAAAGGTATCCATGTGGTCAAAGACTCATGCGCCTCTTCCTTGATTGAGCGCATGACTGAACCGACCTTGGCATGACTTTCTATAATTTTTGTCTTTTCCTTCTGACACCCTGCCTTGACTAGTCACATCGGTCACTTCCCTGACACGGTCAGTCATATCGGTCACTTCCCTGACCTTGCATTTATTGCCTGTCACTCACCTTGTCCCGAGGAGTGGACTTTTCTCTCCCATGCGGCCATCTCTTCCATGCGGCCTTAATTACATGCGCTTGTTGTGATCCATGCGCCAAACTTGGTCATGCGGCCATTTCCATTCGTCTGCTTATCGCATGCTCCTATGGCATTTGTAGTAGTTTAACTTATTTTAATATATTTTCTTGTTTAGCCTATTATGCTTGATTCTTATGCATTAAGTAGTTGACCTAGTATGACCTAGTTTGACTTAGATTGACCTGGTATTGATATATAGACCTAGTTTCAAGCTAGTTTAGCATGGTTATAATTTCAAAACATTATTTTGACTTGTAATTCATATTTAGGTCCTTGAGACACCGGAACAAAAACTGTCTGATATCCATTACTCTGGACCATAGGCGAGTACATTCTATGATAGTTTTTATCATATGATATTTACTATGATTCATGTACTTAGTGATGTTCTACTTGATTCCTGACATGATGGTACACGGATTGGTATAGTATGGATCCCCGTCATGAGATGTTACTTTTTCTTCTTACTGTACAAGTTACCCTTATTGTGCAAGTTATTCTTGTAGAACGTGTCATAGTTTGGATCTATTGTACTAGTCGGAGGTGGAAAAGTACTAGCTAGATGTGTGATCATATCCTTACTGTGCAAGAGAAAGTACTATGAGTGTTAATCATACACCTCACATATGATTAGCCAGGCCCTATCGTATTTTCAAGTTCCCAAGTCGATCACATGTCAACACTAATACTTCAAGGCACGTAGTGAGTATAGTTTCTTCATATCTATTTTTATTTTCACTAAGATGTTCTCTATTGCTCTGTCTATTTATTCTCTGTCGTATAGTTGTGTTTATCCATTTCCCATATTGATACTGTCAGTTATGATTCAGTTATTTATTCTCATCTTGTATTGCACTCTCTATTACTGTTTTATAGTCTTTGTCATTTAACTGAAACTGTTGTTAGAGGTGTGCTCGTTCCATTCTGACTGGATATATTTTTCAGACGATGACTTAGAGGACTGGTGTCCGACGTATTACGGACCGCAGGAGGGAGTGACGAACTTGGGCCCTGACATTCATGAGTGATTACCGGGAGGACTAGCCGGTGTCACTAGATACCTTAGTTTCATTCACTAGTTTCTGTACTGGATATGTCTCTAGCTTAGACATTTGGCATGTTATATTTATTTAAGATTCTTTGTGTTTTGTTGATAGACTATTTAGACTTGGTTTTGGTTATGGTTGTGACTTTATTATTCCATTCTTCTATTTGGTATCGTGTCATTATCTTCCTCTAGTTTTATTGTAATTGAGTATTGGTTTAGACATTATTTCTATATTCAACTTGTCCTCTATATGGAGTTGAGATATCATCGACAGGTTTATACACTATTGTATGAGATGATTAGATAGTATAGTTGACCTAGACAACGTTCTACCGCTGATGTTGCGGCGTAGGATGGACATACCCACGTACTCGTATCCTTATTTTGGGTGCGGATCGTGACACGTACTCTTGCTAGCATTTTGTATCTAGCTTCATGATCATCTATGTATGTATAGTTTGGACGTCTTACTATTATATGTTTGGTGATCATACATCTTGTAACTTGTTGTTTGCTTGAGATTGAGACACCTAGGACTCTTGACCCAGGAATGACTGGCGGATTGTAGAGTAAAACTCTCACATGTCTAGACAGCCGTGACCGTATCTCGGAGTATTAATACTCTGGTCTACGTAGCCGGCTTTGTCCGCCTCCGCTCTCCAATATTCGGGTTCTAGGACGTGACACATAGTCTAGCTTGATTTCCCGTGCAGATCACCCTCGTTAGCCTAGGTTTAGCCAAACCTCACAACCTAAGAAGCGGTTTGGCCGTCACCGAATAGTTATTATTGAAACTGGCCGACCAAAAGTCACCCATAGGAAAATATCTTCCTCTGATCCAGTTCGCTCATAAGGACTTGCCAGAGATAAATTTTCAAAACAATTTGTAGCATGTCGATTCTCTTAGGAGAGTAAGCGATCGAAGTCCAACACCTCCCTCTTTCTTTGGGCGACACAGTTCTTCCCAGCAGATCGCATTATATTTTGACATCTAGAAAATATACAATCTCAGTCGCACATCATTTGAAATGAATGGTTCAGATTTGATAGAGTAATTTGTATTAATTATTATGCATGTCAAATTGAATATCCAACTAATTAATACAGTCTACTATTAATTAGCATGCATGTCAAATTTGACATGTAAATTTGGTATGCATTTAATTCTGAAGCATTTATTTCAAATGACGTGCGGCTGAGATTGCGTATTCTTTTAGATGTCAAATTATATGTGCCACCTGATCCCGAGCATATATAATAATAATAAATTTTTTTATCAACATCTCCCATATCCTTCCTGTGAATATAGTGTGGTTATATCCTCGAATCATTTTTAACATATTTATAATCTAAAATATATGTTATTTGTATGATAAGAAATTACCGACATCTATGCTATTATAAAGCGGCTTCAAAACGGCTAAAAAATGAGCCGTGCAAGTATTGTGTATAATTTCAATAAATGAAGAAGAAGAAGAAGAAGAAGAAGAAGATACGGAAGAAAACAATTCCAAAACTAATACATGATATTAATATAATTTTCAATAATCCTTACCTTAAAAGTGGGCGTGGCACAATGAATGAATGTATATATGATCCTCTACGTAGGTATGTAGGCCTGTGGAAGTGGAATGTGGGAAAGCATGAACGAATGTAGAATGATCCTATATATTCCGAAGAAAGCCGCCGAGTAGCCTGAAGGCCTAGCTAGCTACTATTACTATTACATATCCCTTCAAACTATCGGCGGGATCACGATCCCTTGAGAGAAGATTAATTAGCTAATGAAGGATTAGGGAGGGGATGATAATAATAATAGGATTCATGCTAAAACTATTTGAATTATTAAAGGGATGATATGGTGGAGAAACAAAATTATATAAATAAGGAAGGGGAGGCAGAGGCAGAGGAAATGTAGGAGAGAAAAGAACGGGCACACCAAGAAATGAGAGAGCTAGCTAAGGTGTTTCAAAAGTGATGTTTACGACGGAAACATGCACAAGCATGAATGTAGTTTTACAGTTTACGGAACCTCACGTAACGGTCGTTCAATGAAGAAGAGACAAGGGCGGATTTATTGGTGGGCTGGGATGGGCTCCAGCCCACCCAGCCAATCCGATTTTTTTTTTTTTATATGTTCAGTGGCCCAGTGGGTTGTCAAAGCATTCAGCCCATCCAACCAAATGTCCAGTCCACTCTGACCAAAACCAAAACCAGTTCTCTGTTTTCTCCAACAGTTCAACTAGTTACCAGTACCACTACCAGCCCACCGTTCCCATTTTCCATCGGCTGCTCTGCTCGGCACATCCACAGCCGCACAGGCACAACTAGCCTAGGATGTAGCCATGTAGGCTCTAGCAATCCCATCAGCAGCGGCGTGGTCGACAGGCTGTCGACGACAGCTATGGCGCCGCAGCCCGCCGCTAATCCTTAAGGAGGAGAAGGAGAAGGAGACTGGATCAGACAGTGTTGTGGTAACCTATTTCTCTGAAGTCTCTCATCTCTCTCTATATAAATATCACCTAGTCCTCAAGGAGGAGAAGGAGACTGGATCAGACACCTATTTCTCTGTCTTTCTCTTTATAGACTATTTTGCCCACAGGTATTGCTGGCTATTTCATTCTCTACTTATGGGTGTTAGTATTGTGCTGGTTATTGCTAGCTATTTCATGGGTGTTAGTATTGTGCTGGTTATTGCTAGCTATTTCATTCTCTACTTATGGGCTCATATATTAGTGGTACATTTTTCTTCTGTCGGTTCTTCTAGTACTCTAATTAGGGTTATTGCTTGGATATTGATATTGCTTGGATATTGATATTGCGTTGCTTGGTGCATTCTACTAGCACCTTTTGTTATTTAGTTCTTAAGGAATAGTTCTATGAGTCATCTTAAGGAATTTTAGTTCTTAAGGAATTTTCAATAACTACTTTCTATTTTATTAGGATGGAAAATCAAGAAAAGAAAAAAAGCGAAAAATATTTTTTTGTTCTTTAAAAAGAAAGGTGAAGAAGAAACATCAACAATTGGAGCATCTTCGGGTTCCAAATCTACTCTTGATCCTACGACTCAAGTAGAACCATTAACGAGTATCGATATTCCTATGATTACTGCAGAACCTCAGCATCCTGCAAAGATTCCACGAATTACATTTGATGAGAATGAACTTGAACGAGATCCTGCACTACGTATTCCAATATGGAAGTATTCGATTTATAATCAAGATAAAGTTAGACGTTCTTATATCAAATGGGGACCAAATCAACCTATCTTGGCTGAGTATCCGAGGACTAAAACCGGGGTTCAAAACCGAAGATTTCAACAAAGTTGGTTTATAAAATTTTCATGGTTAGAGTACTCTATTTCAAAGGATGCGGTATTTTGCTTTCCATATTTTTTTTTTCAAGATCGTGAACCTCGACATCCTACATTTACCGTTGAAGGCTTCAATAGCTGGAAGCGAGTAAACAATGGAGCCAAATGTGTCTTCTTGGCACATATAGGAGGTCCTACTTCTCCACATAACAATGTTGTGAGAAATATTGAGGCATTAAAGAATACATCTCGGCATATCGATAAAGTCATGAATGTTCAAAGTTCAGAAAATATTGAGAGAAATCGATTGTGTCTTAAGACTACCATTGATAGTATTCGGTGGCTTACTTTACAAGGATGTGCTTTGAGAGGTCATGATGAATCTTTAAAGTCAAAGAACCGTGGTAATCTAATTGAGATGATTAGTTTGATGGCAAAGTTGAATGTTGAGGTTGATAATGTTGTCTTAGAGAAAGCTCCGGGAAATGCAACTTATACGTCTCATATGATCCAAAAAGATGTTTTGCATATTTTAGCTACGAAAGTGAGAGAAAAAATTCGAGAAGAAGTTGGAGATGCGAGGTTTTGTATTTTGGTTGATGAAGCGAAGGATGCATCAAATAAAGAACAGATGGCGATTGTTCTTAGATTTGTAGATATTCACGAAAACTTGAAAGAGCGATTCTTTGAGATTGTACATGTTAAAGATACCAGTGCTTTGACTCTCAAGAAGAAAATATCAAAAGTTCTCACTCGGCACAATTTGCACATCCGAGATTTACGAGGTCATGGATATGATGGTGCGAGCAATATGCGTGGTGCATGGAATGGATTACAGGCTTTATTTCGCAGTGATTGTGAGTATGCATATTATGTTCATTGTTTTGCTCATCGTTTACAACTTGCATTAGTTGCAGCTGCTGGAAATCAAATGTCAGTTTGGTTATTCTTTTCAAAGTTGACATGCATTGTCAATTTGATTAGTGCTTCTCCTAAGCGGCATATCGAGCTACGATATGCACAAGCTATTGAGATTGAATGTGACATTGCTAGTGGTGAGCGTGAGACGGGTAGAGGGGCTAATCAGATGGGTAATTTGCATCGAGTTGGTACTACTCGTTGGAGCTCACATTTTGACTCAATTTGTAGTTTGATAGATATGTATGGTACAATTATTATTGTGCTGAAATCCTTGGTTAAAGAAGAATCTACAAATGCAATTCGTGGGGAAGCTGGTGGTTCTATAATGGTAATGAAGTCCTTTGATTTTATATTCATATTACATCTTATGCACAAGATTATGGGGATTACAGATATGCTTTGTCGAACATTGCAACATAAATCTTTAAATATTTTGAATGCAGTGAATTTAGTATCATCGACAAAAGTATTACTTCAAACACTACGAGAAGAAGGTTTTGATTATCTCCTTGGGCATGTGAAATCAATCTGTGTGAAGTTTGATGTCGATATACCCGATATGAGCACTCGGTACAAAGAAGCTACGCGACGTTCTTGCCAACAGAATGATCAAATTACAATTGAGCATCACTATCACATTGACATATTTAATTCTACGATTGATTATCAGTTGGATGAGTTACATGCTAGATTCAATGAAGAGTCGATGGAACTGCTTATGCTTAGCTCTGCTTTAGATCCTAGAGACAACTTCAAAGCTTTGGATCATGATCGTATTCTTTTACTTGCCGAGAAATTGTATCCAGGTGATTTTAGCGGACAAGATATGCATCATTTGAAATTTCAGTTAGATCATTATCGACTTGATGTGGTTCACCACGAGAAGCTTCAGAATATGTCAACAATTTCATAATTGTGTCGTGGGTTAATAGAAACAAATAAAGCAGAGACTTATAATTTGATCGATAGGTTGATTCGTCTTGTCTTGACACTTCCTGTTTCTACGGCGACTACAGAGCGTGCATTTTCAGCAATGAAACACATCAAAAGTACTCTTCGTAACAAGATGGAAGATGAGTACTTGAGCGATCCAATGGTTCTCTATATCGAAAGAGAAATGACAGAAATGATCGATACAGATTCGATAATAGATGCTTTTGCTTCTTGGAAGGATCGAAGAGTCCAATTTCGCTAGTAAGTGTCCTATATTGGTATTTATTATTCTATCATTCTCTTTCATTATCTTTATTTGTCTTTGATTGGCCTTCATTTTGTGGTAGATTTTCTTTCCTGGATAGAAGAAGTTGAAGGAGATTTTGGAAGGCAGAAAAGTTTAAGGAGATTTTTGGAAGGCAGAAGTAAAGAGAACAGATTCGACGAATATTGCATCTTTATTCTCCATGTTTTTTTTTTCCATTTTTCATCTTATATATAAAGATGATGTTTTCCTAATTATCTTAAGCAACATGTCTACTTATGAAATTCAACCTATGTCATTCGATAATTTTTTTTTGTCCGAAAATGATATTTTGAAGCACACATTTGGAATATGATGACATTCTGAGAAATAATTTGTGTTAAAATTTTTTTTAGCATGTTTTGAGTTCAGTCCGAAATAAACTAGAATCCTGGCTCCGCCCTTGAGAAGAGATGGAATCGAAAATGACCCACATAGCAGGAGAGGTGAGAGGGTTGTAAGCATTTGATAGTAAACTTCAGCATTATTGCAGCCAAGCATCTCTACTCTCTAGTGATCAGTCTCATTGAGATTTATAATACCAATGGTAACTTTTGACAAAACTAACTTTTGGTAAGGCTGTAAAAGTAGTTTTTGGTAGAGTTGTCACTGGGTGAACTTTGGAATATATCTAGAGATTAACAGTCCAAGTCTAACACAGCAACTTGGACGTGACACCAGTTTTTGTGGCCTTTATGTTCTAGTTTCCACGGACCCATCAATACAACCCGAGATCCGGCCCAAGTCCGGCCCGATCTGGAATCCACCTTATCGTGGGTCACATGTCGGATTAGGTTCAGATTTTCACCCTTAGGTCCGGTCCGCTATAGTGCATGGTCCTGAGAGCCCCGGTTCATCCACATTTGGGCTGGGTCGAACTAGAAGTTAGCATTATTCGATTTTGGACCGAAAACTGAACCGAATCGAACCGAACCGAATCTCTTATTCGGTTCGGTTTTTAAAAAAATCGATTCGGTTTCGGTTTTGAAAATACTAAATTTTCTTATTCGATTTCGGTCCAAAACCAAATAAGGTATTAATAGGTATTAACATATATAGGTATATACTAAATTTAATTATATACTAAATTTTATATATATATATATATATATATATATATATATATTAACAAAAAAAATTAAATAAACCGAAAAATCGAATAAACCGAAGACCGAACCGATTAAATTCAGTTCAGTTTGGTTTGGTTATTGACCATTTCGATTTTTCTTATTCGGCTTTCGATCGAATTCGGCTTGTTCGGTTTTGAACCGAATGAACCAAATGCTCACCCCTAGGCCGGACCAGCCCACTTGCTCTAGTTTCTGTATCGATTTCGAACTCTTCCTATAATAAGTGTCAATTTGGATGGTTTTAGGATGATTATATATGAATTGAACAGTTTCGACCGTTGTAGCAAGACCGTTTCAAGGAACATGTACAAATATTAAAAAGAGCATCTTTTTCAACCACTATAAAGAAAAATTATTTTTTCTGACATTCTAAAAGTCGTGTTATTACAGTCTCAAAAAAAATAGAGAGACCTAAAAACTAAAAATAAATATTTCACATTATTAATATATACGGAGGTTAAAAAAAAATTAGTCTTTCAATTTTTTGGGCTATGTGGGACGTACAACTTATATGTGCTGAGAAACAGCTCTAGATTTTAGCATCCACTACATATCGTGTATATTTATATTAGTTGAGGTCCGGAAAATTTTAAATTAGTTAAGTCCTGAAAGTTGCCACAACATAACTCATAGGCAGTGGGTGAACATTATTCGATTTTGAACAGAAACCGACTCGAGTAAGAGATTTTGTTCAGTTTGAAAAAATAAAAAATTACATTATGATTTGGCTTTGAAATTATACTAGAAATCCATATTTGCTTTAGCTTTTGGTTTTGGATTTCAGCCAAGCTTATAAAATTATATAAATATCTTCAATTCTATACATATTTAATGATTAACAATATATATATTTTTTACATATAATATATTTTTAGCATATATATTTTTTAAACCCAACTTCCTAATTTAACAAGTACTCAGACTTCGAATCCATGTTTGAAATAATCTATAAAAAAATTGTTCTTTATTGTAATTTAACCACAAATCCAACTTATGATCGCCCCATTAAATTATAAAAATAGACAAATCTAACAAACCAAATAAAACAAATTAGTTATCTATGTTCTGCTATGACTAATTAGTCTATTTGGTTTTGACTAATTCAATTTGGTTGAAACCAAATAAACCGAATGCTCTCCCCGGCAAGAGCATGGCCAAGGTTAAGGGGATACGAATTATTACCTAACCCACCATGTTAGGAACTCCCAAAGCCTCGTAGGAAACTTTAACATGCAGCAATCAAAACCTTGATTCATGCATAGCAATCAAAAACTTCATCTTTAAACTCTTCATACATGGTTTACTCCGTAACGTTTAACTACATTCCTCCATGAAAAGGCCCTTCCAATTCCAAAGGTTCCATAGGCTCTCTAAGAAGTCGCATTTGAACACGACTATTGGCCTCTACAATTATATCTCATATTTCAGGAATCTTGACCTCCAAAGAATAAAAAAAACATTTCTTTAGCATAATATAATCATACACGTCTATATATTCATTACATTGAAGTAATAAAAACTCAAAACCAATAGTATAGTATAGTATAGTATAGTGTAATAACATGTTGAAATTGCTGTCACTAATACCATATTTGTTTCAAGGCTACAGAAACAATAGTCAGTTCCATAATGCTTCAGACATCAAACCATCCACCACAACAAAAACATAATAGGAAATCGCCACTACCTATATATCCTGGGAAATAATTAGTTACTCCAAAATAAGCATAAGATCATTGCTTGCAAAATAATGGAAAATTGAAATTTTGCTATTCCATGGAAGGTTAGCTTCAGTAACCAAATCAAACGACTGTTGAACTGCTATCGTTCCATAAGAGAGAACCTCTAAAATTCCCATCTCAAAAACTCGAAAGAACCATCTTGAAAAGAATTCTTATGGTATTGGAAGTTTGGAACCCCACTTGAAACATAATCTTGCAATATATACTATAAATCACACAAGCAAATATTCCAAAACTGTAACAAAATGGTTAAAAAGCCCACACAAAAGATACCGCCACAAATTCACTTCCCACAATGCAACCTCAGTCCTTACCAAAACACTACAGGTGGAAAGAAATTGACCAATCCAACACATGCTGGTGTCCACAAGCGCAGTTGTCAGTTGGCACTGGAATTAAACCCCACAACCACCACTTTTATTCCCCCTGGTCTCCATTAAAGAAAGTTTCTCGATGGTTGTCCACCTCAAACGTAATAAGCTCCCATAACTGGTGAAGACAGGAAGATATTGTGGTAGAGCAACGCATCCTCTGTAGAAGGGAAATACAGGATGAAAGAAAGAAGAATTATGCCGGGTCATATCCCAAAAAACTACTACCGTTCCAATTCCCTGAACAGCTGTTATTCTACCTCACGACACAAGGCTACTAATCTACACTCTTACGGTCTTTTTACCATAATATTATTCTCTACCATCAACATATAAGAGAGAAACTACTAGAGAGTATACATGTCTTAACCCTTTATTACATATCAGAGTAGCTAGTGGCAGTTAACATCTTCTACTCTTATCAAATCTCTTTAACGTTTGATCAAGCATCATAATGAATAACTAGTGGCAGTTAACATCTTCAACCATACCAAATCTCTTAAACCTTTGATCAAACATCATAATAACTAGTTGAAGTAAACATCTTCAACTGTCAAATTCCAGAGAAGCTAGTGGGGATGTTGTTACACTATGTAGTCTACATCTCTAAGTTTGTACCATGAAGTTAATGAACATTGTTATGCAGTCACATCTCAACGAAGTTGCAAGCAGTGGTATACTTACTTATTTTCCATCATCGAGTCTACTGACTACTAATATTCTGACGGTATCAAATATAAAAAACTAATGACAGAAAGGCAAAGAAAAACTACCTCCCAACTCTTACCACGTCCAAAAAAAACTAATAAAGGGAGTCTCAACACTAAGGAAAAACATCCATTATAACCCTTTATCATATGGAAAACAGATCTTCATGATAGTATTACCTAGTGGTTATAACTAAAATTGAAAACATTGCCCAAACCACATAGTTATATTCATAGCAGTACCAGTTAAATGGAAGCCCAGTTGACAGCTGCATCTGTAAATAAATCCATCACCAGCTTCCTGATTTATCCTCCTGGCCTCCATTTACCATTATGATTTGTATGTTTCCATGACTGGTGAAGACAGGGAGATATTGTGATAGATCAGCATCCCCTGTAGAAGGGAAATACAGGAGGAAAGAGAATAATTATGTTGTGATATACCCCAAAAATACTATGAATCCAAGTCCCTACAGAGCTATTATTCTATCCTAATACAAGGTTACCGATCTCTAAATTTCTACTCCTATTACTGGAACATTACTCTATCATAACATAAAACAAAAACTAATAAAGACAGTACACATCTATGAACCTTTTATCACAATAACAGTATAACTATTGGCAGACATCTTCAACACTATCAAAACTCTTAACCTTTAATCAAATATCATAATAACTACTGGCAGTAAACATCTTTGACAGTACCAAATTCCAGAGAAGCTACTGGATGTAGTTACTATATGTAATCTACATCTCTAAGAAGGTTCATAACATATCCCCGAAACCAGTGAGTATAGTTACCATATGTAGTCACATCTCAACCACATTAGAGAAGCTACAAAAAGTGGTGAAGATACCTCATTGCATGTCATTGAGTAATCTATTGACTGCTAATATTCTAACTGTAACAAATATAAGGAGAACCTAATGAAGCCAAAGCGAAGGGTAGTTATGACTCCAACTATTACCACATTAAGCTACTGAGGCAGTCTATAATCATAAGGAAATGCATCCATCAATTTTACTCTTATCATGTGGCAAAAGTATCTTCATGATAGTATTACCTACAGATTATAATTACAAACTAAGATATTGGCCAAATATCATATGCCTAAAAACCTAATAGTACCAATCACAAGACTCAGAAATATAAGAGCTTATTTGAGACAGAATCATCTAGACAATTTCATCACATACCTCCAATAAGCTAGTGAAAGATATACGAAATAACAGTTAAGCCACTACCATCAGTTTGCATTGACTATTTGGCTAGAAGCTCTACTAAAAGCAGATAAAATTCAAACTCTTTTGAATATCATGAACCCTGAATTGGACCTATACAGTTTATATCTTATTGCATCACATAAACTAGTCGAAATTGACAATGGAAACCAATAGCTGAAACTCTACTCAGTTGTTTAGATACCATTATCGCTGTCAGCAAAGCTAATAAATGCAGTTTAGTAGGATAGCACTATTGCTGTCAGCAAGCTACTTAGTGCAGTTTAGTTCTCTTATTCCTTCCATATAAACTGTGAATGTTGTTTATCTCTATATCTTATTTACCTGCCAAGGAAGGTGGGAAAAGCAGATACTCCTAACAGCTTTCTAATGGAATATCGTGTGGATCTCCAATGGGGGATGTCTTTCAGAATCTACTAATAGAATGTCTTCTAGCTTTAGCCATCACTCACGTAATATCTTCATATATGATAGGGTATATGAAGCAACAATTAGAACTTCCTCCTAAATCTCTAATTAGTTCCATGTGCCAATCATGCATCTTCTATAATACGCAAACCGAGGTACTAAAGGCACAACTCTAACATATGCCATATGCAAGAGAAACTACAGAATGATGCATATACAACATCGTAAACCATCATTCTTCATATCAGGAATTAATAAGGGAGATTATAAACTGGAGACGACTTATTTAAAGACCTAAAAAATGGCATAGATGATAGTCTATTGCTGATATCAAAACGTAAAGAGTCACAGTCTTAAGAGTTGCGCTCCATAACTTAACCCATCTTAGTGAGAAAAGGCTCAGTTAGCATTAATCAAGTAATAATCAAGAGATAGACAAGATCCCATGTGGTGGCATAAATGTGAGGATGCTAGTAACATTAGCATGCAGAAAGAAAAATATTTAGCCACTTTACAACATAGCTGTATCAATTTAAGGATGCCCTATTCAAAGAGCTAGAAAACTCAGGCAAACGGGGATAACTAAAACTCCATAATAAAAATGCAATACCAGTGCAAGGTATATAATACTCTGCATAACAACTAGCAAGTATATTCTACGCAAACAAACTAAGCTCACTTTGAACTTGATTAAAACATTCCAACCCATCCAAAAATCAGTTTTCTTGTGCAAGGGCTGATCCTCTTGAACGAGAAAAGGATGAAGAGACCTCAGAAGCAAGAATTCCTCAAGCAACATAGCAGCCAACTGCTTCTATGATCACTACTACTGGGCCTGCCTGGATGCATTGCCATAAGCACTGCCATAACTAGCCGGTCCACCTGGAGGATCGCTCACTTGACCAGCTCCGTACCCTCCTCCCTGTGAAGGGTCAGACCTCCAGGAATTAGAATAACCTGCATTTCCACCAGCATCACCATAGCCACCTCCCACGTAGCCACCAGAACCTGCCCCTTGCTCAGCTGGGGCCCCAGCTGGAACACTACCACGGCCCCCGACAGCCCCATAACCACTCTGACTGCAATAAGACCCTTCTGCTCCACCATACCCATAACTCTGATTCCCATACCCAGTGGCTCCACCAGGAGACTGACCAGTAGGAGCAGAATTACCCCCTCCACCAGCAGGAGCATTCCATGTTGTAGGTGCTCCATAGCCAGTGTTGGCACCATAACCTCCAGATCCATAACTAGTTGGTGCTTGATTGTTCCATGGGCTCCTTGGAGCTCCAGGAGGGGCACCTCCATAACCGGCAGCAGGGGCACTTGGATTCCCATAAGCCGCAGTAGGTGCACTTCCATAGCTACTGACACCATAACCACCATAACCTGCACCATTATTAGCAGATCCATATCCATATCCAGATGCTCCATAACCTGATGAACCATATGCCGAGTAATTACCACCAGAGGCCGGTGGCTGCATATATCTACCTGAATCCATTCTACCATCATAAGAGTTAACATTGGTGCCAGAACCACCATAGGATTGGTAAGACCCACCACTCATTGAGCGAGCACCACTGCTGTTCGGGTTAGCATCTTTTGGAAGAGCCCGCTTAACTTCCACAAGTTTGCCATTGAGTTCATGAAAAGTCTTCTGAAGTACCCGATCAACAGCATCCTCTGTATCAAAGGAGATGAACCCAAAACCACGAGGTCGTTGGGTAGCTTGGTCATACATCACGACAACATCGGTTACATTGCCATAGCCCTGGAAGTACTGGCGGAACCCATCTTCTGTTATGGTTGGGGGCAAGCCTCCTACAAATATTTTCTTGGTCCTGACACCACCATCACCACCTCCTCCAGAAGTTCTCCCAGCACCCAGATTTCCAGATCTGGAGTTCTGTTGTTCCTCCCTAGACATAGCCCTTTTAGCTTCCACCTGGATAATTGAACATGAGTTAAAGCGGTTGAAGGAAGATAACGCTGGATAGGGCATATCAAGAGTATACCAAGAAAAATTGATTCGATTCGTCTACAAAATGATCCTGGTAACTTTTACAGAAATGCATTTCTAGATGAAAATTATAATGAAAACAACAAATATACAATGAAATATGACCAAGTAATAAGCTAAATGTGCCTACGAATATTCCAAAGTCCAAACAATATTTAATTTTTTACTATTTGACCAAAGTAAACAATAATTCTTTAATTTTTTTACCATTTGAGAAGAACAAACAATAGGTCCCTTTTTATTACTTGGGAAGAGCAAACAATAGTCCACTTAATTTTTTCTATACGTAATTACCCAACTATCCATGCTAAATTTAATGAACAATTTTAATTAATAAACATATGTAAGGTCATTTTTTGGAGAGAAAAAAACTTTCACGGTGAAGCCTAACTTTTTTTATTATATAGTAGTATAAATATCCCCTACATGTTCGCCATCTCAACTTGGTCCATCACCAAAGTGCCTTTTGGCTACCAAATAAAAATCCCAAAACCCTCCAAATCCTGACATAATCCCTTAAAAGTGAAGTACTTATTATATAACAAAAGCAATAGATCTATTCTCTCAATGGAATCAAGAAGCAGCAGTAAACCTCCAAGTTTCCACCCACAGGTTTGTCAGATCATGAGCTAGTCGTTTCACCTGGCCACCCCTTTTGTACCAGTAGTGGAGGTGTGCAGAGGACAAACATGCTCTCTAAGAGCATTCATGGAATAAATGTCCAGGTTTTATCAGGTAGGGTGTCACAGGGAACCCTTCCCTATGAGCTCTTTGAAGGTCTGTCATTTTGTGTGTACCCTTTCGAACTGCCTCAACCCAATGTTTTGTATGTGTCCCACATCCAGTTGACGCCCCATCGATCAACTCTCTTTGTCCCACTGTCGTCTATGGTGTGCTTCTCATGCATATTGAGAACTTGAATCAATAAAAAAAAGAGAAATTTTGATTTACCCCCTCTTTATTTACCATATTTAAGGGTGCACCCCACAGTTTTTCCATAATGTACAAGACCCCCCACTTTTGACGGAATCCGTCTGGAATTGACGGTCAACTGCTTTGACCAATTTTTTTTTGACCAAAATGTCCCTCACATTTCTTCTTCCTACTTCCTCTCACCCCCTCCCCCGCGGGCAGGCTGTTGTCGCCGCCGCTCTCCCCCTCCCCGCCACCGCCCTCCTTCCCTGCCCCCGGCCACCCTAGCCAGCCTCCGCTGCTCGCGCGTGCCGCCGCTCAGCTCGCCGTTGCTGCTGCGGGGGAGCGAGCAGTGGGGAGGGAGGGCGGTGGCCGGGAAGGGGGGCGAGCGACAGGGAGGGGAGGGGGAGGGGGAGCGAGCGGCGGAGAGGGGGGACGGTGGCGGGAGGAGGGGGGATGGGGGTGAGAGTAAAGAGGAAGAAGAAATGGAAGGGACATTTTAGTCAAAAAAATTTTGGTTAAAGCAGTTGACCATCGTTTCCAGACGGATTCCGTCAAAAGTGGGAGGTCTTGTACATTATGAAAAAATGTGACATGTACCCTTAAATATGATAAATAAATTGGGGAATAAATCAAAATTTCTCAAAAAAATATAACAAACAGTAGATCAAATACCTCAAAACCCCATGTTTAGCCAAATTCAAGAGAACTCAAGCTACAACTGAAAACCCATATCTTTCCTCTCAATTGGAAATGTAGGGATCAAAGAAGGAGAATTTAGCTTACATTCCTTCCGTCCACATCCCAAAAAAATTTAGCGCAGAACCCTTATCTCTGTTAGAACTATAGGATCAATCAAAAACTACACCACCAACAGATCAAATCCATCAAGTCAAATCCATCAAGTATCAAACTCTAGCCCAAATCAAGAAAGATCAAAATGCCAACCATTAACCCAGACCCAATCTCTCTGCTTTAACTGTAGAATCCATCAGAAAACTATATAGGTAACATAAGTCACAAAATTCTCTCAAATATCCCAAAATTCAGCCCAGTTCATGAAAATTCTACATGCCGATCACAAGCCAAGATCCCTTCTCTGTCAGAATTATAGGGGATTAATTGACAACTATACAACCAACATATCAAATCCCAAAAATCCCAAAATTTACGGAAATTTCACCCAGAGCAAAATAGTTTCATAAATTTCCAATTAAAGGCATTAAATTTTCAAAAATTTCTGTGGAAGCATCAAAACGCCCTTACAAAAGGCGTTTTATGTTTTTCCGTTAATTATTCGTTACCTCCGTTAACGGACGAAACTTGAAAAAAAAAGAAGGTAAAACGCCCTTACAAAGGGCGTTTTATATTTTTTATTTCTTTTAATCTCTCCTCTCTCATGTCCGCCCGCTCCCCTCTCTCTCCTCTCTTTCCCGCTCCCCTCCTCTCCTCTCTCTCTCACACTCCCCTCTCCTCTCCTCTCCTAGTCAAAGTATATATATATATATATATATATATATATATATATATATATCCTCTGATTTTTTTTACTCTCTCTCTCTCTTCAACATTTGCTCTCTCTTTTTATCACTCTCATGTCTCTCATTTCTCTCTCCTTCCTAGTAAAGTAGATAGTACTAGGTTTACAATAGGTAACGTTAACTTTATAACGTTACTTATGCTAGGGAAGTAGATAGTAGTAGTAGTACAATAGCTAACGTTTATATTCTAACATACAATAGGTAATGTTAACTTTAAATTTATAACATTTATATTCTAACGGTTAGATTTAGTTTCTATATATATATGCCTCATGTGTATGAGTTTTGTATATCTCATCCACTCTCTCTTTACCCTATTTATCTTAAATTGATTACCCTATTTATCTTAAATTGAAGTCAGAAGAAACTTTCATCCCTAATCTGCTACAATTTTCATCTCAGCTTTTTCCTGATATACTTCTGTAAGTCTTAATTCAGACGACAGTTTTTACTATGGATCAAAATTTAGTAATAATTTGCTACCATGGAGGTATACTAGATGGATTATCTTATCATGGAGGTAATACTCATCTTATAACCACTTATAGAAATATTACTTTAGCTAGTTTGCGTAGTATTATTTCTGATCGTTTTTGCATAAGTTATGAATTTACAATAATGTGGTTTTATGAAGATGCGTTGATAGTAGTAGATTGTGAAGAAACATGAAATTTTATTGTTCAAAGTAATTTAGTTTCAGCTTGTATTAAAATTTACATCATCCCATCACAAGTAAATATCGACACAACTATCATATCAACTAGTGAACATTTTAATGATAACCAAGATTTCAATGTTGGTCCTAGTTGTATAAATCACACTGAAAGTAACTCTGATACAGAAAACAATGATGTTGACGATGAAAACAGTGATGATTTGATTGAAAATTTACATTACTATTTAGATGATAATGTACATGGTTGCATTCCCGGATTATTTGTTGGCAGACATTTTGATTCTCCTAAGGATTTTCGTAATTTTATTAGCGACCTAGCAATTACATATAAATTTAGTTGTTCATCTAAACATAACAATCATCAAAGAATTGTGTATACTTGTGATTCTCCAAACTGTTGTTGGAGAGTATACGCTAAAGCTATTGGTGATGGTAGTACATTTGAAATTCGTACATTTAAAGGTAGACATTCATGTTTAGGTGGATTTACAGGAGGGCATCATCCACTAGCCACCACTGCATGGGTAAGAAATAAAATAATTGGTAAAATTAGAGATAACTCGTATAGTCCGGCACACATTTTACACGATATACTTAGAGAACATCGGATACATATTACATATTCCAAAGCTTGGAGAGCTAGGGAACTTGCATTATCTTATATTTTGGTCTTCAGTCAACTCACATGATGCCCGCCACTCACCATGCTCTCTTAATTTTACATCTGAATAATCATAACGCTATATATATATATATATATATATATATATATAGTACAATATAATACGCTTAACAATAATATTAATTATCTAGGGGTTACATTACCGGTCCTGCAAAAACCAGACTAGAAATGTGAGACTCTCGTTCACGTTCAATGGCCGAAGTTGCAGGTCCACCGGGTATGCGTCCGTCATTTTGAGAAGCCATCTGTATTTTGAGTGCTATAACTGAATAAACTATCAGAAATTTTCTTTCTTCTCTCCTTCTGTGAAGAATTTTTCGTTCTTATAGGCATTCCAATGCATTATAAGACAAAATTGTTCACGGATTCACAGTGAAGGAGAATCACGGATGGAAATAGAACAATAGAGAGAGAGAGGGAGAGAATAAAAGTCACCTGTGGGAACAAGACAAGAGAGAGGGAGAGAATAAAAGTCACCTGTGGGAACAAGACAAGAGAGAGGGAGAGAAGAGAGTCACGGGTGGGAAGTAGAAGAGAGAGAGAAGGAGAGTCACGGGTGGTAGTGGTAACAGGACAAGAGAGAGGAGTGGGAACAGGACAAGAGAGAGGGAGAGAAGAGGGGGGGACAACAGGACGAGAGAGGGAGAGAAGAGAGGAGAGGGGAGAGAGAGAGAGAGAGAGGAGAGGAGAGAGAGAGAGGAGAGCGGGAGGAGCGGGAACAGGGAGAGAGGAGAGGGGAGAGAGAGAGAGAGGAGCGGGAAAAGGGAGAGAAGACAGAAGAGGAGAGAGAGAGGAGAAGAGAGAGAGAGAGAGGAGAGGAGAGAAGAGCGGGAGGGGCGGGAACAGGGAGAGGAGAAGAGAGAGTGTGAGGGAGGGAGAGGAGAGAGGAAAGAGGAGAGAGGAGAGAGGTTCCCGGACCAAAAAAAAAAATATATAATATGAAAAACGCCCTTGTGAAGGGTGTTTTTCCTAGAAAAAACGCCCTTCACAAGGACGTTTTCCATATTATATATTTTTTTATTTCCCAGGAGAGAGAGGAGAAGGGTTAAAAAAATAAAAAAAATTTGTAAAACGCCCTTGTGAATGGCATTTTCCCTTATTTTTATATATTTTTTTTCGACTGAGAGTGTAAGAGAGAGAGGAGAGAGGAGAGAGGTTTAAAAAATTAATAAAAATTAGAAAACGCCCTTACAAATGGCGTTTTATGTATATATAATTTTTGTATTTCCTCTGTTAACGGAGGTAACGAATAATTAACGGAAAAACATAAAACGTCCTTTGTAAGGGCGTTTTGATGCTTCCACAGAAATTTTTAAAAATTTAATGCTTTTATTGAAAATTTATGAAACTATTTTGCTCTGGGTGAAATTTTTCGTAAAAAAAAATATAATATAAAAAACGCCCTTGTGAATGGCGTTAAAACGCCCTTCACAAGGACGTTTTCCATATTATATTATTATTATTTTTGGTCCGGGAACCTCTCTCCTCTTTCCTCTCTCCTCTCCCTCCCTCACACTCTCTCTTCTCCTCTCCCTGTTCCTGCCCCTCCCGCTCTTCTCTCCTCTCCTCTCTCTCTCTCTTCTCCTCTCTCTCTCTCTCTCCTCTCTCCCTGTTCCCGCTCCTCCCGCTCTTCTCTCCTCTCCTCTCTCTCTCTCTGTCTCTCTCTCCTCTCTCCTCTCTCTCTTCCCACCCGTGACTCTCTTCTCTCCCTTTTATTCTCTCCCTCTCTCTTGCCTTGTTCCCACAAGTGACTTTTATTCTCTCCCCCTCTCTCTATTGTCCTATTTCCATCCGTGACTCTCCTTCACTGTGAATTCGTGAACAATTTTGTCTTATAATGCATTGGAATGCCTATAAGAACGAAAAATTCTTCACAGAAAGATAGAAGAAAGAAAAAAATTCTGATAGTTTCCGGTGGACCTACAACTCCGGCCATTGAACATGAACGAGAGTCTCACATTTCTAGTCTGGTTTTTACAGGACCGGTAATGTAACCCCTAGATAATTAATATTATTGTTGTTAAGCGTATTATATTGTACTAACGATATATATATATATATATATATATATATATATATATATATATATATATATATATAGCGTTATGATTATCCAGATGTAAAATTAAGAGAGCATGGTGAGTGGCGGGCATCATGGGAGTTGACTGAAGACCAAAATATCAGATAATGCAAGTTCCCTAGCTCTCCAAGCTTTGGAATATGTAATATGTATCCGATGTTCTCTAAGTATATCGTGTAAAATGTGTGCCGGACTATACGAGTTGTTATCTCTAATTTTACCAATTATTTTATTTCTTACCCATGCAGTGGTGGCTAGTGGATGATGCCCTCCTGTAAATCCACCTAAACATGAATGTCTACCTTCAAATGTACGAATTTCAAATGTACTACCATCACCAATAGCTTTAGCGTATACTCTCCAACAACAGTTTGGAGAATCACAAGTATACACAATTCTTTGATGATTGTTATGTTTAGATGAACAACTAAATTTATATGTAATTGCTAGGTCGCTAATAAAATTACGAAAATCCTTAGGAGAATCAAAATGTCTGCCAACAAATAATTCGGGAATGCAACCATGTACATTAGCATCATTATCATCTAAATAGTAATCTAAATTTTCAACCAAATCATCACTGTTTTCATCGTCAACATCATTGTTTTCTATATCAGAGTTACTTTCAGTGTGATTTATACAACTAGAACCAACATTGAAATCTTGGTTATCATTAAAATGTTCACTAGTTGATATGATAGTGGTGTCGATATTCACTTGTGCTGGGATGATGTAAATTTTAATACAAGCTGAAACTAAATTACTTTGAACAATAAAATTCTATTTTTCTTCACAATCTACTATTATCAACGCATCTTCATAAAACCACCTTATTGTAAATTCATAACTTATGCAAAAACGATCAGAAATAATACTACGCAAACTAGCTAAAGTAATATTTCTATAAGTGGTTATAAGATGAGTATTACCTCCATGGTAAGATAATCCATCTAGTATATTTCCATGATAGCAAATTATTACTAAATTTTGATCCATAGTAAAAACTGTCGTCTGAATTAAGACTTACAGAAGTATATCAGGAAAAAGCTGAGACGAAAATTGTAGCAGATTAGGGATGAAAGTTTCTTCTGACTTCAATTTAAGATAAATAGGGTAAAGAGAGAGTGGATGAGATATACAAAACTCATACGCATGAGGCATATATATATAAAAACTAAATCTAACCGTTAGAATATAAACGTTATAAATTTAAAGTTAACATTACCTATTGTACGTTAGAATATAAACGTTAGCTATTGTACTACTACTACTATCTACTTTCCTAGCATAAGTAACGTTATAAATTTAACGTTATAAAGTTAACGTTACCTATTGTACACCTAGTACTATCTACTTTACTAGGAATGAGAGAGAAATGAGAGACATGAGATATAAAAAGAGAGAGCAAATGTTGAAGGGAGTATATATATATTACTTTGCAGAGAGAGGAGCGTGTGTATATATATATATATATATATATATATATATATATATATATATATACTCTCTCTGCAAAGTAATATATATATATATATATATATATATATATATATATATATATATATATATATATTACTTTGACTAGGAGAGGAGAGGAGAGGAGAGAGAGAGAGAGAGAGAGAGAGAGAGGGGGTGAGAGGAGAGGGGATTGTGAGAGAGAGAGGAGAGGAGGGGAGCGGGAAAGAGAGGAGGAGAGAGAGGGGAGCGGACGGACAAGAGAGAGGAGAGATTAAAAGAAATAAAAAAAATATAAAACGCCCTTTGTAAGGGCGTTTTACCTATTTTTATTTTATTTTTTTCAAGTTTCGTCCGTTAACGGAGGTAACGAATAATTAACAGAAAAACATAAAACGCCCTTTGTAAGGACGTTTTGATGCTTCCACAGAAATTTTTAAAAATTTAATGCTTTTATTGGAAATTTATGAAACTATTTTGCTCTAGGTGAAATTTTCCGCAAAATTTATCACAAATCAAGAAAAATCAACATACCCATCAGAAACCCAGATCCAAGCTCCCTACTATAACTGTAGAATCAATCAAAAACTATATAAACAACACAGCTCAAATCCCTCAAATCTCCCAAATTTTACACCAATTCATGAAATTTCTACATGCCCATCACTAACCCAGATCGCTTGTCTCTGTTGTTATAGGGTCAATCAAAAAACTACACAATAAATAGATTAAATCCCTAAAACCCCAACTATTTAGCCCAAATCAAGAAGAATCAGCATACCTAAAAGAAATCTAGATCAAAGCTCTCTACTATTGGTGTAGAATTGATCAAAACTATAAAATCAACCATCAAATCGCCAATGTTATAAATTTTGCTAGGCGGATTCGGTGCGCCAAAGGGACGCCTAGATTAGTTACACATTTTTTTAAAGCTATCATTTTTTTCAGAAGAGAGAGGGGCAGCAGCCCCCTCTCTTCTTCTCTTACCTCTTAGAGGCACCGAGGTAAGTTCTGGAAAAAAAATTGATTTTTTTGTTTTTTGAAATTTCAAAACTGAACATGGCCGCCTAGGGCACTGTCTAAGCCCGCCTAGCCTAAGCGGCAATTTAGAACATTGCAAATCGCTCGTGAAAATTCTACATGCCCATCAGGCCCATCAGGAAGATCCCTTCTTTCATCCCAATTCATGATATTTCCACATGCCCATCACAAACTAAGATCCGTCTTTCTGCCCAATCGGGAGAAACTAATATCCAGTTTTTTCTCAATTGGAAATTATTATAGGATAGGATCAAAGAAAGAGTGAAAGAGAGGCAGAGGAAAAGCTCACCGCCCTTACCAACAGATTAAAATCCCAAAATTTAGCCCGAATCAAGAAAAATCAGCATGCCTATCATAAACCCAGATCCAATCTATCTGCTTTAACTATAGAATCGATCAAATCTCTCATATCTCCCAAAAAAAAGCCCTTTTTCAAGAAAATTTTACATGTCCATCACAATTTTATAGATCCTTCACTCTGTTAGAACTATATAATCAATCGACAGATCAGATCCCCAAATTTTAGCTAAGGACCGGAGAGAGGAACTCACCGTCCTTCCGTCGATGGTGTGATTGTCCACGAGGACGGCGTCGAGGTCGGCGGGGTTGTCGAAGGCGACGAAGCCGAAGCCCCTGGGCTTCCCGGTGAGCTTGTCCCTCATGATGACGGCCTGCGCCACGGAGCCGTACTTGCCGAAGTACTCCTTGAGCCGCTCCTCGGTCGTCTCCCACGAGATCCCTCCGATGAACAGCTTCCCCTGGTCGGAGTCCATTGATTCAATGCCTGGTGAGGAAGAAGAAAGGGGGGAGGCGCCGGCTTTGCGTCCGGAGAAAGAGAGAGAGAGAGAGAGAGAGAGAGAAAGAGAAAGAGAGATGGGGGTTGAAGGAGGAGATTAAAAGCAGACGAATGGATGGTGGTGATTGCAACTAGGGTTTTGAAGGAAATGGTGCTAATACGAACAGGATTATGTTATCGATTTTTTTTTGATAAAGTAATAAATTTTCGCATAATTGCGAAAAAGGGAAAAAATTAATGGAAATGGCAGGGAGGGAGATAACTCGCCAACTTGGCGGTGCCAGAGTCCAAGCAGAACTCGTCAACTCAGTTGGCGGGCTCTGGACACGTTCACCAACTCAGTTGGCGGGCCATGCGGTTGTAACACTCGCCTCAAAGACCCTCCCCTCTCCTCCCTCTCCCTCGGAGACCCCCCCTTCTCCCTCGGAGACCCCTCCCCTCCCCTCCCTCCAAAAGCTCTCACTTTTCTTATAAATAAGCCCCCAACTCCTCCTCCTCCTCCTCCTCACAACACTCTCACAGCACTCTCCTCTCCCCCACTTCCCTGTCTGCAAGCAACAAGATCAACTGAAAAAAAAAATCCAAAAATCTAATGTAAGTAAACATATTATTTGTGATAATTTTTAAATCGTTGACAGACTTATTATATTTTAGTCATAAATGATCACAATTAAATTTTTTTTTTAGATGGCTAACCAAAATGACTGTCGTATTTCCGGTGGACCGACTACGGACCTTATTATTAAGCAACGTGAAGACCAATATCTAGTCGGATATTTACTGAAGAAGTAATTTTTTAAATTATAAGTTTGTAAGTTAAGTAATTTACACACAAAATATAATGTATATATTTTTTATAGTTATACGACCATGATCTTGGTTTACGAACTCGGATCAATGTACATTGGCGGACCGAAAGAAATTATCGTACGTGGGAGCTAAATTCTGTCCAGAAGGCTTTGGTGGAATCCTTTGGATTCCACTATATAGATCGTGTTAGATATTTAATCCACGATCTTCATTTAGTTGTAAGTCTTGCGGAGCGTTGGTGGCCTAAACGCAACACTTTCCAACTCTCATTCGGCGAAATAACGATCACCCTATTTGATGTGGCAAATATACTAGGGTTACCTATTAAAGGTGACGCTATATATTTTGATCCGCACTTAAAGGGATCTGATCCGATCAGGAGGTATCTCGGTGTTACCCCTCCATTTGGTATAAAAGACGGCAATTTTGTGAAGTTTACATGGCTTCGTGGCAACTTCATGGACCTACATCACACTATTGACGGGGTGATTGATGTAGAAGAAATGCGGGTATGTATTTTAAATAGTAAGATTTGTTTATGACCTAATTTAGTGTTTATATAACACTTAATATTTTCAGGTCACTCGTTGTACTAGAGCGTATTTGCTCTGTTTATGTGGTGCAATTCTATTTTCTGATGCATCAAAAAATATGGTAAATGTGTAGCTTCTACCATTTTTGAATGATTTGACAAAACCTACTCAGCATGCATAGGGAGCTGCTACTCTAGCATTTTTATACGCAAATTTGACAAATTTGTGAAATCCAGTCGCAAGAGTATTTATTGATGTATTTCACTGATTCAGGTATGAATGAAAGACCTAAATTAGTTAGATTAGAATACAAATTTTGTTTGTGCTAATGTCATATTTTTGTTTTATAGTTCTGGTCCTACGAGCACCTCTATATTGTTAGGCATGTTACTAGCATTCTCAGTGATGTTGGAGTATTTTTGGTTGCTATGCGATGGCCCACAGATGTAGTGGATTATCAACACTACCAATACATGAGTGTATCATTTTATCGTAGCCAATTTGATACACGCAGTATCATGAGGTTATTATTTAAATATCTGATAAATATCTTTAAATTATTACAGTTTTGATCGTAGATAAATATCATATCTATTTGATACAATTTTATTAAATAGGTTACCTGGTTACCTTACACATGTGAAGATGATGCTCCAGAAATCAAGAGGACACCATATTCATTTAGTTTACACAGATCTTATATTATATATGATCGGTTCATCATGTACCATCCAGCAGACCGTGTTCTTCGACAATTCGGGATGAGTCAAATAATTTTCGATGATCCACCGACTGTCGTTTATGAGGCAGCAAATGCAATACAACGAATCCTTGGTCTCGTTGCTGATTGGAATAATCGGTTCAAATTATAGTGTGAGGGACATATCTCCCGGACTAAGATCTGCTGAGGAATATAAGTTCTAAGTTACTCATTATTCGTATTGATTTAGTGTAAATAGTTTGCTAAAATTTTGTTTACATTATGCAGACATTGGTAATCTGGACTATAGGCAATGGTGGGGATGCCCTCTTATGAGCAACCGAGTTTACCAATATGAGGAGCAAAGGTTCAAGAGTAGATCCGTAGATGATTCTACTTTGCATGTTTTTGTCGATGGCATTCATAATTTGGTATGATTTTATTTGATTTTACGAATGAAGTCATACCAAATTATTTTATGAATGAAGTCATACCAAATTATGTGTAATGAAGTCATACCAAATTATGAATGCCACCGACAAAAGTACGCAATTTAGAATCATCTACGGATCTACTCTTGAACCTTTGCTCCTCATATTGGTAAACTCAGTTGCTCATAAGAGGGCATCCCCATCATTGCCTATAGTCCAGGTTACCAATGTCTGCATAATGTAAACAAAATTTTAGCAAACTATTTACACTAAATCAATACAAAAAATAAGTAACCTAGAACTTACATTCCTCAGCAGATCTTAGTCCAGGAGATATGTCCCTCACACTATAATTCTCGAACCGATTATTCCAATCACCAAAGAGACCAAGGATTCGTTGTATTTCATTTGCTGCCTCATAACCGACAGTCGGTGGATCATCAAAAATTATTTGACTCATCATGAATTGTCGAAGAACACGGTCTGCCGGATGGTACACGGTGAACCGATCATATATAATATAAGATCAGTGTAAACTAAACGAATATGATGTCCTCTTAATTTCTGGAGCATCATCTTCGCATGTGTAAGTTAACTAGGTAACCTATTTAATGACATTGTATCAAATGGATGTGATGTTTATCTACGAATAAAACTATAATAATTTAAAGATATTTATCAGTTATTTAAATAATTACCTCATGATACTGTAGTGTATCAAATTGGCTATAATAAAGTGATACACTCTTGTATTGGTAGTGTTGATAATCCACTGCATCTGTGGGCCATCGTATAGCAACCGAAAATACTCCAACATCACTGAGAATGCTAGTAACATGCCTACCAATATAGAAGTGCTCGTAGGACCAGAACAATAAAACAAAAATATGGCATTAGTACAAACAAAAATTGTATTATAATCTAACTAATTTAGGTCTTTCATTCATACATAAATCAGTGAAATACATCCACAAATACTCTTGCGACTGGATCTCACAAATTATGTTAAATTTGCGTATAAAAATGCTAGAGTAGCAGCTCTCCATGCATGCTGAGTAGCTTTTGTCAAATCATCCAAGAATGGTAGAAGCTGCACATTTACCATATTTTTTGATACATCGGAAAATAGAATTGCACCACATAAACAGAGCAAATACGCTATAGTGAAACGAATGACCTAAAAATATTAAGTGCTATATAAACACTAAATTAAGTCATAAACAAATCTTACTAATTAAAATACATACCCGTATTTCATCTGTCACGCCTCAATCCCAAAATATCGAGGGACTAGACACGTGGCAATGGCCAGCAGCACACACCGATGGACAACCCAATTTAATGGACCTATCATGATGTACTTAAGCTATAATACAACAATAAGGGTCTAATATACTAATCTCATCCACAGAAATGAATACATCAATATAAAATATAAATCAACATTAATGTCTCAATAAAATATATATCGGAGAATAATTCGATAATAAGTCTGATACAATGGTTCAACAGACAAGAATAAAGAGTAAAACAACAACAAATACTGAGTATGGATTAAGCATATACTCAGAAGAAATCATCGACAATCACCTTGTCCTCGATTTCTGGTACTGCTCCAATGTATGCACATGTTCCTGCTTCTGCTCCTGTTAATGCTCTTGTCCCGTATATCTCAGGATAGATCTCCTCTGATATTCCTGGGGATATAATCCGGATTCAGGTCCTCAGGGGACATAGCAAGGTACAAGAATAACTCAAGCCAAATAAATGTAGTGCAATAATAAATGAATCAATGGGGTAAACTATATAACCAGCTAAGTGATATGCAAGATGAGAGCATCACTAGAACTCAGGCTGAGACCACTACAAGCTCGGTGTCGGGGAGCCGGTAGCAGTGATATCATGTCGGAGTCTAGCTCGGAGAGGCTACGACACCGCAATAATATAATCAACCTGTAGCCTGTGTGTCTTTCCCCACCCAATGTAATCACACGTCTCATGTCCATGACACGCAAGATCATATCTAATGCAGCAAGTCATAATGAGATCTAAGCATGTATATAAAGTATATGTCATAAAATCTGTAACCTATACAGAATCACCATGAATATCTCAGGAAGATTCTGTCTCATGAATAGTGTCAGGTGTCCTGAGGTATGACGTACTTGATAAGGCAAGCACGAGAATGTATAGGGTTTCGATATCCATCTCTAGGTGACGTTACACAACTCCGCATACGATATTGACACCCGAATATTATTCAGACGTTAAGTAATATCACACGGTCCTAGGTTGAACAGAGATATTACAGTAATAAATCAAGAGAATAGTATAAACAAATGCTGTAAGTATGGCAAGGTACACTTGCCTGGGGTTCTGACTCCAACTGCTCTGGTATCAGCGGAATTTGTAGGTTCTCCTCTGAATGCTGTAATAAACATTACATCAGGTTCAGAAAACATCAAATAGCTAGAATTTCCTGTCCATAAGTCCAATTTGAACACAGGGGCAAAAGTGACAGTTTCTAGCAAAAGCGGGATCCACAGGTGCTTCACACCGAAAAACGTATCAGAGATAATATTCTCTAAATTTATCAAACTTAGTGTCCACAAGTCCAAAATGAAGATACGAACCCATCGGAATGTCCAAAACTGGATTCCGATGAGCCGATCACAAAATTGCTTGTCAAGTAGAGCCGTGGGGCCCACGATACGGGATTTTGTCAACATTCTCAGAATCGAACCAAACTTGGGTCACAGGACCAGCGTATTGCTACGAGTTCGATGGCATAAGTTTCGTTTTGATACGACGAGCGTACATGAAGTTACAACAAGTTTCAGAACAGGGCCGATATGGGACGTTGTCGACGGATACGCGTTGATTCCAGTGTGCACGCACATCCAAATCAACTTCTGCGAAATCCTATACGTCCATATTAATGGTGCGCATCTTTCGATGAAGTCCGCACACGACCAAGTCATCCCGTTTAGCGGGGCGCATCCAGTTCCGGAAAAAAATAGGGTATTTAAATAACCAATATTTTGGTCATTTTTACCCTCAAATTAATTACAAACTACAGCTCAATAAATTACACAAAAATAGGGTTTAAAAACTTGGTCATATGGTCTAATTTACTGTTCAATCCAATTTTGAAAACATTCCACAGGTTGGTCGCAAAACGATCGTGAACTGGAGAGTTCAGGATATTTTCTGAATTTTCAGAAAAATGGGTTTATTTTCCTGATTTTCCGTCACAGTTTGCGATCGCCACAGGACGCGATACCCCTGGCTAATGGCACGGGGTTCGAGAAGGTTATGCAGGATTCGTGCATGAGTCGACAGAACGAAAAATGAGGCAGCAATGAGAGAGAAAACCTCACTTGAACAGGGCGTCAGTATCGACTGAAATTACGTTCTATCGAGGTGGCGCGACGCGGCACGGTGGCGGGGCACGGCGACGTTGGCTGCTGTGCTGCGGCGGCTGCTCGGGGTCGCCGAGGAGGCTCGGTGGAGGCGACACTGGAGTCGGGTCGGCCGGAGGAGTTCGTCGGAGGAAACTCGGCGGTGGCAGTGGCGTTACTGCAAGGGATGAAGGTGGCGGTGGCTGTGGTGGATGGGAGCGGCCGGAGTCGGGTTCGGTGATGGCGGAGAAGGTGGTGGAAGCGGGGTCGGTTTATAGGAGGAGCGGGAGACGGGAGACCGGACGTTTGGGGAGGGGAGGGGAGAGGAGAAGCTGGCGGCAGTTATTACGGAGGCGAAGCGACGGGGGATGTCCGCGGAGGAGGCGGAGAGGCGCAGCGGCCGAAAAACGGCCGCCGGCGAGAAGTCGAAAGGACGGGGAAATTTTTGGGAATAATGTAGCTACGGGTCAGGTTCGGGTATGGGTCCGACCCGACCCGCTAAGGATTGGGTTCGGTCTGGGTTGTTCAATAAACCGGTTGGTTTATTTTTGTTAGGTTTGGTTTATTCTGGTTTATTTAAAAACTTAGTTTTTAGTTCTTTAAAAATAGTTCTGGGGTCCAATAAATTCTAGAAAAATTATCCTATGTCTAATATTTTATTTTACACCCAAAAATATTATTCTCATAATATTTTAATACTTATTTTAATACTTTAAAAATATTTGATTCAGAAGAACATTTATTTTAATTCCTGAAAAATTACAGAAAATTCCAGAAAAATTTCAAAAATTTATTTTTAAATTCTGAAAATTTCTGGGGATTTACATCATCTACATTAACCACCCCGTCAATAGTGTGATGTAGGTCCATAAGTTGCCACGAAGCCATGTAAACTTCACAAAATTATCGTCTTTTATACCAGATGGAGGGGTAACACCGAGATACCTCCTGATCAGATTAGATCCCTTTAAGTGTGGATCAAAATATATAGCGTCACCTTTAATAGATAACCCTAGTATATTTGCCACATCAAATAGGGTGATCGTCATCTCGCCGAATGGGAGTTGGAAAGTGTTGCGTTCAGGCCACCAACGCTCCGCAAGACTTACAACTAAATAAAGATCGTGGATTAAATATCTAATACGATCTATATAGTGGAATCCAAATGATTCCACCAAAGCCTTCTGGACAGAATTTAGCTCCCACGTACGATAATTTCTTTCGGTCCGCCAATGTACATTAAATATCATTTTGGTTAGCCATCTACAAAAAAAATTAACTGTGATTATTTACGACTAAAATATAATAAGTCTGTCAACAATTTAAAAATTATCACAAATAATATGTTTACTTATATTAGACTTTTAGGGTTTTTTTCAGTTGATCTTGCTGCTTGCAGACAGGGAAGTGGGGGAGAGGAGAGTGTTGTGAGAGTGTGGTGAGGAGGAGGAGGAGTTGGGGGCTTATTTATAGGAAAATTGGAGCTTTTGGAGGGATGGGGGAAGTTTGGAGGGGGTCTCCTGTCACGCCCCGGTCCCGCCCGGGCCGCCGCTCCGCCCTGCCCCGCGCCCGTGCGGCCGAGAATTAACGAACCGGACACGTATCACCGTGCCTCGGCGTGCCAGACGCGAATTACCGCGCCCGTCCCGCGGGTGCGAGGGAGGAAGGGAGCCAAGCGAATGGTCCGTTCGAGCTTTCGGGGGACGTGATGCCGCACGGGCCTGGGGTTGCGCCCGTGCAAGGCCAATCGTTTAAGTTGATAGTTGGCTATCATCGCATCAATCGAGTAAGCAGCGGAAAGGGACTTGTTGCAATGCAATGCATTAGCCAACTGAGTGTTCGGGACAATCGAGGCAACTTGGGTTTCCTTTAGCAAAGGCACACATTCGTTCCATACATTATGCCCCCTTATACGATAGCATTCTCGGGGCAACAATCGAAACCAGGATTCTGGGTCTTCGGGACTGTGGCACGCCTATCGCTCCCTCGGACGATCCAGTACCTGCGAACAAGTAAACTGTTGGTGGGTCAGCACTTTATACAAGTACTGGTGAGATAAATCAACTGAACAGAAACAAGCATTCACTCAAACAGGCACTAAGTAATCATGTTATAAAACATTACATTACTAGTGATCTTTCTAGTTTTACCTAGGTTCGTTTTATGCAGTTCTAGCAGAGTCGATTTACTTGTTTAGAAACATGTTTGGAAACAGAGTTTCATAATTGAATATGCAAGCAAGCAAACCGTTCATGTTTTAGGGTGTGCGCAGCGTGTCTCGTGCGACTCGAGGGTCTGATGCAAAGCTAGACACACAATGCACATTCTTAGGGGCAGTCACTATCCAAGCCAACACAATGACTTAGCTATATGCAGGGCGGTCCCCGAGTATCTCAGGATCAGCAGCTGGTGGAACAACATACCAATGACTCATTCTCTGAAGCTAATGGCAGCTGTGACCCATGGTGGTTATAACGCATGCAGTTCAGCTCTCCACCAAAAGCCATTGTCCGACCGCGTGCGAATGCATGGAACACTATCAAATAAACTCTAGTATGCAGACGAGACGAACCATCAGAATACACTCATTGTTGCGGGGCAATCCGACTTATCACTTGAACACGTTCAGGCACAGTATGGTTCTCTCGAAGCATAGACGATAGTGAACATATCCATGCACTCTAAGCAGGCGATTCAGGATTCTCGTTAAGCAGGCATTGTTTCAAAGACAAGCCAGGTGAGTTCGTTCATTAACATGCAAGGCAAGTTCTATCATTCTCTTAAGAAAACATTGCAAGCAAAAACTCAGGTTATTATTAAGGCATGCAAGAATCAGAGAACGAAGTTCTGCCCACTCACCTTGATACATAACGCCGGCGCGGAGCGGGGCGTTACATACTTACCAACCAACAAAAAGTTTCGTCCTCGAAACTTCAAGGATAAACTTCTCGATATCCCGAGTAGCGATATTGCCGTCCCTCGCCGTACTCAATCGAAACAATCAAGCAATTCAAGTTCAGGAAACATTTTGCACTTTGAGAATATCTATGGACTTATTGTATGGAACGCTCTTTGCAAAACCATATCGATAATATCTCAGAGTCATAGCAACGGTTTGGGCCAGAGAATCGATTCCGCTCTGATACCATTCTGTCACGCCCCGGTCCCGCCCGGGCCGCCGCTCCGCCCTGTCCCGCGCCCGTGCGGCCGAGAATTAACGAACCGGACACGTATCACCGTGCCTCGGCGCGCCGGACGCGAATCACCGCGCCCGTCCCGCGGGTGCGAGGGAGGAAGGGAGCCAAGCGAATGGCCCGTTCGAGCTTTCGGGGGACGTGATGCCGCACGGGCCTGGGGTTGCGCCCGTGCAAGGCCAATCGTTTAAGTTGATAGTTGGCTATCATCGCATCAATCGAGTAAGCAGCGGAAAGGGACTTGTTGCAATGCAATGCATTAGCCAACTGAGTGTTCGGGACAATCGAGGCAACTTGGGTTTCCTTTAGCAAAGGCACACGTTCGTTCCATACATTATGCCCCCTTATACGATAGCATTCTCGGGGCAACAATCGAAACCAGGATTCCGGGTCTTCGGGACTGTGGCACGCCTATCGCTCCCTCGGACGATCCAGTACCTGCGAACAAGTAAACTGTTGGTGGGTCAGCACTTTATACAAGTACTGGTGAGATAAATCAACTGAACAGAAACAAGCATTCACTCAAACAGGCACTAAGTAATCATGTTATAAAACATTACATTACTAGTGATCTTTCTAGTTTTACCTAGGTTCGTTTCATGCAGTTCTAGCAGAGTCAATTTACTTGTTTGAAAACAGAGTTTCATAATTGAATATGCAAGCAAGCAAACCGTTCATGTTTCAGGGTGTGCGCAGCGTGTCTCGTGCGACTCGAGGGTCTGATGCAAAGCTAGACACACAATGCACATTCTTAGGGGCAGTCACTATCCAAGCCAACACAATGACTTAGCTATATGCAGGGCGGTCCCCGAGTATCTCAGGATCGGCAGCTGGTGGAACAGCATACCAATGACTCATTCTCTGAAGCTAATGGCAGCTGTGACCCATGGTGGTTATAACGCATGCAGTTCAGCTCTCCACCAAAAGCCATTGTCCGACCGCGTGCGAATGCATGGAACACTATCAAATAAACTCTAGTATGCAGACGAGACGAACCATCAGAATACACTCATTGTTGCGGGGCAATCCGACTTATCACTTGAACACATTCAGGCACAGTATGGTTCTCTCGAAGCATAGACGATAGTGAACATATTCATGCACTCTAAGCAGGCGATTCAGGATTCTCGTTAAGCAGGCATTGTTTCAAAGACAAGCTAGGTGAGTTCGTTCATTAACATGCAAGGCAGGTTCTATCATTCTCTTAAGAAAATATTGCAAGCAAAAACTCAGGTTATTATTAAGGCATGCAAGAATCAGAGAACGAAGTTCTGCCCACTCACCTTGATACATAACGCCGGCGCGGAGCGGGGCGTTACATCTCCGAGGGAGAAGGGGGGTCTCCGAGAGAGGAGAGGGATCCGAGGGAGAGGGGGGAGAGGGGGGGGTCTTCGTGGCAAGTGTTACAGCCGCATGGCCCGCCAACTGAGTTGGTAAGCGTGCCTAGAGCCCGCCAACTGAGTTGGTGAGAGTGCCTAGAGCCCGCCAACTGAGTTGGCGAGTTCTGCTTAGACTATGGGCACCGCCAACTCAGTTGGCGAGTTGTCCCCCTCCCTGCCATTCCCAGTAACTTCTCCCCTTTTTCGCAATTATGCGAAATTTTATTACTTTATCCGAAAAAACCGTCCAATAAATTTCTCTTGCAAAGCCTTCTTAAACCTCAAGTCAGCCAACCCTACGGCATGGAGTAGCCCTTATAAATGATCTTTGATCCAGCCCTAAGTTAGGAGCAATATTGACCATCGAACAACATCTTTTTATCTTAACCGCACACAAAATGAACTAGTATTGACACAACCGATATACTGACAATATAAGAGGGGGGGTGTTTAGACCCCCAAAAACTCATCGAAAACTTGGGTGCACTTACCATTGTATTGGCATTATACTACCAATATTCTGTTTGTTACTCTTTTGTTGTACACGGTCTCGTATCTATGCTTCGACTACTCCCGAATTTCTTCAATTATCAGACGAAGTCATAGCACTCCATAGTTGAACACGAGACATTGATCGAAGTAGTTGGTTGGGCGGAGTCAAGTGTTGATATGGGTCCATTTATAGACAGTTTCAAGATGATAATAACGAATACCCACATCTTGCTATGGAAAAAATATTCATCAATACAGGTGGGAATACCAAAGGGAGTATATTATTTTTTATTACTCCTAATTATATTTATGCAAAGGGCAGTAATATGGACGAAAATTACATATTTTCGATGACAATACGAGATTGGTATAAAAAAGAATAAGTTATATATATGAATACCCACTTCTCATCACGAGAACAATATTCCTATATGTGGGTGGGAATACTATGTTCCTAAGAACTCCTAGTCAAATTTATACAAAACACATAAATAGGGAGAAGAGTAACATATATTTGGTATTAGTGTAAATTTTTTTTTTTTTGATAAATACCGACTTGTCATCACGACAATATTCTTCCATCTAGGTGGTAATAAGAAATTGATTAAAAAAAAAGACTATTACCTAAAAATCCATATCATATTTATACCAAACGCAATAATAGTCGAACATCTTTAACTCATATAGTTAAGATATGAGACATTCATCCTGGCTGGATGGTTCGATCCCACCGGTAAGCAATATTTTTCTAGCAAGTCCATGTGGATTTCTGGGAGGTATGACAAGAAATATTTAGTGGGAATAAGAGATTATTGCCAAAAAAAATGTAAAGGGGAATATCATATCGGTTTTTTTTGGATAAAGTAATAAATTTTTGCATAATTACGAAAAAGGGGAGAAGTTACTGGGAATGGCAAGGAGGGGGACAACTCGTCAACTGAGTTGACGGTACCCAAAGTCAAAGCAGAACTTGCCAACTCAGTTGGCGGGCTCTGGACACGCTCGTATTTGCTCTGTTTATCTGGTGCAATTCTATTTCCGATGTATCAGAAAATATGGTAAATGTGCAGCTTTTACCATTCTTGGATGATTTGACAAAACCTACTAAGCATGCATGGGGAGCTGCTACTTTAGCATTTTTATACGCAAATTTGACAGAATTTATGAGATCCAGTCGCAAGAGTATTTGTGAATGTATTTCATTGATTCGGGTATGAATGAAAGACCTAAATTAGTTAGATTAGAATACAAATTTTGTTTGTACTAATGTCATATTTTTGTTTTATAATTCTGGTCCTACGAGCACTTCTATATTGGTAGGTCTGTTACTAGCATTCTCAGTGATGTTGGAGTATTTTCGGTTGTTATGCGATGGCCTACAGATGTAGTGGATTATTAACACTACAAATACATGAGTGTATCACTTTATCGTAGCCAATTTGATACACTGCAGTATCATGAGATAATTATTTAAATATCTGATAAATATCTTTAAATTATTACAGTTTTGATTGTAGATAAATATCATATCTATTTGATACAATGTCATTAAATAGGTTACCTAGTTACCTTACACATGTGAAGATAATGCTCCAGAAATTAAGAGGACATCATATTCGTTTAGTTTACACAGATCTTATATTATATATGATCGGTTCACCATGTACCATCCGGCAGACCGTGTCCTTTGACAATTTGGGATGAGTCAAATAATTTCCGATGATCTACCGGCTGTCAGTTATGAGACAACAAATGAAATACAACGAATTCTTGGTCTCGTTGCTGATTGGAATAATCGGTTCGAGAATTATAGTATGAGGGACATTTCTCTCGGACTAAGATCTGTTGAGGAATGTAAGTTCTAAGTTACTCATTATTCGTATTGATTTAGTATAAATAGTTTGCTAAAATTTTGTTTACATTATGCAGACATTGGTAACCTGGACTATAGGCAATGGTGGAGATGCCCTCTTATGAGCAACCGAGTTTACCAATATGAGGAGCAAAAGTTCAAGAGTAGATCCGTAGATGATTCTACTTTGCGTGCTTTTGTCGATGGCATTCATAATTTGGTATGACTTTATTACACTTTAAAAATTACAGATATGATAAAAAAATTAATTTACATCTTTCATATTTCAGAGTGGTGTATACCAGCAATATTTGCAACAACCTGAGATAAACCTTCTCCCACAAAGTTGATTTCTTATGGAGGAACTTGTGACTCGTGTTGATCATCTAGGTATTGTGCGGGAACCTGAAATGCCTCCAGTACAATCACGTCTTCCACCAAACTATTTGACCGATTTTGTACGACAGAGACACTCTCGTCGTCGTAGGAGGGATGGTGTAGAGGGACCTATTAACCAGTATGCTGGAGCAAGCCCGAGTCACCAGTATGCTGGAGCGGGCCCGAGTGACCTGTATGCTGGAGCGGGCCCGAGTTACCAGTATGCTGGAGCGGACCCTAGTGACCAGTATGCTTGAGCGGGCGCTAGTCACGAGACTGCTGGAGATGAAAGCTACTAGATATTCACACAATTTTTTTTGACTCCATCAGCACCGCTGCCTACCCAAACTCAACAAGACGAGGAGGAGGATAAGTAGATGATTTGTAACAATGTTTGATTGTAATATTTGGATGATTGTAATAATGTTTGATTGCATTATTTGGGTATTAAACAATTCTTAAGTAGACTTTCATTATCTTCGGTTGTATTAAACAATTCTTATGTAGACTTTCATTATCTTTAAGTTTGTATTGAATAATTCTATTTTATTCTCTCGGTTGACTAGTACATCTGTAAACTCCCTCACCCAAAATAGATATTTTGTGTATATTTTATATTATTATATTTATTATAGATGTTGAATTTATTTAGAGTATTCTCTTAGTTAATTAGAAAATAATTTTTTTTAGTATATTTACTTATATAAATATTTATTTAGAATTATTTTTAGGCTATTTTAGATTATTGAGATTTTTCCATAATTTTTAGTTAATTAAAAACTAGTAACACTAATTTTCTAGGACTTTGAAGAATTTATTTTATGTTCAAACTTAATTAAAAATATTCCACAATTTTATTTTAGGTTCTAAATAGTCAAATATATTTTCTAGGATTTTCTGGAAATTTTCTGAATACTTTTAGTATTTATTGGGAGTTATTTAGACTAATAACTAATTTTTAGGACTTGTAGAATTTATTGTGCAAGCCCAGGAATATAGAATAGACCCACATTATTTTTTAGGGTTTATAATATTATTATATATTTTCTGGAATTATTTCAGAATTTTTGGAATAATGTTACTATTTATTTTTAGTTAAATGGATAAAACTAATGTTTAGAGCTTCTCCTAATTATAGTAGTAAACTTATGAATATAAAATTATCCCAAATATTTTTCTAGGGTTTATAGGTTCAAATATATTTTATGTAATTTTTCCAGATTTTTATGATTATTTTTAATATTTATTTGGAGCTATTTAGAATTAAAATGACTTAAATAATGTTTTGATAAAGGCAAATCAAAAACAAATAATATAACAAAGACCATCCAATCAGATTCTGACATGTGTCAGCCTATAAATATCCATTCAGTCGCAGGTACATCTATATATATATATATATATATATATATATATATATATATATATATATATATATATATATATATATATATATATATATATATATATATATATATATATATATATTATAACCCTAATTATCCCATTATCTTAGAGAGAGAGATTTTGGAGAATTGCCATCTAGGGTTTCTTCAACTTCCACAAGCCATTGCGCATAGCTCCGGACTCTAAACGAGACCTAGTTTCTTGCGTTAGAAAGATATTGAGGTTAGCTTTCTGACTATATAATTTACTTTATGAAATTATGAGTATTAAATTCTAGAAAATTCATAGAGCACAGCATGTCCGAAAATAGACGTGTTTTAATATTTTTGCGATTTCGGGAGAACCAGGAATCAGAATCATGAACCGTTTAAAGTTTTAGAAAGCTAATGTCGAGATCATTGACATATGTTTTTTTTAGAATTTAATTCGAAGTATTTATATACTATTAATTCTGTAGAACTTCTAGGTTAGAATTTAACCATCGGTGCACAATACAAAATTTGTATGTGCCATAATTTCCAAACTAATTTGAATTCGGACGAGCCGTAAATTCTAGCATATTTTTGACGCTGAAATCTACAGGAAATAATGCATGAAAGTTGAGTTTGTGTCGGTTGACTTTTCGGTCAACAGATCGCCTCGATTTGCGTGCCATGAGTCTCGAGTTGATAAAATTCAGTTTCTTTGGACAAAATTTAGGAATTAACATAAAAATCAGAATAAAAAGATTAAAATAGGATTTTAGAGTAATTATTCCAGAATTAAATAAATTAAAATAAATTATCTTTTGACGTGATAAATTTGTAATACATAGGCAATTTGGACTGTGACTTGGACTCTGATTCATACCAGCAGCAGGACCCCTGGCAAGATACCTTGCCAAATTGCTTACAGTATTTTGCATGCTTAGTATATTTATGTATATTTATTTCAGTTCTATTTATTTATTGCATGTGTAGTTCCTTTCAGTCATTACTATATATTAGATATGTTGACACACACTTGACACTTAGTATCATAGGGGATAATCATTAGGCGTATAGGATTTTAACCACTTTGGTAAACCATAGTCTCTAGCATGCGCTATGGTGGTCGTGTCCGATGGTCGCTACCCGAGAGGTATGTCGATTGATGGAGTCCGAGGGTCGCTACCCCAGAGGTATGTCGGCTGATGATGTCCACTGACGAGCGTGAGGTTGTGAGGATTAGATCGAGTAGCCTACCCTTGCCCATACGTCGAAAAGTTGTCCTTATTTGCATTCATATAGATGATCTTATACAGCGTACTTATTTATTTTCAAATAATATGCATATTTACTGTATTCAAATTGGCTCGTATTTTCTGTATCTTGTTACGTCCCTCTGAGGACCTGGTCCTCTGCCAGGTGTATCTGCTATTGAGTATTTGCAGGAGTACGGGCCTGGACCTGACGCATTACTTTCTGCCGAGGAGGTCTTACCTTTTGAGCATCGTTGATTATCTAGCGATGGATTCTCTTTAGCTGATACACTTCTGTCTTTACATTATTTTATATTGGAGACTTTATACTCCTCTCTCATTTTAGTTTTGGATATAGTCTTTGGTAGTGGATTTGTCTCCACCCGACTATTATTTTGGATATTTCAGACTCCTCATTCTAGTTTAGCATTTCTTTTCTATGACTTGTTGTGTGGATGAGATTAGCATATCTGTGACTTGTGACATTATATATACCACATGTGAGTTTATATTCATATTACAGCGTACGTATGGGTTATGGTTTCCATATATTGGAGTTTCCATATCCATGCGGCTGGCATCTTACGTGTTCTAGTCCTACGTATTATTGGGACTGGGGCGTGACATATTTTTGTGGTGGCCTATGCAGGTCGAGAGCATATTGTCTCGGTTACGTTACTGTACCGAGCAAGCCTGCACCTAGGACTAGAGTATAGGGTCTCATCCACAATTGTCTATGATTCTTCTTCCTCCTATCTGTTCTATTTGAACAATTGTATCCTGCTTGATTCATGTGCTTCCCTAATAGTTTCTTGAGTATAGCCTTCTGCTGAGAATATAGGAACCCCTGTTATTAGGATGATAATTAGAGTAGCATACCTATTAAGATTACAAAGAGGATATAGGCACACCACTAAGTTTAGAATATCTAGTGATCCTAGAATTCCTTATCTATAGATTGGTTTACCATTATCCCTTGATGTATTATGAAGACTTAAGAGTAGTATAGATACCACTAGAGTTAGTTAGAAGCTTACCATAATGTTTGACCCTAGTATGGAGGAACCAATAGAAAACCAAAAGAGAATATTAGGACTGAACCTAACCCTCATAGTTAGATACTATTGGAGAACTATAAACTTATATCATTGTCTTGTTATTAGTAGACAGCACCCTAGGAAGCCTAGAGGAATGCAATCAACACTTCTTCCTTGATCATACCTCGAACATTCAACTAGTATACCACTCCCCCTTGGAAAATCATGATGCTACCTAGAGCCCCTCTATTTCACATATTGTTCCTCTGTGACCTTAACGTTCGCTAATTGTGCGACGACCAAAATTACGTTCTTCTTTTCTTTATCTTTCAACTCATGCCACCTGACACTTCTGATAGTAGGCCAAGTAATTTATTTCTTTGTTAAGGAAACATAGTTTGCTAAGATTATAGTTGTAATCTTGAATTTTAAAATTGTGTGCTTAGTAGTTAGAACTTGATAGTTAAGTTATTCTTGTAGATTGAGACCTGGTGCTTATCCCTTAGTTTTAAATTACGTAACTTGTACCATACCTTAATACGAGTTATATTCCCTTTCCCTTGAGGCCAGTAACTGTTCCATTCTTACTATTGACACTTGCACTATGACTAAGAGTTAAGACGACCATGACCTATGTAATATAAGAGGATACCCTAACAAGTACCAAGACCCCTTCTCGAAGACCTTAACAGGAGCTTCTACGGTACCCTTAAGACTGTCACAGTATTAGTTTATTATTTTAAGTTGGGTAGTATACCTCACAACCTAGTATCACATAGTCTTTTGACCTATTATTGAAGTGTGATTGAACAACATTAATTGTATACTAGCATAAGACGACAGTGGTTATTCAGACAATAGAAGTTAGAGGTCCTTGCCCACATTTGGTCGACTAGCGACATAGACAAGGAGGTTGTATGATAACTGTAGGGATTGTAGAGTCTTTTATTATTGTTGCTTAGTTGTTTTGTTTTGTGAACTTGAATTAATTTGTACCTCCTTTCATCATCATCTAGCGTACTTATATTTGCTGCACTACCTTGACTTATGCTGCTATTATAGCCTAGTTTTGTAAGCTTACTCTTTTATCGAGCTTGATCATGAGATATGTATTATTGGGAACGCCTACTAATACATTTCAGAATCAGTGTATTAAGATCTAGCTAACCTTAGTGCGCTTGATTCGCCCTTCGTAATACTACTTTACGTGGATTGAGATATGTAGTGATTGGTAGACGAATATACTTGCCCCTAGATATGTCTGAGCGGATCGTATCGGTTACATAACTGTACTAATACGAGCATGCGAACAAAGAATTACCAAAATAGGATTTCAATCCACAACTGCTTTGACAATTCCTATTTGAATTTTTTAAACTCCTTGATCCCGATACTTCTATTCTATTACCTCACCCTTGACCTCTTTATTATTGGTCTCCGTCTTCCCTTATTTCGGAAAGACGAAACCTCGTGCTTGGTATAAGTTTAATACACAGAGAGTACTATATATACCCCGTAGGCCGATCACATACTTGAGGATTATTCTTTTGTAATTAAGGACATATCATATATGATATAATCGGCATTGAAGTTTTGAGGATTGAATAACATGAGTAAATAAATTAAGGAATATTTTTCTTAAAGTATATAGCCTTCTGTGATAGATGGATAAATTCTAAGTTGGGTAGCAGTGCATTGCCAACTTGAGAGGAATTTCTTTTAGATTGTGATCAAGTAAGATTAGATTGGGAGATTCAAGTCATTTTAATTTTGAAAATTTTTAAAAGAAGGATTAAGATAGTGAGGATTTAACGAATTTTAAAATCTTGATATTGCGGACCAAATATTTATACTTTGAGCACATGATTTAAATTTTGAATATTGAAGGATGAATCATCGATTTAAATTTTGAGGATAAATATAGAATTTTAGACTTGAACAATTGGTGAATTAGATTTAAATTTTATAATTTGATGATTTGAATTAAAAGTTTAATTTTGATTGTTGTGTCACCTATTTGAAATATTGAGGATGTAAATTGAGTTTAATATTTGAAGAGTACAAAATTCTTTATTTGAGAATAGGAATAATATTTGATTAGAATTGTTTATTGTTCAAAGTCTAGAGAAGATTATGATAGTTGGAAATGGTGATATAAATTTTGATGTGGGATGTCATAAAGACTTGAGTTAGATTTGAATGTTGATTATTTAAAAAAAAAAATCGAGAAGAGATTACGACAGGTTGAATTTTAATTTAAACAGTGGTTATCTTAATTTTGAAGTGATCGCGATAGATTTGAATAGATTTTGTTATTTAAATTTTTGGAAGAGATTGCGATTGACGTACCTTATGTACGAATGTGAAGTATTTAATAAATTATGCCTTATTTTAATTTTGAGGACGAAATTGTTTTAAGTTGGGTAGATTGTAAACTCCCTCACCCAAAATAGATATTTTGTGTATATTTTATATTATTATATTTATTATAGATGTTGAATTTATTTAGAGTATTCTCTTAGTTAATTAGAAAATAATTTTTTTTAGTATATTTATTTATATAAATATTTATTTAGAATTATGTTTAGGCTATTTTAGATTATTGAGATTTTTCCATAATTTTTAGTTAATTAAAAACTAGTAACACTAATTTTCTAGGACTTTGAAGAATTTATTTTATGTTCAAACTTAATTAAAAATATTCTAAAATTTTATTTTAGGTTCTAAATAGTCAAATATATTTTCTAGAATTTTCTGGAAATTTTCTGAATACTTTTAGTATTTATTGGGAGTTATTTAGACTAATAACTAATTTTTAGGACTTGTAGAATTTATTGTGCAAGCCCAGGAATATAGAATGGACCCACGTTATTTTTTAGGGTTTATAATATTATTATATATTTTCTGGAATTATTTCAGAATTTTTGGAATAATGTTAGTATTTATTTTTAGTTAAATGGATAAAACTAATATTTAGAGTTTCTCCTAATTATAGTAGTAAACTTATGAATATAAAATTGTCCCAAATATTTTTCTAGGGTTTATAGGTTCAAAATATATTTTATGTAATTTTTTCAGATTTTTATGATTATTTTTATTATTTATTTGGAGTTATTTAGATTTAAAATGACTTAAATAATGTTTTGATAAAGGCAAATCAAAAACAAATAATATAACAAAGACCATCCAATCAGATTCTGACATGTGTCAGCCTATAAATATCCATTCAGTCGCAGGTACATCCCTATATATATATATATATATATATATATATATATATATATATATATATATATATATATATATATTATTATAACCCTAATTATCCCATTATCTTAGAGAGAGAGATTTTGGAGAATTGCCATCTAGGATTTCTTCATCTTCCACAAGCCATTGCGCATAGCTCCAGATTCCAAACGAGACCTAGTTTCTTGAGTTAGAAAGATATTGAGGTTAGCTTTCTGACTATATAATTTATTTTACGAAATTATGAGTATTAAATTCTAGAAAATTCATAGAGCACAGCATGTCCGAAAATAGATGTGTTTCAATATTTTCGTGATTCCGGGAGAACCAGGAATCAGAATCATGAACCGTTTAAAGTTTTAGAAAGCTAATGTCGAGATCATTGACATATGTTTTTTCTAAAATTTAATTCAAAGTATTTATATACTGTTAATTCTGTAGAACTTCTAGGTTAGAATTTAACCATCGGTGCACAATACAAAATTTGTATGTGCCATAATTTCCAAACTAATTTGAATTCGGATGAGCCGTAAATTCTAGCATATTTTTGACGCTGAAATCTACAGGAAATCATGCATGAAAGTTGAGTTTGTGTCGGTTGACTTTTCGGTCAACAGATCGCCTCGATTTGCGTGCCATGAGTCTCGAGTTGATAAAATTCAGTTTCTTTGGACAAAATTTAGGAATTAACATAAAAATTAGAATAAAAAGATTAAAATAGGATTTTAGAGTAATTATTCCAAAATTAAATAAATTAAAATAAATTATCTTTTGACGTGATAAATTTGTAATACATAGGCTATTTGGACTGTGACTTGGACTCTGATTCATACCAGCAGCAGGACCCCTGGCAAGATACCTTGCCAAATTGCTTACAGTATTTTGCATGCTTAGTATATTTCTGTATATTTATTTCAGTTCTATTTATTTATTGCATGTCTAGTTCCTTTCAGTCATTACTATATATTAGATATGTTGACACACACTTGACACTTAGTATCATAGGGGACAATCATTAGGCGTATGGGCTTTTAACCACTCTGGTAAACCATAGTCTCTAGCACGCGCTATGGTGGTCGTGTCCGATGGTCGCTACCCGAGAGGTATGTCGATTGATGGAGTCCGAGGGTCGCTACCCCAGAGGTATGTCGGCTGATGATGTCCACTGACGAGCGTGAGGTTGTGAGGATTAGATCGAGTAGCCTACCCTTGCCCATACGTCAAAAAGTTGTCCTCATTTGCATTCATATAGATGATCTTATACAGCGTACTTATTTATTTTCAAATAATATGCATGTTTACTGTATTCAAATTGGCTCGTATTTTCTGTATCTTGTTACGTCCCTCTGAGGACCTGGTCCTCGGCCAGGTGTATCTGCTATTGAGTATTTGCAGGAGTACGGGCCTGGACCTGACGCATTACTTTCTGCCGAGGAGGTCTTACCTTTTGAGCATCGTTGATTATCTAGCGATGGATTCTTTTTAGCTGATACACTTCTGTCTTCACATTATTTTATATTGGAGACTTTATACTCCTCTCTCATTTTAGTTTTGGATATAGTCTTTGGTAGTGGATTTGTCTTCACCCGACTATTATTTTGGATATTTTAGACTCCTCATTCTAGTTTAGCATTTCTTTTCTATGACTTGTTGTGTGGATGAGATTAGCATATCTGTGACTTGTGACATTATATATACCACATGTGAGTTTATATTCATATTACAGCGTACGTATGGGTTATGGTTTCCATATATTAGAGTTTCTATATCCATGCGGCTGGCATGCTTACGTGTTCTAGTCCTACGTATTATTGGGACTGGGGCGTGACAACATCTTCTTCGGTTGTGTCCCATCGCACCATAATTACTGCAACGAAGATCTCTCGTCGATGAATCCCCGTATTTGATGCGGTTCTTCTTTGCTCTTCCGGCTTTGCATCTTACATCTGGTACTCTAATTTCTCCTCTAACCAAAGAAGCTTGGATCTTGTAGGGAACTGAAATTGGCTCCATTTTTGGTTCGTATACACTTCTCAAGGTCTTCGTCGAAAATACTACAGGATAAAAACTATCAATACTAATATTAAAATATCTACAAACAAAACATGCATGTATATATGGTATATAAGTATGGTACCATCTAAAACATGTACACGATTTATCGGTTATATTAATAATATAGGTTCTACTTGTTGCACGGTCTATTATTTCAAACTTATAAGTATCAATAGCTAATATTTCTAGGTGATTCTTCTCTTTGATAATACAAGCCATGGTCTTTAACATATTCGGACAATAATTTGTGTCTATATTTTCAGCATTCTTTCTATTATTGTTATGAAGTATAATAATCTTGGCTCTAATACCATCGATCGAGAAGTATTGTTATTGGCTTATCTCGTAATTTCTTAATCCAGCTATTGAAACATTCACCAAGATTGGAAGTGTTAATATATAATCTAGGACAAGTAGCATTCGATGTTATCCAATGTTCAAATCGACGAATTTCATCATTTACACCAATAAGCCAATCGTACAACATTATGTTCTCGGCTTTAATTATATCAAACACACTCTCTGCATCCGTTTTATTATATGATCTCGCAAGCGAGTCTAACAAGTGTTGAAATACTAGTTTTTTGGTAACTTTTTTCATGTTTTGTTTAAAATATTGAATACAAAAAAATGAGGAGATGCAGGAAAAATAGCACGAACATCATTTATTAATCCTTTTTGCTTATCAGATATAAATAAAATTGTACTCCAATCATTAAAATAACTTTAAAAACATATTTTAAGAGAGTTTAAAAACCAAAACCAAAAATCACTATTCTCACATTCAGCAACAACATAAGCTATATGATATAATTGATAGTTAGGATCGTGAGCACAAGCAATAAATAAGATATCTTGATATTTAGACGAAAGAAATGTAGCATCAGTACTAATAACCGGTAAACAGCCCCTTAAAAACCCGTCAATACATGACTTAAAACAAATAAAAATTCGTTGAAAGCTATTATTTTCGTCAGTTTTAATAAAATATGTACTACCTGAATTTGTCTCCATAATTCTATATGGGCTGACTGTTGGGAGGAGGAGGATGGGGGGTGAGGGGGAAGAGGAAGAAGAAAATTTGGGAGAAACATTATCATTAAATTTTTTGGGTTAATGCAGTTGATCGTCATGGCTGGACGAATTACGTCAAAATTGAAAGTTTTGTATATTATGAAAATAATGTGGAATACATCCTAAATATGGGTAAATAAAATGAAGGTTAAGTCAAAAGCTCTCAAAAAAATTTGGGCTGTGGAGAGTTTTTTTTAGTGCCTTCGCCAAAGGGCCTATTTTTTTATCTTACTGTCTCGTCCAGCTGATTTCTAGGGTTTTGTCGATTTTTTATAGTGTTAGGGTTTTGGAGTTCTGCAGCCATGGTGATCCAAGTCCTTCGCCTCGTCCTTTTATCCATCTAGAAGCGGTAGCTCCAGGAGCCTGTCTCCTCCGCCTCTAAGGAGAAGGTGACTTCCTTTCCACCTTTTAGATGTGGTTTGATTGCGTCTACCGAAATACTTAGGGTTCTAGCTTGGGTTTCTCAGAAACTTTATGGTTTTTTGCACCTTTTCTGGAATTTATGGCTTGAACTATCATAGTACATCAAAGAAAGCTAGGATTTTACACCGAAGTTAGGCTTTGGGTTATCATAGTACATCATAGAAAGTTAGGCTTTGGGGCACTATTCCATAAATTAGGGTTTGGATTATCATAGTAAATCAAATAAAGCTAGGATTTTATGCCCATTAATTTTATGAAGTTAGGTTTTGGATTTGGCAGTTAATCAACAAAGCTTAGATTTCTCAAAAACGTTATGGTTTTTTGCACCATTTATTGACTTTGGGGTTTGAACTATCATAGTACATCAAAGTGTCACACCCCAGTCCCAAAATACATAGGACCAGAAATACGCGACATGCCAGCTACGCATTCGACTAGACTCTGGTCTGACTCGAATACGTATAAGCTGTAAACTATTGGCAACTATCTAAATAATCCAGTAAATGTAAACATCTAAGTCTCAATCCACAATGAACAAAAGTATACAAGAAAGAGCTGCATGTGCAAAAGTCGGCCGCCCAATAACACACAAAACTCGAATAGACTTGAGAAGAAATAAGTCTATAAAAACTAAGCTACAACAGCATATGAATAAATAATATGAATAAAGTGAACATAATGCTGGTAGAAATGATATGAGTACCTGGTACCAATGCCCGCAAAACAAGCAACTCCATCGGCAACTCCAAATGCTCCATAATCGTCTATGCTGCAAAACTGGCAGGGGACCAGGTCCTCAGAGGGACGCAACAAAGTACAAAAATACAGCATACCAAAGTACAACAGAAAGTACAAGTGCAACGACGGTGTAATCTAGCATAACCGCCTAAGTGAGACACAGTTTGAAGACAATATTCGACGCGTGGGCTGTCCAAAATAAAATCGTAGCTTCGGACACGAAAACACACGGGACGTACCACAGCTCCGGACAAAGAGTCACACGGGTGATACAACTACTCTAGATACAAGATCACTACAGAAATAGTACATATACATATATAAGCGCGTGTAGAGGAGCCCAAACGTCTAGTAACTGTCTTTCCCTTCCCAAGCGGTCAATGATTGTGCGATGAACCTGAACCTCTATCTAGCAGTCTCATCACACAGAAGTAACTATCAATCAACGCGACCCTTAGGTCATCCCAGGTTCCGGTCATGATGTCAGTATCAGGATACAGGAAATCTGGCATAATGATAGTGTCTGAATGTGTCTTAGGGTTACGATATACACAGGTACGTACATCTTGGTGTTGTGAACCATCTATCATTTGTTACGAGACTTTACGACGAACGTCTGCACCCGGTTACGATCCGGACGCGAAGTAACGATCTTAATCAAACACACGCACATGTATATAATAAAACAATAAATATCTGGTAACTGAAATACAGGGTGGCAAAGTATACTTGTCTGGATCCGGCCGCTGAAGATGGGTCTCTGGTACAACGTCCAAGTCCGCGGGTCCCGTAGTACCTAGAGACGAGATACAAGCTTAAATCAATAACTATCAAAAATAAGATGCGATACACGTCTAATCATATGTTCAAACTCGGTTACAACTTACATGGTCACGAAGCTAGAGGGTTGACCAAGGTAGACTAAGGGTATGTTACATCTGATCCGATTAAACATCTGTACAATATCATCAAACAAATCCTCCATCCTACTACATTCATCACGGTGTTCATCAATATTTCATGTATGATTGTTCCCCAGATTTTACCTCGGTGTGCACAGACGTTAACATGTACATTTAATTATCATCCTTGCATAATTAATTATTAATTATCTAAAACCTCAATTATTAATCCAGACAGTAATTTATTTGAACACCGCTTTCCAATAGCCACTCCTCAATTAAATTCATCATAAAAATAGCTCTCAATATTACCCAATACTTTGATATCGCGACAACATTCTACGATACTTAACTTTGGTCATCCTTATTATTCAATGTTTTAATATCCTCAGCACCATTCTATAACAATTAAATCCACTCATCAACGATAACCAATTGCGTAAAATAAATAAATAATTCCCAAAGTCTCGTATGCCATTTTAACCCTAAACTCGTTATATTTATCATTTTAACCATCAAGAAGATATTCCGTCCCATCAAACTATAAAATTTATTGCATTCACTTACCCTCAATTTCATGTAATAACCCTAAAATCTCTACTTAACATTTAACCATAAATTTTCTATTATACTTACGAAATAAATCCTAAAATTCACATGCAAATATAAACTCTAAACTCAAAATATAACCATCAATTTCATATATATTAAAATATAATAAATCCTAAAACTCATGCTTTCAAAACCCTAAGCTCGTCTAGAGCATTCTCAACAATTAAACCTGCTCCGCCACAACCATCAACGCATATTGTTTATATCCTCAAACCGTAAAGATCAATGCATTATACATACCATCAATGCCAACTCAAAATATATAACCCACACACAATTAATACTAAACTAAATATAACAAAACATAACACAAAATACAATCACAAAGAGAGGGGGAGTGCTTACCTTGGCGGCGGCACGGTGGCACGTCGGGGTGGTTGCCCGAAGTGAGGTCGACAGCGAGGTGGGGGAGGTGTTGGTTGACGTTGGTCGAAGGAGGCAGTCCGGGATGGAGCTCGGCTGAGGGTGTGCAGCGGGGGTGTGGAGTGGTGGTGCAGGTGGTGATGATGACGATGATGATAAGGATGTTCGGCAGAGGGTGGAGGCCGGCCAAGGTGGTGGCAGTGGTGATGCTGGTGGTGAAGGGGGTGATGCTGGTGGTGTAGGATGGCCGGAGTAAGGGTGCAGCGGCGTGGGGAAGGTCATGGGGGAGTCGGGGCAGTGGGTCGAGTGTTCTCGTGGAGGTGGTGTCGACCGGGGGGTTGGCCGGAGCGGGTGAGGGCCGTGGAGATGTAGGGAAGCGGGTGGAGAAGGTGCTCGGTGACAGCGGGATGGAGGAGGTACAGGGTCGGCCGAGTGAGGCAGTTAACTGGCCGGAGATGGTGTTAATGAAGACGATGGTGGTGGTGGGAAGTTCTGTAGAGGTCATGACATTTATGTATTGGTGGTGGTGGGAAGTTCTGTAGAGGTCATGACGTTTATGTATTGGTGATGGTGGCAACATCCGGTGGCCGGTTCTGGAGTGTAGCCGGAGTAAGGAAGCTCGGTAGTGCAGCGCCGCTGGAGGTTGGTTATCGTGGCTCGTGGCTCATGGCAGAGGCTCACCGTGGGGTGGTGCAAGGGGTGGTTGCTTGCTCGCCGGAGAAGAAGTCCGGTAATGGCCGCTGGAGTCGTCGAGAACAGTTTAGATCAGGTGGAAAAATATTCAGTCGGTCAGCTCGTGGCAGTTCTACCATTGCTTGTAGTCGAGCTCCACGACTAATGCCTTACTCGCGGAGGAGGGATCCACGAGCTCGTCTATAGGATTCGGGTTTGCCATGGCCAAGTTTCTCAACAAGGATGGTTATGTCACTTGGTGAAAAAGAAGAAGAAGAAGAAGAAGAAGAAGAAGAAGAAGAAGAAAGGAAGAAGAAGAAAAATATGTGATCGGCTGTGTATGTAGAAGAGGGAGGAGAGAGAGGGGGTAGTTCTCTAGGCTCCTTGGGATTAGGGTCAGCATTAGGAAGAGGGAAGAAAGGGACATTAAATAAGGAAGTGTGTGGGGGTTGTATGGTGAGGATGAGCCAAATTCAAATGGGTGGTGGAGATTTTATATGAAGAAATTTTTGTCATCCAAAGGAGAGGGAGTGGGGAGATTGACCGATAAAAGAAGTGGGGTGAGGCTTCTTCATTGGTCTTGACCAATGAGGTTATGACACAAATTACAACATTTGTAATTAAGCCCCTTAAGTTTGGATATTTGCACAAACACATGAAATGATACAAATTTTGTGGGAGAAATGGTGTTTGGTATTTTGTATGGTGAGGGGGTGTTGTGTGTTTTGCATGGGCTTAATTAAATGGGCATTGGAATTAGATTGGGATTAAAAATAGGATTAGTCAAAGTTGGTATCCCTAATTTAATTAAAATAAAAATGTCATGTGCTCTTAAATTAAATGGGGGCATATGTGATCTCAATTAAGAGTGACACAAAGGTCATGAATGGTGTAGGCTTGGTGTCAGTCTTGGACCCTTTAATTGGTCCGGCTCAATGGGTTAAGTTGGTGTCTCAAATTTGATGGCAATGACACAGGTGTGTGACACATGATTAAATATGAATTTCGGTTACGAAAAATTGTGCAATTAAATTAGAGCATAAGAAATTATAATTTTGAGTGACGGAAAAATCCAGCGCCTAAATTGGCGTGTCAAGTCAATAATATAATAATCTGTTAGAATTTAGGGGCTGATGTTAGGCTCCGAATATTACAACAATAGTAGGGCACTCCAAGGGTTTAATTAAAAAAATCAGACATCTGTACTCTAAATCTCAAACATTTGCTGCTTTACCAAAATTTTCTAACCCATACCAGACTATCTATAGAAATAAATAAGGGGGTTTACATCCTTCCCAACTTGGAAAAATTTCATCCCCGAAATTAAAAGTAAAGCACGATAATAGCTATGAGAATTTAAAAGCAAACTAGTAATCAAATGCGGTACGCATATTCGTACCTTGATCCTCAAATAAATATGGGAAATACTGTCGAATGGAATCCTCGCGCTTCCAGGTAGATTCGTCTGGCGAATGATGCTTCCATGCGACTATGACCAGTCGAATAGTCTGACCTCTTAAAGTCTTCTCACTGTGATCGAGTATCTCCACTGGCTGCTCTACGTAAGAAAAATTGGGCTCGACTGTAATCTTTGAATGATCAAGCATGTGGCTAGGGTCTGCCACATATCTCCTCAATTGCGATACGTGAAATACGTCATGCACTCCTTCTAATGATGGAGGTAATGCAAGTCGATAAGCCACTTCGCCAACTCATTGCAAGATGTCAAAAGGTCCAATGTACTTCGGACTCAGCTTGCCTCTGCCTCCGAATCTGACAGTACCACGAGTAGGCGATATCTTCAAAAATACCTGGTCACCTTTCTTAAACTCCAAAGGTCTGCGGTGCACATCTGCCCAATATTTTTGTCTGTCCTATGCTGTACGCAGGTGGCTCTGAATCTGCTTGACTTTCTTTATCGTCTGTGTCACCAACTCAGGACCAAGTATCTGACGCTCTCCCACGTCACTCCAATATACCGGTGACCTACACTTCCTACCGTACAGTGCCTCATAAGGTGCCATCTGTATGCTAGCCTGGTAGCTATTATTGTAGGAGAATTCCACCAAGTATAGATGGTCCTCCCAAGATCCTCCAAAGTTGATCGTGCACGCTCTCAACATATCCTCTAGTATCTGTATCGTGCGCTCTGACTGGCCATTAGTCTGTGAATGATATGCAGTACTGAACTTGAGACGAGTTCCTAGATTCTCCTATATACTTCGCCAAAAATGTGACGTAAATCTGGAATCATGAACCGATAAATGCGGACAGACCAAACATCTCGCCACGAATTTTGCAATCCCTCTCTTCATCCCATGCCACCAGCAATGTTGTCTCAAATCTCGATACATCTTCGTACCCCCTGGATGAATAGAATAAATTGAGCTATGAGCCTCGGTTATCAACTCTTGGCGTAGCTCACCACTCGAAACGTATAGACGATCTCCACACCTTAATGTTCCGTCTTCATGAATCCTGAGTCCCGTCTGCATGTCAGCTTCTGTCCTCTCTCGCAGTCGCCTAAATCTCGTATATGTAGGCAGGGCTACCTTGATCCTCTCTATCAATATGGACTGAACCTCAAGACTGGCCATCTGTCCATCCATGCCTGGCAATACCATCTCTATCCCAAGCTCCTGGAGATTCTCTAGTAATTGTCGCTGAGTCATCAATAAGTATGCCATGGTCTTCCTGCTTAAGGCATCTGTTACTATATTTGTCTTGCCAGGGTGGTACTGCAACTCTGTATCATAATATGTCATCAACTCTTGTCACGCCCCAGTCCCAAAATATGTAGGACTAGGAATACGTAAGCATGCCAGCCGCATGTATATGGCAACTCCAAACCAAAATCCACACGTACGCTGTAATATGAAAATCAATCCACAAGTGGTATAAACATATGTCATAAGTCACAGGGTATAATCTAAATCTCATCCACGGAAATCAATATAAATAAATAACCAACATCTATATAACTAGATCTCAATGTAAGTATCTAAGGATGATAGTTGGATGGAAACAAATCCACTACCAACTCGAATGGAAAAGTACAACACAACAAATACAATATAGGAATACCAGCTAACAATCATGGGGCTCGGAGAGAAGACATCCTCGAAACATATGTAACCATCCAAATCTACGCTCCTGCAAATACTCAAGAACAGATACACCTGGAAAGGGACCAGGTCCTCAGAGGGACGTAACAAAATACATAAAAGTAAGCCAATTTGAATACAGTAAACATGCATATTATTTAAAAATATATAAGTACGCTGTACAAGACAATCTATATGAATGGAAATGAGGACAACTTTTCAACGTATGGGCAAGGGTAGGCTACTCGATCTAATCCTCACAACTCATGCACTCGTCAGTGGACATCATCAGCCGACATACCTCTAGGGTAGCGACCCTCGGACTTCATCAATCGACATACCTCGGTGGTAGCGACCATCGGACACGACCACCATAGTGCGTGCTAGTTACTACGGTTTACCAGAGTGGTTAAAAGCCCATACGCCTAATGGTTGTCCTCGATGATACTAAGTGCCATGTGTGTGTCAACATATCTAATACATAGTAATGACTGAAAGAAAACTACACATGCAAGAAATATACAGAAATGCAATAAATATACAGAAATATACTAAGCATGTAAAATCCTGTAAGCAATTTGGCAAGGTATCTTGCCTGGCAAGAAAGCTGTAAAGTGTAACGTCCCGAAGTCCAACACACATGATCAGAAGCTATGGTCGCAGAACAAATATCTTTGAATGCTGAAATAAACATCACCAACGTTCCCAGAATAAGCAAAATAGCTAAAAAGTACTTCCTTTTCGTCCAATTTGGACACAGGGGCAAAACGGTAATTTTGGGTAAAAGTGGGGTCCACGTGTGGCCCACTTTGCCCCAAAAAGCGTGCCAAGGGTAACAGTCTCTAAATGGGACAAATTATAGGTCAAGCAACTCTAAATGTCAATACGAACCCAACGGTATATCCAAATGTGGATTCCGATGGGCCGAACACAATTTTACCCAAAAAGTCAACCGTAGGGCCCGCCAATTGGCGACTTGGTCAACTGTCTCAGAATTGCTTGAAAATTGGGTCACGGGACCAGCGCCTTACCACGAGTCCAGTGGCACAAGTTTTGTCACAATCTGACGAGCGTGCAGAAAATACGCACGACTTCTACAAAAGTTGCGACAGTTTCTGTGAATTTTTACGTGTCCGGTTATGCTGCGTATACCATTCGATACACTTGGTACATGACGGGGCAGTCCCGTTTGGCGGGGCGCACTCTGTTTCACAACTTTTGGAAATCTGGAAAAGTGGGTTCGCGGAATTTTGTGACGAATTTAATTCTGTCTACAGCAGTTAATAATCTAGGATTATTTAACAGAAATTAAACTAGGTCAAGTGGTCTACGCATACCAAAAAGAATCATCGAATTTGGATCTCTGTGGTGGGAGATACGAACTCGGCAACATGGGTGGTCACCGTAGTTTTCTGCGATCCCAGAATTTGGTTTGTTTGCGCCAACTTTGGCGCTATTTTTGCCTATGGGTACACGTTGTTCGAGGTCTACTAACACACAGATATGGAAGATGGTTAAGAGGTGAGTATACCGGTGAAGACGGGACGGCGTTTGGTTGAGCGAGTCGACGGAAAACAACTCCGGAACGCATGTACCTCGCTGTGGGAATCTGCAGTGCGCGGGGTCGCGGTCGTCGGGATTGGTTTGGACGGCCTGGCGGGGTTCTCCGGCTGCGGTGGCGGCGCTCTCTAGGTCTAGATGGGAAGAGGAAGGGTTTGGATAATTTAGGTTTAGGGTTTGGGATGAATTAAGTGATATATATATAAGAAAGAGGGGAGAGAGAGATTAAAAGATAGCGGGTTTGTATAATGCGGGGCCGGGGGTGTATTAGTTTGCTTGCTTTGCTAGACTTTAGCAAATGTCTGCTGCTTCCATCCAGCGGTGATCTACAAGGGGCGGGTAAGTCTAATGGTCCACGGTGGGTTGGTTAGTATAGTAATGGATTAAGTTGCATAGGGAAAGTAATGGTTTGGATTGGGAGCAAACTAGTTGTAATAGTTAATAGTTATTAGTAGTATTATTAATAGGTTTATTAATAATAGTTATTAGTAGGTTTATAGGAAGTGGGCGGATGTGTTCTCTTGCTGTTGTGCTTGCTTTGTGGGAATGGTAGTGGTTTGCTTTGGTTTGCTTTAAGTTGCTTGTAGTTATTAGTTTATTATTATTATTATTATTATTATTATTATTATTATTATTATTATTATTATTATTTCTTTTCTTTTCTTAATATTTTTCTTTTCTATTAAATATATATATATATATATATATATATATATATATATATATATATATATATATATATATATATATATATATATACACTCATAAGAAAAATTCTAGATTATAATAATGCACACCGTTAAGCTAGCAACTGCTCAAGGGGTCTCCTACATGAAATAAATTCCGAAAAATTTCTAATGGTCCCATAAGTCTTCTAAGTGCTCCAACACCTAAAATAAAAATTATTAAAAATTTATTTTTCCTAATTAGCCACTAATTACTATAATTAAATTAAAAATTAATAATTAAAAATGGTATATACGATTTTTAGGAATAGGGGTTTTACATTCTACCCAACTTATAAAAATTTTGTCCTCGAAATTAAAATTAAGCCGCGGTAGAAAGTCAAGCATGGTATAAGATTTACATTATTTAAAATACAAGGCTAGGTTTAGAGGAGTGGCGATGTTGCGCGTTGCACATCCCAAAAATTATAGAAAATCTAACATAAGCGAAAATAGGTTTCTTCATGTGTCATGTCCAATGGTGTGGACACCTAAATGTTCTTTTGCATAAAAGCGTCCAACAATTAGAAAATTGTACAAAGATGAGAATTGGATGATGGGCACGTCTAGGATAAGGGTGTGAAATTTGTAGGAAGGCAGTGGCTAGTGTAGTGTTCCAATTATCGGAGCACGGTAAGGTGCCCTAAGTGATACAATATTGCAAAATTAAAATAAAAATACCGTGTTCTATTTCTAACTGGATTCAATCTAGCCTTAGGCTCACTATCTAAGCCAAGTAGGTCTAATTTTGGGTGAGGGGTTCACAATCTACCGAACTTAAAATTTATCCATCTATCACCTAAGGCTATACATCTAGGAAAACTATTCCTCAAATTGTTTAATCATGTTATTCAATCCTCAAGGTTTTAACACCAAACATATCATCTATGACATACCCTTAACCAATTATAAAAGAGAGTCACTAAGTCATGTGATTAGCTTTATGGGGTATATCTGGTACTATCAGTGTCAACTTATACCAGCACGAGGTTTCGTCTTTCCGAAATAGGGGAAGACAGAGAGCAATAATAAAGAATTCAAGGTGAAGATGACAGAATACGAGTACGAGGTTCAAAGAGATTAAAGAATTCGAAGAGAGAGTTGTCAGGACAATTGTGGATTAAAATCCTATTTTTGGTAACTTCCTATTTACATGCTCGTATCAGTACAGTTACGTAACCGATACGATGTGTCAGGCATGTCTAGGGGCAAGTATATCCATCTACTACCATATATCTCAATCCACGTAAAGTAGTCATGCAAAGAGCAAACCAAGCGCACTAAGGTTAGCTAGACCTTAATACACCGATTCTGATTAAACAATTGTATCATTATGTGCACCCAATAATACATATGTCATGAGCAAGCTCGATAAAAGAATAAGCTTGCAAAAACTAGGCTATAATAGCAGCATAAGTCAAGGTAGTACAGCAAACATAAATATACTGAATTATGATAAAAGAAGGTACATAATAATTCAAGTTCACAAAAGATAAGACTCTATAATCTCTAAAGTTGTCATACTAATTCTTTGTCTAAGTCGATAGTCGACAAAGTAGGGGTATAGTCTCTAAGTTCTACAGTCTGGAAAAAAATACTGTCGTCCTAAGCTAGCATACAGTTAATGTTGTTCATTCACACTTCAATAATAGGTCAAAAGACTAAGTGGTACTATGTTGTGAGGTATACTACCCAACTTATAAGAATAAACTAATACTGTAATTGTCTTAAGGATAACATAGAAACTCCTGTTAAGGTCTACGAGAAGGGGGTCTTGGTACTTATTAGGGTATCCTCTTTCATTACATAGGTCATGGTCGTCCTAAGTCTTAGCCTTAGTGCAAGTGTCAATAGTAAGAATGGAACAATTACTGGTCTCAAGGGAAAGGGAATATAACTCGTATTGAGGTGGGGTACATATTACGCAATTTAAAACTAAGGGATATGCACCAGGTCTCAATCTACAAGAATAGCTTAAACCATCAAGTTCTAACTACTAAGCACACAATTCAAAAATTCAAGAGTAACAACCAAAATTCTAGCAAGCTATATATATCCTAAAATAGAATAAATTTACTTGGTCTATAATCAGAAGTGTCAGATGGCACGAGTTGAAAGATGAAGAATAGAGGAACAAAATTTAGTCATCGCGCAATTAGCGAACGCTAAGGTCGCAGAGGAACAATATATGAAATTAAAATAGGGGCTCTAGATAGCATCGTGGTTTTCTAAGGAGGAGTGGTATGCTAGTTGCTATGTTCGAGTTTATGATCAAGAGAAATATTATATTCATTGCTCTTGGCTTTCTAAGGTACTGTCTGCTACTAATAAGACAATGATCTAAGTTTATAGTTCTAATATTATCTCACCATAAGAGTTAGGTCCAGCCCTAATATTTAACCTTGGATTTCTATTGGTTCCTCAATACTAGGGTCAAACAATATGGTCAAACTTCTAACTAACTCTAGTAGTATCTATACTACTCTCAAGTCCTCATATTACATCATGGGGTAATGGTAAACCAATATATAGATAAAGAATTCTAGGGTTCACTAAATATTCTAAACTTAGTGGTGTGTCTATATTCTCGTTGTATTCTTAATAGGTGTGCTACCATAATCATCATCCTAATAACAGGGGTTCCTATATTCTAGCAGGAGTCTATACTGAAAGAACTATTAGGGAAGTACAGGAATCAAGCAGGATACAATTATTCAGATAGAATGGATCGGAAGGAAAGGAATCATAGTCAATTGTGGATGAGATCCTATACTCTATTCCTAGGTGCAGGCTTGTTCGGTACAGTAACATAACCGAGACAATATGCTCTCGACCTGCATGGGCCACCACAAAAATATGTCACGCCCTAGTCCCAAAATACGTAGGACTAGGAACACGTAAGCATGTTAGCTGCATGTATATGGCAACTCCAATATATGGAAACCAAAATCGACACGTACGCTGTAATATGAAAATTAATCCACAAGTGGTATAAACATATGTCACAAGTCACAGGGTATAATCTAAATCTCATCCACGGAAATCAATATAAATAAATAACCAACATCTATATAACTAGATCTTAATATAAGTATCTAAGGATGATAGTTGGATGGAAACAAATCCACTACCAACTCGAATAGAAAAGTACAACACAACAAATACAATATAGGAATACCAGCTAACAATCATGGGGCTCAGAGAGAAGACATCCTCGAAACATATGTAACCATCCAAATCTACGCTCCTGCAAATACTCAAGAACAGATATACCTGGAAAGGAACCAGGTCCTCAGAGGGACGTAACAAGATACATAAAAGCAAGCCAATTTGAATACAGTAAACATGCATATTGTTTAAAAATATATAAGTACGCTGTACAAGATAATCTATATGAATGCAAATGAGGACAACTTTTCGACGTATGGGCAAGGGTAGGCTACTCGATCTAATCCTCACAACTCATGCGCTCGTCAGTGGACATCATCAGCCGACATACCTCTAGGGTAGCGACCCTCGGACTCCATCAATCGACATACCTCGGGGATAGCGACCATCGGACACGACCACCATAGTGCATGCTAGTTACTACGGTTTACCAGAGTGGTTAAAAGCCCATACGCCTAATGATTGTCCTCGATGATACTAAGTGCCATGTGTGTGTCAACATATCTAATACATAGTAATGACTGAAAGAAAACTACACATGCAAGAAATATACAGAAATACAATAAATATACAGAAATATACTAAGCATGTAAAATCCTGTAAGCAATTTGGCAAGGTATCTTGCCTGGCAAGAAAGCTGTAAAGTGTAACGTCCCGAAGTCCAACACACATGATCAGAAGCTATGGTCGCAGAACAAATATCTTCGAATGCTTAAATAAACATCACCAATGTTCCTAGAATAAACAAAATAGCTAAAAATCACTTCTCTTTCGTCCAATTTGGACACAGGGGCAAAACGGTAATTTCGGGTAAAAATGGGGTCTACGTGTGGCCCACTTTGTACCGAAAAGCATGCCAAGGGTAACAGTCTCTAAATTGGATGGCCTGGCGGGGTTCTCCGGCTGCGGTGGCGGCACTCTCTAGGTCTAGATGGGAAGAGAAAGGGTTTGGATAATTTAGGTTTAGGGTTTGGGATGAATTAAGTGATATATATATATAAGAAAGAGGGAGAGAGAGATTAAAAGATAGCGAGTTTGTATAATATGGGGCCGGGGGTGTATTAGTTTGCTTGCTTTGCTAGACTTTAGCAAATGTCTGCTGCTTCCATCCAACAGTGATCTACAAGGGGCGGGTAAGTCTAATGGTCCATGGTGGGTTGGTTAGTATAGTAATGGATTAAGTTGCATAGGGAAAGTAATGGTTTGGATTGGGAGCAAACTAGTTGTAATAGTTAATAGTTATTAGTAGTATTATTAATAGGTTTATTAATAATAGTTATTAGTAGGTTTATAGGAAGTGGACGGATGTGTTCTCTTGCTGCTGTGCTTGCTTTGTGGGAATGGTAGTGGTTTGCTTTGGTTTGCTTTAAGTTGCTTGTAGTTATTAGTTTATTATTATTATTATTTCTTTTCTTTTCTTAATCTTTTCCTTTTCTATTAAATATATATATATATATATATATATATATATATATATATATATATATATATATATATATATATATACTCATAAAAAAAATTCTAGATTATAATAATGCACACCGTTAAGCTAGCAACTGCTCAAGGGGTCTCCTACATAAAAAAAATTTTGAAAAATTCCTAATGGTCCCATAAGTCCTCTAAGTGCTCCAACACCTAAAATAAAAATCTATTTTTTCCTAATTAGCCAATAATTACTACAATTAAATTATTAATTAATAATTAAAAAGGGTATATACGATTTTTAGGAATAGGGGTTTTACAACTCTAGCCAGCGCCTCTGTCTTATGTTGAGCTTCTTTTGCGTGTAGATATACTTTTAACTTTTTTGATCTGTGTAAATCTCTATACGCTCACCATAAAGGTAATGTCACCATAGCTTTAGTGCAAATATCACTGCAGCCAGCTCTATATCGTGCGTCGGATAGTTTTTCTCATGAACTCTCAACTGTTTTGATGCGTAGGCTATCACTTTGTCGTGTTGCATCAGTACACATCCTAATCCGCTCTCAAATGTATCACTGTACACTACAAATCCTCCTGATCCTGAAGGTAGTGTCAAAATTGGTGCTGATGTCATACGCTTCTTTAGCTCATCGAAAGCCGTCTGACACTCGTCGGTCCAAATAAACTCTTCGCCTTTACGCGTCAGTCGCGTCATAGGCGCAGCGATCCTCGAAAATTTTTCCACAAACCTCCGATATTATCCGGCAAGTCCGAGGAAACTCCTAACCTCTGTAACTGATGTAGGGGTAGGCCACATCTCTACTGCAGCTATCTTTTCTGGGTCAACTGATAGTCCATCTCCGGTGATTATGTGTCCCCGGAATGGTAATCTATCCAAGCAGAACTCACATTTGTTGAGCTTGGCGTACAGCCTCTCCTGTCTCAGCGTCTCCAACATGATCCTGAGATGTCTCTCATGCTCTTCCTGGCTCTTGGAATATACCAAGATATCGTCGATAAATACCACCACGAACTTATGTAAGTACTGGTGGAAAACATTGTTCATCAGACTCATAAATACTGCTGGCGTGTTGGTTAAACCAAATGGCATAACTAGAAACTCTTAGTGCCCATACTTCGTCCGAAAAGTCGTCTTCGGGATGTCCTCTCTCCGTACCTTGATCTGATGATAACCGGATCTGAGATCGATCTTCGAAAAATACACATGCACCACTAAGCTGATCAAATAAATTATCGATGTGCGGCAGTGGATACTTGTTCTTTATCGTTACAGTATTTGACGTCCTGTAATCGATACACAAGCGTACCGTCCTGTCCTTCTTCGGTACAAATAAAATGGGTGCTCCCCATGGAGATACACTAGCCCGTATAAAACCCTTATCTAAGAGATCATCTACTTGGACTTTCAACTCAACCAACACCTTCGGTGCTAGTCTGTAAATGGGGAAAGTAACTGGCTCAGCTCCGGGAGTCAACTCTATAATGAACTCAATCTCTCTGTCAGGTGGCATGCCTGTGTAAGACCCCTAATCCTAAAAACTGTATAAACCTTTTTTTATTTATTAATTATTAATTTAATTATAGTAATTAGTGGCAAATTAGGAGAAATAGATTTTTAATAATTTTTATTTTAGGTGTTGGTGCACTTAGAGGATTTATGGGACCATCACGAATTTTTCGAAATTTATTTCATGTAGGAGACCCCTTGAGCAGTTGTTAGCTTAATAGTGTGCATTAATATAATTTAGAATTTTCTATGAGTATATATATATATATATATATATATATATATATATATATATATATATATATATATATATATATATATATATATATATATATATATATATATTTAAATGGAAAGAGAATAATAAAAAGAAAAGAAAGGAAAATAAAACTATTAATTAACTAATAAATCATTACTACTAAATCTACCAAACCATAATAGTCCTAAAACTACCCGCTGCCTTTTCCTTGCGAGCCGCCCATTGCTGCATAAAAGCAGCAGCCATAAACCATCACAACCCACCCTTTTTGAGCCACCCTTATTAAACCAACAACAGACCCCCACGAGTTGAACGGATTCCACCCCCTTCTCCCATATATATATATATATATATATATATATATATATATATATATATATATATATATATATATATATATATATATATATATATATATATATTCTATTTCTAAAACCCTAATCTAATCATCCATACTCTCCCTCTTCCCATCTAGACCTAGAGAGCGCCGCCACCACAACCGGAGAACCCCGCCAGGCCATCCAAACCAATCCTGACGACCGCGATCCCGCGCACTGCAGATTCTCACAGCGAGGTACCTGTGTTTCGGAGTTATTTTTCGTCGACTCGCTCAACCAAACGCCACCCCGTCTTCACCGATATGCTCATCCCTTAACCCTCTTCCATATCTGTGTATTAGTAGACCTCGAACAATGCGTAACCCTAGACGAAAATAGCACAAAAGTTGGCGGAAACAGATCGAATTCTGGGAACGCAGAAAACTACGGTGACCACCCATGTCTCCGAGTTCGTATCTCCCACCACAAAGATCCAAATTCGATGATTAGTTTTGGTATGCGTAGACCACTTAACCTAGTTTAATTTCTGTTAAATAACCCTAGATTATTAACTGCTGTAGACAGAATTAAATTCGTTGGAAAACCCTGCGAACCCACTTTTCTATATTTCCAAAAGTTGTGAAACGGAGCGCGCCCCGCCAAACGGGACCGCCCCGCCGTGTACCAAGTGTACCAAACAGTGCACACAACATAACCGGGTATGTAAAAATTTACAAAAACTGATTCGGACGCGTGTGCGCGCCGGAATCAGCCCGTATCCGCGGACACACCCCGTATCATAACTTTTGTAGAAGTCGAGCGTATTTTGTGCACGCTCGTCAGATTGTGACGAAACTGGCGCCACTAGACTCGTGGTAATGCGTTGGTCCTGTGACCCAATTTTTACACAATTCTGAGACAGTTGACCAAGCCGCCAATTGGCGGGCCCCACGATTGACTTTTTGGATGAAATTGTTTACGGCTCATCGGAATCCACATTTGGACATACCGTTGGGTTCGTATTGACATTTAGAGTTGTTTGACCCATAATTTGTCCTATTTAGAGACTGTTACCCTTGGCACGTTTGTTGGTGCAAAGTAGGCCATACGTGGACCCCACTTTTATCCGAAATTAATGTTTTGCTCCTGTGTCCAAATTGGACGAAAGGGAAGTGCTTTTTAGCTATTTTGCTTATTCTGGGAACGTTGGTGATATTTATTTCAGCATCCGGAGACGTTCATTCTGAGGCCGTAGCTTCTGACTCTTGGTGTTGACATCTGGACATTATATTTTGCAACTTTCTTGCCAGGCAAGATACCTTGCCAAATTGCTTACAGTATTTTGCATGCTTAGTATATTTTTGTATATTTATTGCATTTTTATTTATTTATTGCATGTGTAGTTCCTTTCAGTCATTACTATATATTAGATATGTTGACACACACTTGACACTTAGTATCATAGAGGACAATCATTAGGCGTATGGGCTTTTAACCACTCTGGTAAACCGTAGTATATAGTTCGCACTACGGGCGTGTGTCGCACTGGTCGCTACCCCCGCGGTATGTCAATTTCTGGAGTCTCGCTGGTCGCTACCCCCACGGTATGTCAATTTCTGATGTCCATTGACGTGTGTGTGAGTTGTGAGGTAGATCGAGTAGCCTACCCTTGTCCATACGTCAAAAAGTTGTCCTCATTTGCATTCATATAGATTGTCTTGTACAGCGTACTTATATATTTTCTACCTATTATGCATGTTTACTGTATTCAAATTGGCTTGCTTCTATGTATCTTGTTACGTCCCTCTGAGGACCTGGTCCCTTTCCAGGTGTATCTGTTCTTGAGTATTGCAGGAGCGCAGATTTGGATGGTTACATATATTTCGTAGATGTCTTCTCTTCGAGCCCCGTGGTTGTTAGCTGGTATTCTTATATTGTGTTTGTTGTGTTGTACTTTTTCATTCGAGTTGGTAGTGAATTTGTTTCCATCCAACTATCATCCTTAGATACTTTGTATTGAGATCTAGTTTCATAGATATTGGTTATTTATTTATATTGATTTTTTGTGGATAAGATTTAGATTGTACCCTGTGACTTGTGATACATTTTATACCACTTGTGGATTTGATATTCATATTACAGCGTACGTATGGGTTATGGTTTCCATATATTGGAGTTGCCATATCCATGCGGCTGGCATGCTTACGTGTCCTAGTCCTATGTATTTTTGGGACTGGGGCGTGACAGCCTGGGAGGTCCTCTGGAAACACATCCTCAAACTCTGATATAAAAGGAGGGTATATCGGTTCACCTTTTACGATGTGCGTCGCTAAGGTTGGACACCATGCTCTCGGGCTCCCTGAAGAAACTCAACTCAGGGTAATCTGGTGGTCTAAAAATAATGCAACAACGTCGACAATCTAGCATCTTGTGGTATTGGCTCAATCAAATCATGCTATGACGATGTCATAGTCTATACTTAACCTTAAGATAAATTCTCCCGTTCTGTTAACAACACTAATCCTCCAAGAGAAAAATGCTTCCTAGCCTGGTGTATAATTTCTCTTCTCCTCAAAGTTTTTCCTAAAAATTTATTCCTCAAATTTCTTCTTTCCGTTATTTATTGCTCCAGGTCACATAGTGCAATTATAACACTCAAGCACAAACTAGAATTTCTGGTATCGGATCATCATCTTCCAGGCGAGAGCCTAAAATTTCATCTCCTCTAGTCCATAATATCGTTCCTGGTATTGCTATCATATACAACCACTAGTTTCCAGCATCGGGCTATGCATTTCTATGAATTATTCTAGTGGGTTATGATCGACAATCTTTCTAGCTCCCAGTACTTCTAAATCACCGTTATCTCAAGTACGGGTAGGGTACTACTGGGTCCAATTCTCTTGCTAACCTTCCACACTAGTTCTAGCATCTAAAAGAACCTATCAGCCTACCCTACTGAGGGTAACAATCTTCTCAGAGATTATTGCACATATCACGTCTTCTGCCGTCTGAACTACGATCTTCTTCTGGAGGAAACCATCAGGCGCAAGCGTTCGCCTTCCCGAATAATAGGGGATGAGAAACAATGATAACGATATTGACGAAAATGAACGAATACAAATTGGAAGTCCAAGGGCGATAATCACATACAAAGTGAGTTTTTAAAATTGATTATGGATTGAGATCCTATTCAACAATAAATTATAATATCTATTCCTAATTTGCAGGCTTGCTTGGCACAGTTAGGTGACCAAGACGATTTAAAATAGACCTATATGGGCCACCACACAAAGAAAGCTAGGATTTTGTGCCAAATTCATGAAGTTAGGCTTTGGGTTATCATAGTACATCATAGAAAGCTAGGCTTTGGGGCACTATTCCATAAATTAGGGTCTAGATTATCATAGTAAATCAAATCCTAGCTTATTTTGCATGAAATAGTGCCCCCAAGGCAAGATATGTAAAATCCTAGCTTAATTTGATTTTACGAATGAAGTCATACCAAATTATGTGTAATAAAGTCATACAAAATTATGAATGCCATCGACAAAAGCACGCAAAGTAGAATCATCTACGAATCTACTCTTGAACCTTTGCTCCTCATATTGGTAAACTCAGTTGCTCACAAGAGAGCATCCCCACCATTGCCTATAGTCCAGGTTACCAATGTCTGCATAATGTAAACAAAATTTTAGCAAACTATTTACACTAAATCAATACGAATAATGAGTAACTTAGAACTTACATTCCGTAGCAGATAGTCCGGGAGACATGTACCTCACACTATAATTCTCGAACCGATTATTCTAATCAGCAACGAGACCAAGGATTCGTTGTATTGCATTTGCTGCCTCATAAACGACAGTCGGTGGATCATCGAGAATTATTTGACTCATCCCGAATTGCCGAAGAACACGGTCTGCCGGATGGTACATGGTGAACCGATCATATATAATATAAGATCTGTGTAAACTAAACTAATATGATGTCCTCTTGATTTCTGGAGCATCATCTTCACATGTGTAAGGTAACCAGGTAACCTATTTAATGATATTGTATCAAATAGATGTGATATTTATCTACGATCAAAACTATAATAATTTAAAGATATTTATCAGATATTTAAATAATTACCTCATGATACTACAGTGTATCAAATTGGCTACGATAAAGTGATACACTCCTGTATTGGTAGTGTTGATAATCCACTATATCTGTGGGCCATCGCATAGCAACCGAAAATACTCCAACATCGCTGAGAATGCTAGTAACTGGCCTACCAATATAGAAGTGCTTGTAGGACCAGAACTATAAAACAAAAATATGATATTAGTACAAACAAAATTTGTATTCTATTCTAACTAATTTAGGTCTTTCATTCATACATGAATCAGTAAAATACATCTACAAATACTCTAGCGACTGGATCTCACAAATTCTGTCAAATTTGTGCATAAAAATGCTAGAGTAGCATCTCCCCATGCATACTGAGTAGGTTTTGTCAAATCATCCAAGAATGGTAGAAGCTGCACATTTACCATATTTCCCGATGCATCAAAAAATAAAATTGTACCACATAAACAGAACAAATACGCTCTAGTGCAACGAATAAGCTAAAAATATTAAGTGTTATATAAACACTAAATTAAGTCATAAATAAATCTTACTAATTAAAATATATACTCGTATTTTATCTACATCAACCACCCCGTCAATAGTGTGATGTAGGTCCATGAAGTTGCCACAAAGCCATGTAAACTTCACAAAATTGTCGTCTTTTATACCAGATGGAGGGGTAACACCAAGATACCTCCTGATCAGTTTAGACCCCTTTAAGTGCGGATCAAAATATATAGCGTCACCTTTAATAGGTAACCCTAGTATATTTGCCACATCAAATAGGGTGATCGTCATCTCGCCAAATGAGAGTTAGAAAGTGTTGCGTTCAGGCCACCAATGCTCCGTAAGACTTACAACTAAATAAAGATCGTGGATTAAATATATAACACGATCTATATAGTGGAATCCAAAGGATTCCACCAAAGCCTTTTGGACAGAATTTAGCTCCCACAAATTATAATTTCTTTCGGTCCGCCAATGTACATAGATCCGGGTTCGTAAACCAAGATCATGGTCGTATAACTATAAAAATTATATGCATTATATTTTGTGTGTAAATTACTTAACTTACAAACTTATAATTTAAAAAAAATTACCTCTCCAGTAAATATCCGACTAGATGTGTGGTCTTCACGTTGCTTAATAATAAGGTCGGTAGTCGGTCCACCGGGAATACGACCGTCATTTTGGTTAGCCATCTACAAAAAAAATTAACTGTGATCATTACGACTAAAATATAATAAGTCTATCAACGATTTAAAAATTATCACAAATAATATGTTTACTTACATTAGATTTTTGGGGTTTTTTTTCAGTTGATCTTGTTGCTTGTAGACAGGGCAGTGGAGGAGAGGAGAGTGTTGTGAGAGTGTGGTGAGGAGGAGGAGGAGGAGTTGGGGGCTTATTTATAGGAAAAGTGGAAGCTTTTGGAGGGAGGGGAGGGAGGGGGGGTCTCCGAGGGAGAAGGGGGAGGGGGTCTCCTAGGGAGGAGAGGGTATCCGAGGGAGGGGGGGCTTCGAGGCTAGTGTTACAGCCGCTTGGCCCACCAACTGAGTTGGCGAGCGTACCCAGAGCCCGCCAACTGAGTTGGCGAACGTACCCAGAGCCCGCCAACTGAGTTGGCGAGTTCTGCTTGGACTCTGGGCACCGCCAACTCAGTTGGCGAGTTGTCCCCCTCCCTGCCATTCCCAGTAACTTCTCCCATTTTTCGCAATTATGCGAAAATTTATTACTTTATCCAAAAAAACCCGTTTATTGGAGGCTATCAGGGAATCTAGCTAGAGATAGTTTAAGGAGAGAGAGTTGAAGATCTAGGGTTTTGTATTCCGGTTTGTGTGTGTAATTCTTGTATGGTTTTATATCTTATTGGTCCAATAAAATTTATTTATCACCTTGACATGTGGAGTTAGTCGAGCTTGACCGAACCACGTAAAATATTGTGTGTTTGTTCTTGGTTGCTACTGTTCTGTTTGGTTTATTGTGCGGTCCAAGCGAGTACATTCTCTGATAGTTTTTATTATTTGATAATTACTATATTTCAAGTACTTAGAAATGTTACATTTGATTCTTGACACTTTGGAACACAGACTGGTACATAGCTTGGATCTTCAGTCATGAGATGTTACAATAGTTATCGTATTGACATTGTACACGACATTGACATTAGATATCGTACATGGTATTATTATTGGACATTGATCGTTTATCGTAATATGTCATGGTTAGATCCACTATACTAGTTGGGGCAGAAAAAATGCTAGTAAGAGATGTGTTCATATTCCTATTGTAAAGTGCAAATATTGTTAGTGTTAATCATACACCTCACGTATGATTAGCCAGGCCATTTTGCTATCGTACAAGTTTTTAAGCCGATAACATATCGAAACTAGTATTTCAAACACTTAGAATAGTTGCAGTTCTTCATATTCAGTTTCATATATTACATTGCCTTCTAATATTGTAGTTCCTTTCTCTTTCATTTCATATATGCACTAGTTATACCATATTGCTTACATTGTCTGTTCTCTTTACTATTTGTTATTGCATCCGTTTTTTATTTTCTCATTGTATATAGCACCATCTATTTACTGTTTTATAGTCCTTGTTAATTAATTGGAATTGCTATTGGGTTGTACTTCGCTCCAATCCTGACTGGATATATTTTTTAGACGACGACTTAGAGGACTGGTGTCTGGCATATTACGGACCACGGGAGGGAGTATCGACCATGGGCCCTGACATTCATGAGTGATTACCGGAAGGAATAGCCAGTGTCACTAGATACCGTAGTTTCATTATTTAGTTTTTTACTGGATGTCTCCAGCTTAGACATTTAACATTTTATATGTATTTAAAATTCATTGTGCTATGTTGATACACTATTTAGACTTGGATTTGGTTGTAGTTATGATTTTATAATTCCATTATTCTATTTGACATCGTACCATTATCTTTCTCTAATTTTATTGTGATTGAGTATTTATTTTCATATCATTATTATATTGTCCTTCTTTTGGAGTTGAGATATCATTGACAGGTTTAGCTTATATTTTGTGTGAGATTAATTAGATAGTATTGTGACCTAGACATCGTTATACAGTTGATGCTGCGGTATAGGCTAGACGTACCCTAGGGGTGAGCATTATTCGGTTTTGGACCGAAAACCGAACCGAACCGAATAAGAGATTTGGTTCGGTTTAAAAAAAATTCGGTTCGGTTTCGATTTTGAAAATACTAAATTTTCTTTTTCAGTTTCGGTTTTGGGTTTCGGTTTTGGTCCAAAACCGAAAACCGAATAAGAAAATATAATTTATATATATATATATATATATATATATATATATATATATATATATATATATATATACTAAATATATATAGGTATATACTAATAAACCGAATAAACCGAAAACCGATGCTCACCATAAAACGAAAACCGAATATACCATAAACCAAATAAACCAAAAACCGGTCAAAAATCGAAAAATCGAATAAACCGAAAATCGAACCGATTTATTTCGGTTCGGTTCGGTTCGGTTATGGTCTAATTCGGTTCGGTTTCGGTTTTGCTTATTCGGTTTTCGGTCGAATTCAGTTTTCCTTATTCGGTTCGATTTTGAACCGAACCGAACCGATGCTCACCCCTAACATACCAGCGTACTCGTGCCCTCACACTGGTTGCGGGTCGTGACACATTTTTGTTATTTACTCATCGTTACTAAGGTTATTCTTTGTATCGCTTCTACGTGTGCACAACAATCACCACATGGACCCAAATTCAACTTTGGACATGAACATGTCCCAAGTCTACCAAAACTGATCAAAATTTGATAAGAACCTAGCCCGACACAACTCACCTAGATCCTGGACTCTATCTGACTCTATTAGATTATCATATTATTATTTTGTGAGACACGGTGACATGGACCAGAAAAAATATGTTACCAATATTATATTTATATTAACTTATTTATAATATTAAACACAAAAATTATATATTATCGTGAATATTATGTATACCAAACATGCTTAGAATTAAAAACCCATGAATTTGATGTTGGGAATAAAAATTCTAGGAATACGAAATTCTAGAGTACTGCAATCAGTGTACCAAACATTCCATGAATTTCTAATTAACCTTTTATAACCTAGGCTAGGGATTGCCTTTTCTTTCTTTTCTCATAGACAAGTGTAAATACTATACATTTTATAGTTGATTAACTAGCTAAGAAACAATAAGATAAGTATATCACAAACTCCACACAATATCCAAATAAACTTAGCTAGGAACACATTATTTGTAAACCCCCTGATTTTTCAAGAATTTTTAAATTTGGATTTTACACAATTTTCTGGAATTTTCTGGAATTTTTCTGCAATTAAAATCAGGATTTTAATAATGAAATGATTTTTAATTGATAATAAATAATATTAAAATATTATAAAAATAATATTTTTGGGTGTAAAATGAAAAACTGGACTTAGGGTAATTTTTCTGGAATTTATTGGACCCCGGACCTATTTTTTTAAACACCTAAAAATAATTAGTTATTTAATTATTTAATTATTTAAGTATTTAATTATTTATTTATTTTTATAATCCAACGGCCCGGCCCAAACACAGTCCAAGCCCGCGGCCCAGAAACCGGCCCAGCCCGTTACCCTAACGGGTCGGATCGGGTCCGCCCGACCGAACCCGACCCGCACCGCTACCCCTCTCCCTGACCACGTCCCCCTCCTCCCCGCGTCTTCCAGCGGAGCCGCCGCCTCCGGCCCGCTCCGCCCGCACCTCACCCCACGACCACCCCCTCTCTCCGCCTCCTCCGCCCCGCTCGAGCTCCCCCAGCCCTATAAATTCCCCTCTCCGGCCGCCCTAGCCTACCCCGCCACCACCACTCGCCACCACGCTGCACCGCCTCCGGCGCCACCGTCCCGCTCGCCGCGCCCAGCCGACTTCCCCGGCCCCTCCTTCTTCTTCCTCCCCTCTCCTCCGCCTGCCTCCGGCCTCGACGACGACAGCAGCAGCAGCCAGCAACCGCAGAGCCGCCTCCGGCCGCCCCCGCGTCCCCTCCGCCTCCGCCCGGGCCGCCACGTGCCTCGCCCCGCTGCCCCCGGCCCCTCCGCCTCAGCCCGGCCGCCCCAAGCCGCCGTCTCCGCCGGAATCCCAAACCCTAACCCTAATTCCTATTTACCCCTGTGTCGGACACAGGACACAGTGTCCTGTGTCGTGTCGGACACGACGAAAACCCCGGTTTTTGACCCTGTTCAGGTACTCCTAACTTCTTGCTCGTAGCTCTGTTTTCGATTCCGTCAATTGCGTTGCGAAGCCTGTATGACCCTCTCGGTGCCCGGACAAACCGCTCGGGGCATCGCGTCCTGTGGTGATCGCACACCGCGATCCAAAAATAGGAAAAACCACGACCCGATTCACCCCGGAACTGGGTACGCCCCGCCAAACGGGATGACTTGGTCGCGCGCGGTCTTCACAGATATGTGCGCGTCATCGATACGGACATGTGAGATTTTGCAGAAGCTGATTCGGATGTGCGTGCACACCGGGATCAACGCGTATCCGCGGACAACGTCCCGTATCTGACTTTTCTGAATGGTGTCCTAACTTTGTGTACACACGTCGGATCGAAACGAAACTTACGCCATCGGACTCGTAGCGATACGCTGGTCCTGTGACCCAAGTTTGGTTCGATTCTGAGAACGCTGACGAAATCGTGTGTCGTGGGCCCCACAAGTCCCACTTGACGGACGATTTTGTGATCGGCTCATCGGAATCCAATTCTGGAAGTTCCGTTGGGTTCGTATCATCGTTCCTGACCTGTTGACACTGAGTTTGGTGAATTTGGAGACCTTTGACCCTGACACATTTTTCGGTGCAAAGCGGGTCCACATGTGGATCCCGTTTTGACCCAAAATTACCATTTTTGCCCTTGTCTCCAAATTGGACCCAAGGACAGGCGTTTCTAGCTGATTGATATTTTATGGATCTGATGGTGATGTTTATTTCAGCAACCGGAGTACCGCCTGCAAATCCAACCGAAGTCAGAGCCGCAATCAGAACCAGAACCGCAAGCAAGTGTACCTCGCCAAAACTTGCAGCTTTGCTACCTATGTCCTGGACTTAGTTATACATCTATGGGCAAGTGTACCTTGTCAAACCCTGCAGCTGACTATTTATTTCCTTGGCTTAATTTTGCATCAGTGGGCAAGTATAGCTTGTCAACTCGCAGTAATTCTTGTTATAGTATTTTACTTGATTTCTTGTAGATTCATATGTAAACTTGTTTAACTGCTCAACCCAGGACACCTGACACTATTCATGTGACGAAATTTCCCTGAGATATATATGATAATTCCGTATAGGATACATATTCATGACATATACAGTTTACATGCTTAGTTTATATCCTGACTTGTTGCATTAGCTTTGATCCTGCGTGTCATGGACATGAGACATGAGATTTCATTGGGTGGGGAGAGTATTACCATAACAAAGGCTGATTATATTATATATATTGACATCTGGATGTGTCTTAGTCTCTGACACAGAGCTATGGCACCAGTTCTGGCCCTTCGAGAAAATACTGCTATGGGTTTCTCCGACACTGATCCTGTAGTAGCCTCAGCCTGAGTATGACTAAAACTCTCAACTTGCATATCACTTAGCTGGTTATATAGTTACCCTATGGTTCCATTTATTGCTGCACTGCATTTATTTTGGCTTGTATTTTCTGTACCTTGTTATGTCCCCTGAGGACCTGGAATGGACTATGTCCCCAGGTATAGCCGAAGAGATCTACCCCGAGGTGAGGAGCACTCCTTGGAACAGAACCAGGAACCGAGGACGAGATAGTGGCAGAAGACTTCTCCTGAGCACCGGCTTCATACACTCAGTATTTCCATTTTCAGTATTTTATTTCCTGTCTATTTCCTTAAATGTAACAGACTGATTCTCGGATTGTTTCCTGAGACATTTATTTGATATTGCTTATTTATTTCCATTTGCATTATTTTTGGCAATTAATCTGTGTTTATTCTGTGGATGAGATTAGAAATACCTGAGACTTGTAACATTTTACTGTTAGAATACAGCTTAAGCATGCCCTGATGGATCCATTAAATTGGGTTGTCCATCGGTGCGTGCTGCTGGCCTTTGCCACCCGTCCAGTCCCTCGGCATTTTGGGACTGGGGCGTGACATTATTCTATTCTGTTAGAAAGATACTTTTCCTTTAAATCGGATAAAGTGCAAAAAAATCTTCCTTAGATTTACGTTTTTTGTATTTAAAGACCCATGATTTTAAAACACTCCAACATTTTCATTTTGGCTCAGTTTACACCCATTTTAAATTATGACATTAACAGACGTTAAAATACGCATGAAATAACGATTTTATCCCTCTCATAATTCTCTCCCCCCCTCCCCTTCCCCTCTCTCTTTGGTGGGGGGGGGAGGGGGGATGGGGAGGAGGAGAGGGGGGCGCAGGTGGCGGGTGGCCATGCGGAGAGGAGAAAAGAGGGAGGGGGCGGGTGGCCGTGCGGGGAGGAGGGAGGAGGGAGGGGGGGAGGGTGGTCGCACAGGAAGGAGGAGGGGGTCTGGGGGCTGCCACCACCGCGAGGGGTGGGGAGTGGGGTAGGGGAGGGGGTGAATGGGGAAAAGGGAAGAGAATATTTTGGGTATTCTTTTTTATTTTATTTTAAAACAACCACTAACGGTCAAATCTGACGGTTTGTAGACGGTAGGGGACATTTTGATTGAGTCATATATTGCGGAAGAATTTAATTGCTATATTTGTCTATATAGTCTTATTTTGCTAATGAGGCAAATTGGAGGAGGAATTTTTTGCACTTTACCCTCCTTTAAATGGGTCTATCTAGTTTTTAGTACTATCTAAATGTGTATGTGTGTGTGTGTGTGTGAGAGAGAGAGAGAGAGAGAGAGAGAGAGAGAGAGAGAGAGAGAGGTATTTAAAGGGAACATATATCAAATATAATAAGAGGATAAGAGTATTCGGATATGCAGACCAGATCTGTTGTTCCACTAATTCTGTCATATATTCTGTTTCCATCATATTACATGTGGGCCTCAGCCGATATAAAATAAAAATGTGATCCACATGTAATAGAATAGGGATAAAATATGTGACAGAATTAGTGGAACAACAGATATGTTCTCTCGGATATGTATCAACGGTTATTATCTTGTGTTCATATGATTTATTTTATTTCCTTAGGTATTCCATATTGTGATAGAATAGAGTTACTATTTAGGAATTAAGTCAAAGTAATAATGTAAGTTACTAAACCCTAGGCTTTGTTGGCAAATATATAAAGAGTCTGTATATTGCTTAGGTTTTGCCCCTTTTATGAAGATTGGGGTTTTGTTTTGGGAGATCCAAAATTGAAGGTAGGAAAGTAAATGGTAAAATGATACGCAAGTGTTTATTAGGCAAAGGGGGAACTGAGCCGTAACCTAGAAGCAAGATGCTCTCTTGCAAGAGAACGAGGTCAAGACTATTGAGGACCTAAGTGGCAATTTGATGTGCAGTTTGATTAAATAAATTCAAATAGGAGCTCAAAATAAGAAATTATAAGACGTTCATTTATTTTTTGTTTAGGTCTTTGACTTTTTCTGTTTAGGTTCTAAAAAAAATTCAAAGAATAAGATACATGTAATTCAATTGTTTGTCATTGACGAGTTTTAAAAAAAATCAAAGAATGAGATACATGTAATCCAACTAAAATATGATTTTTGTTCGATGTAGGGCTGAATAGCATGAATCACTCACTAGTGGAAAATAATGCTTCATTAGCCAAGGGGACAAGCCGCTGCGAGGAACCCTAAGATTTTGAATGAAACTTATCTCGTAGATGATTATTTTTCGTTATGTTCGGATGAATGAAATTGGTTTGAGTGCTCTCTCTGGCTCATATATTTTTGAGATATGCATAACATGTTGGGAATCGAACACGTCCTGCAAGCATTCCGATATCGTGTCTGAGAGTGCTCGCAGCAAAAATTTTATGCCAACCCATCTGAGATAATCAACTCATGTCTAACGAACACCAAGTACATATAAAGACAAGTATATGGCGGTGACTACGTCACCTGGACAAATCCTAATATTTATAACTCATGTAAAATTACAAGATTGACAAAACTAATGTTGAAACCCTTTGTCCTAATAGGTTCAACCCTCTCACCACACCAAAGAAGAAAAATAAGATATTATAATTGAAATCGCTCAACAATCCGTAATTTTCCTAACCGAAGTTGACGACTCCCCGATTAGATCTCCTTCTTCCTTCTGTCTTGGATGACGAAGTCCTAAGAACAAAGTACGGACTTTCTCTTAGATTTTATGTGGACGAGCACCCCGAATCTCTACATTGTGCTATTTTATGTGCCTCCACCCTTCTCCTATATTTATAGGATGAGAAATCATATTTTAAGTCATAATAGTGTTTCCTAAATAGAAAACCTTAAAATAAGAATCATATTCCATCTAAAATAGTCTAACATCAATTATGGACGTCAAAATATGGTCAAATTAAATATTTGATACAAATTTGAAATCTAATCAAATCTTACATTTAATGTAGATTTTCAAATTATATCAAATCAAATCAAATCTTTGACCATATCTGGGCTACAAAATTAAAATCTTTGATGGGGATGAAAATGGGGATTAAAAAAAAAATTCTATCAAATTCGGGCCTGATATGGGTACATGGTTACAAGTTAAACTTTTTGTTTTGTAATAGAGTGGTGGGCTGGGCTCCAGCCCACTCCTTTTTTTTTTTTTTCCATATCACTTATTCCAAACCTAGCCCAGTACTCCATTCCATCCCAGCTTGAATTTTTGTTATACCCTTGTATAATGGTTGTTATATTAATGTTGGTTGTAATAGCCAGAGGTGAGCATTCGATTTATTCGGTTTCAATCGAACCAAAATAGTCAAAACCAAATAAACGAAAATTCTAAAATTTAAAAACCGAAATCGAACCGAAATTAGCCATAACCGAAATCGAACCGAAGCAAATAATCTATTCGCTTTGTTCAATTGGGCTATTTCTATTGTTCAATGGGTTGGACCCAAAATTGAGATCGTGATTAATTATATTAAAAGTTATAATTTTTATACACATATTTTTTGTATTTTAAAGTTGTGTCCAAAGTTGGACAATTTGTTAAATTGTCAAAGCTGGACTTCAAAACACATACATAAAATTTATTATTGTTTTCAAAATATAGACAAAAATATACACATTTTAATGGTAAAATATGCGTATAATTAAAAATATTTACATAATTGCGTAAGTCTTATTCGATTTTCGGTTTTGGTTCACCGAAATCGAAACTGAAACAAAATAATTTTTTTTTAGTATTTTCAAAACTGAAATTAAACCGTTTTTTTTAACTGTACTGAATCTCTTATTCGGTTCGGTTCGATTTATGGTTTAAAACTGAATAATGCTAACCCCTAGTAATAGGTGCAGATTCAATATTATTAACAAGAATAATGCTATTCGTACCTCTAAAATGTTTCTTCAAATCATCTTTATCTGACGTGACGGTTAATATGACAGATGACATGACAAAATTTTAAATTAATATTGAAATTAATATTAATATTAAAATTAACATTAACATTAATATTAATATTAAAAATAAAAATAAAATAATTTTTTTTTTTTGGGTAATTATTTTTTTGGTTTAAATTTGCCATATTAACTGTATGTTAAAATTTTTCTGTAGAGAAATACAATTTAAATATATTTTCTAGAGAGATTTTGTTTTTGTAAAATTGGTTAAAGAGAATCCAAACTTTCTTACTAAGGATGTTTGGATTAAATTCAACAAATTTTCACATCCAACGTCCTTAAAGGATAAAAGAAAAGAGAGGAAAGAAGAAGGAAAAACACCAAAAAATAAAAAACGACATGCACCCTTAGCATGGACGTTAGCCATTAAAATTTTTTTTTTCTCACGCAGGTGGTTTTTTTTTGACTTTTGATAAGGACACTACACATTTTACTCGGGACTAGTCCATTGAAAATTTACAAAAAATTACAAGTTTGCCATCCTAAAAGTTATTCTGGACTAGCCCAAACTCGGGGCTGTTATAATCAGGACTATCAAAATTTTGACAGTCCTACAAAGTGGTAGGACTGTCAAAATTTTGACAGTCCTGATTATAACAGTCCCGAGTTTGGGCTAGCCCAGAGTAACTTTTCCTACAAATTGTTAGGACTGTCATAATTTTGACAGTCCCACAAGCTATGTGGACTGTCAAAATTTTGACAGTCCAAATTTGAACCCACTGAAAATTTTATATAAAACTAGGACTGTCAGGATTGTGACAGTCCCACAAACAATGAGTACTATCAAAATTTTGACAGTCCTCATTTTAATTGTCAGGATTTTTTTAAAAGTTTATTTCTATTTAGTTAGTTTTGTATTTTGGTTTTTTTATTTAGTTTAACATCCAAAATAAAATATGTTATCATTGAACCAAAAAAAAAAAAAAATCTACCGTACGAATATTACGTCTGCCGTCGATCAGACTTCAAACGGGCATAACTATTTGTTTTCAAATCGTTTTTCGTCACACAATAGGTCGATTTGTATGTTTTCGACGAGAGTAACACAATTCGTGTAGAGAGAATTTTCATCCGAAGTAAGACGTACATATTACAGGCAAAAATATAAAATATAAAACTTTAAAGTATCATAACTTTTGACTGGGAGATCGAAACAAACTCCAGTTTGTGCCAAAATGACCGTATGGAAAAGTACTTCGGGATAAACCGTTTCACCGTTTGACGGACTTCCCAAATTTTTAGAATCGCAAAAAATGATGTTTCGACCTCCAAATTTTACTTTTGGTAATTTTTTTTAAAAAATATATTTAATGTACCAATAATAAATTTACTATTTTAAATAACAGAATACTTTAACAAATTTTAAGGATAGAAATTTTAAGGATATTTTGAAATTGGCCCCCCCAACAATTAACAAAAAAAAATTAACAGAAAAAAAAATTTAGGACTGTCAAAATTTTGACAGTCCTACCAATGGGAAGGATTGTCAAAATTTTGACAGTCCTAAAAATTCAACATATATTTTTAGGACTGTCAAAATTTTGACAGTCCTACTAATCGGAAGGACTGACAAAAGTTTGACAGTCCTAAAAATATATGTTGAATTTTTAGGACTGTCAAACTTTTGACAGTACTTCCAATTGGTAGGACTGTCAAAATTTTTACAGTCCTAAAAATCAACATATATGTCAAATTTTGACAGTAAAAATTTTTAGATCATGATTTTTAGACTGTCAATGTCAAAAAATTTAGGACTGTCAAAATTTTTACAGTCCTACCAATTGGTAGGACTGTCAAAATTTTGACAGTCCTAAAAATTCAACATACATTTTTAGGACTGTTAAAATTTTGTCAGTCCTTCCGATTGGTAGGACTGTCAAAAGTTTGACAGTCCTAAAAATATATGTTGAATTTTTAGGACTGTCAAAATTTTGACAATCCTTCCCATTGGTAGGACTGTTAAAATTTTGACAGTCCTTTCCATTGGTAGGACTGTCAAAATTTTGACAGTCCTAAAAAAAATTTTCTGTTAATTTTTTGTTGTTAATTGTTGGGGAGGCGGGGGAGGAGGCAGAGGCGGCGGCGACGACGACGGGAGGCTGCGGTGGAGGACGGGGGAGGAGGGGAGGAGGACGGCAGGAGGGGGGAGGGCTCCGGTGGGGTGGAGAGTATTTGGGAAGAAGGGTTTCAAAGTGGGCTAGTATGAGTAAACTAATGGGCTAGTGTGAGTAAACTTTGCTCATTAATGAGCTAGCCCCAATCCTGGGCTAGCCCCAAGTAAATTGTGTAGTGCCCTTATCAAAAGCCTTTTTTTTCTTTCTTTCCTCTCTTTTCCAAAAAAGCGTCATATGGCTCATATCCTTCCTATGGCGGCGCCTGCCCTTTTTTTTTCTTTTTCTTTTTCTTTTTGTTTTTTTTCCTCTTTTTTTGAAGAAGAATTTTATTTTTTAAAAAAAATATATTTGTTTTTTCTCCTTTTTCATCGAATAAAAAAATTGTAAAAAAAAAGGACCCCTTAGTAAGGACTTTGGATGTGAAAATTTGTTAAATTTATTCCAAGCAGTCCTTAGTAAAGACGTTTGGATTCCCTTTTATCAATTTTACAAAAAAAGTTCTTCCTGAGTAATATATTTAAACTATATTTTTCTACAAATTTTTTTTTGTTAAAATTTGGCATATCAACTGTCATTTTAAATGCTATACAATACTATTTAACATATCACGTCAACTGTCACATAAAAGCATCAACAGTGGGAAAGGTTTCTAGTGCTATATTCTGCTTTAGTTAAATTTTGTAGCACTTGAAGGCTGCAGTGGACACTTGTGCATACTTAAAAATTGCTAGAAAGCTATAAAACACTCCAGATTTGGAACATGTCCTAGCTCATCTATATTAATTGCTGGACTCATTAAAAGTAACCAAACAAGAAAGAAAAATAAAGAAAGAAAAGAGAGAAAAATTTTACCAAATAGGAAAAAAAGAAAAAGAAAAAAGAGATAAAAAAAAAGGAGATTCATTTGGAGTGTTTATTTGGAGTGTACTATTGTGTGACAATATTATGAAGATACTAAAAAAATAGTAATTTATACAATTTTTAATAATTTAAACTATGTATTTTGAAGTATCTCCACTGTGGATTCTCTAAGAAGAGATAATTTGGAGGTACGCTTAGTTAGGAGGTAGGAATATATTATTACTCTATTAATAAATTTTGGTAGATGTGCATGACAACAAAGAAAACGATTGCGCAAATGGGAGCCAAATTTAAGATATTTATTTTTTGGTTTAAAATTGTTCTGGTTGTCTACATATTTGCTTTTTCCTTCTCTTTTCTGTCATTTTCTGTCCCTAATCTATGACATGTGGACAAGGACGGAGCTAGAAAAAAAATTTATGTGGGCTGAGATTTTTTTTTAGTAGAGACCGTGTAAAAATTCGAACCGAGGCCTCAATAGCTACAGCATAACATTCTAATCACTAAACTACAACCACTTTTATGTTCTTTGATTGAATTGTAAGAGATAAAATTATTAGTAATTTTTTTTTTTTTTTTTTATAAGTTCAAACTTCAGTACGAACTAGTCTTTTTTTATGCTCGGTCACTGCATGTGGGCCTCCATCTCCATATCTTCTCCTAAACTGTTGTCCGGATCCTCATGTCATAGGATGAAAACATGATACGATAGAATAGTTTTGTGACAGCAGATCTGTTATCAGCAAAAAGAGGTTAGTAATAGCCACCATTGTCTTATTATTATTATTATTCCTATTCCTATTCCTGTTTCTATTCCTATTCTTCTTCTTCTTGCGTATAGAAGAAATGCGGTAGCTTGTCATCTAGTCGAGAGAGTGGCTTGTGTTGCTAACCAAATTCGTAATATTGAACCTTAGTTTGTTGATACTTGATGTCAACTTCATGCAGCTATTCATATATTTTTATTTTTCTTCATTTCGTACTTGATACCTACATGTTTACAATGCGCATGCAGTGCTGTGACAGCTCTACTTAACTGACAGCCAAACGATGTAGCAGTAGTTGTGATCAGAGTTCCAAATCCAAATGGAAAAAAAAGATATTTAGAAATATGGACGAATCGAAGTTTAACCCCCTCAGGAAGCACTTTACGAAATTTCTCCTACTTTGTCTCTCTGGAGGAGACAATCTTTTCGAATAGGTCGAGATTACGAAAAAATTTAATGACAGAAATTTTTTGACACATTGAATGACCTTAAGTATATCTACTGTACACTGGGGAGAAACCGTTCACTAACAGTGAGCGATTCTAGTGACAAATTAGCAACTAACTAGCGACAGCCAGGGGCGGAGACAAGATTTTATAATAGGGTGGGCTAGCTAATAGTTACTTAAGGTTCTAAAAATTTATGTCAAAAATTCGACAAAGTTTTCTTTGTAAATTCGATGATTCGAAATCTATCATAGACAATAAACTTAAGAAATGGTGCTCCACTTAGAAACAACTTACTAGTTTGATTGATAATATTTTATTGAACCATCTCTCATAACCACACATGTTAATTTTCTTGAATCAGTTAGGGGTGCATCAAGTGTCATAGACACGTAGAAAAACTTTTAATAACAAAAGTGCTGGTTAGCGCATTTTTTACTTTCTAAATCTGTATTAGCTCTAAAGAAATTTGAGATTTATTATGACTTATAGAGACTTGATATGCAACAAAGAACTCTTCAATTAGCAAGCACAATTAAAACAAAAAATTTGAAAACCAGACCATACAATTAGTGTAGATCTAAATTCTTAGACATATTACAATATCAAGCAACACAAATATCTTTACAATAAGAAATTTTCAAACACAAACTAGATGTTGTCATATAAGGAAATATCTGTTAAAAGAACCCCAACAGAGATGACCAATATGATGCTTAAAAGTTTGACACATGGAGTCTCCAATCTATTAAAATGAACAAATATTTGTAAGATGCTGGAAAGCATAAGCGGGTAAAAAATATACATTAGAAAGAAGATATTGCTTATAAGAATACCATCTGATTATGGGAATGAAATGGACCTTTGCAACATACATTGACATATAACTATCATAATATATTATAAAGTCATCCAAGATGGAATTCTAACTACTAATGGGAACTACTAACAGCAATACACAAGAAAAAATGAATTAAGATCAAAACAATTAAACAACAAAAAATTAGGGTTATGATTTTAAAAAAATTTGGGGTTTAGTTAGGGTTTTACCAAAGGTCCAAAGGAGATGAAGAAGCTGAAGTCTGAAGAGCCAAGAGGGAGATTGGGAGAGGCTAGAGCCGAGATCAAGAGCAGGAGGAGCTGCGTCGCTACAGCCTGGCGGTCGGGCTGGAAAGGGTAAGCACCAGCTGGCCTGCTGCTGCTCTACAGCCGAGATTTCGGAAGTCGGGACGACGGGACTCGATCACTCGGGGTTGGGATGTTGCCGTGTTGGAGAACACTGAAGAGAGAAGAGGGAGTATGGAAAGAAAAGAGAGGAAGAGAGATGGAGTCTTGGATTGGAGAGGTCGGGCCCTAGTTGCTCACTTCAAAATTTTGTTTTGAACATACAGTTGCTATTTGCTAACTTGAACATCCGGTCGGATTTCTTTGTACAGTTGCACTGTGATGACTTCATTGGACTGGGCTGACCACTTTACATAAAAAAAAATAAAAATTATTAGCTTTTTTTTTCCTTGCACTGGGCTACACCCTTAGTGTCCCTCCGCCCCTGGCGATAGCTGACTTGTCGCAATATCTTTTGTCAGTTCGATCTTTGTTTTGCAAAATGTTTCCAGTTTCTAAATGGAGCAGTTGGCAATGGTTCGGAGGGTGAGACGGGTATAGTTGGCAATCATGATCAGAACACATGAAGAATCGGAGATGACTATGATTCTGTAAGATTCTCGACCTTACTGGTAATTGGATCTTCTACTTAACTCGGAATGGATGATTTGGTTATTTCTGCCTTATAGTGATAAATTTCTGCGTGTTTGTCTAGGAGTAGAGATTGCTCGACTCAACTGGACATAACTTGAGGTAGAATACGGATATGGAAAGGAGATTACATAATAATAATAATAATAATAATAATAAGAAGGTTTGAACTTCGAAGGACTAGGTGGAGGGGACTAGCCTGTTGGGATTCAGTCTCGATTCGAGGTGTGGAAGGACATGCAATCTAGACATCTTGAAGCGCAGACAAGAATTGCGGCAAAGATGGGTTGATATGGTTTCTGCTGCGGTGGTAGTCGGAGAATGAGGTGGAGATTGTAGTGGAGGCAGAGGAGGATAGATACATCTATGATATAATTTTTCTTCCATTCAAGTACAAGGTATTTACTATTTAGGTGTAGATTATCCAAATAAAAGGGGGCATAGATACATAATGGAAAACAATATAATTTTCTACAAGTGTTCAAGCTCGTCACTCAGTCACTGAACAATGGCGGCACAGGTTAATTTGTCATCAGCAGTCTGATGGGAGATCTCGGCCCGATACACGTACAAGCGGGCCACGGTGAGGAAGAGGACGAGGTTGAGCAGGTTGAGTATGGCAAAGAAAGCATAGTAGCAGTCCAGCCTGGACTCGTTCAGATTGTTGAGTATCCAGCCCTTGTGGCCGTTCCTCTTGGTAACATGAGCCACAGTCGACAGAAGAAAGCTGCTGAGGAAGTTCCCGACCCCTAAGCTGGTCATGGAGTATGAAGTCCCGAGGCTCTTCATCCCCTCGGGGGCCTGGTCGTAGAAGAACTCGATCTTGGCCACCTCCAGGAACGCATCGGCCACTCCCATAAGCACGAACTGCGGCAGCAGCATGAAGATGGTCACCGGGATCGTCCCCCCGCCCGAGGCCACCCCGTGGCGCCTCGCGGCCTTCAGCCTCTGCCACTCGGTCAGCGACGCCACGCACATGATCAGGATGTGCAGCGACATGCCGATGCCCATCCTCTGGAGGAGGCTGATCCCCCGGGGGTTGCCGGTCAGCCTCTTGGCCAGCCGCACGAGGACGCGGTCGTAGAGGACGACCGCGATCAGCATGGTGCCCGTGACGAAGGCGGCCAGGCTGGCGGCGGGGATTCTGAAGCCGCCGCCGCCGATGCGCCGGTCCAGCGTGCTGCCCTGCTTGATGAAGAGGGTGTTGATCTGGGCGATCATGGTGCTGGGGACGAAGGTGCAGAGCAGGATTGGGATCATCTGGAGGATCTGCTTGGTTTCTTCCACTTGGGTCACCGGACACACTGTCCATGCTGTCGTTGGACCCCCTGATTGCACTGCAGCTCTGTTCAAGAATCTGTAGATGGATGCATCAAAATCTTATTCGAAAGTGTTTACGGATGAAATATAAACTTGTCACTACAAATATAACTTCACGGAACCATACTTTGACGAGCAGGATTATCAAGATTTCAGAAGCTGCTGAATATGGTACCATCTTGGGAGCATGCTTCCACTTAAGAGTCCCTATCTATCTAGTTATCTTACTTTTACGCATTTTTTTCCAGCACGTTTGGTAGCGGATTTGTCTCCACCAACATTAGGATTTGTTTTGCAATTGTGGGAGTAGTGGTTATGTCGTGCTTTTAGAGTACCGATTATGAGAGGTCCGAATTTGAGTGATTTTAAGTAGCGGCTTTTAAACTAATCCAATCCAATCCATGCTTGATAACGAGCGGTCCTGAAAGTTTTTTACAATAATAAATGAAATAAAATAATAAAATCTCTCAAAACTTATCGATTTTGGGTGTTTATAAAGTCACCAAAAATTACATTACACCGATTTTGAGAAAATTTTGAGTCGACCAAAACCAGTGCCTCATAAAAATTACCAAGCAGAGGTTTTCATAAATGCTCGGTTCAAAAATATCCAAAAACCGGTGAAAACACTGTTACCAAGCAGACCCTTAGACTTCTTTTTTTTTTTTTTTTACAAAACACTCTCTGGCTCGCGTACTGCACGCGCCTGTGCACTCAGATGGCGGGCCCGCCTCTTCCCCCCTACACCCCTAGTGCTTCGCTCCCGGCCACCGTCTGCGTGTACACGCACGACACTACCCAAATATGATGAAATAGCGACGTTTTTAGCGACGTCATAATAAAATGTCGCTAATATTAAAGACTTGGGCGACTCCTAAAATAAACGTCGCTATACGCGGCTCCGACGACCCTCCGCGGCTCTGGCGACCCATCCCTCGACCGCCTCTCTCGCCCCCACCATGACGCGGCCGTGTTCGCCTCCCAACCCCGACACAGGCAACCCCAGACGCGGCTCCTCCCTCTCCGGCGAGGCTCCTCCCCTCGGGCGTGAGCCTTCTCCGTCGATCCCTCTCTCAGGCGCTCATCCTCCCTTCCTCCCGGCTCGGTAAACCCTAACCCAGATCCGGACACAAGTAGGACACACACACTTAGATACCACACTCTGTATTGCACATTATCACACACACTAATGCAGTCATAGGATCAATGCTACTGTGGTTTCATAACTTACACCCCCCCCACTTGAGATATCACTCCATCTCACTTCACTAACAAATTTTCACCAATGATGCACATTTTTATCAAGTTTTTGGCTACCTCAGTATGCAACATGCTTATGGAGTGATGCTAAATTAAGTTGGTTTCGCAGTATCGATAAATAAGTATTTGCATTTTTGTATTCGGATAGTTTATAAAATATTTAGTATATATGTTATCAATTATATTCTTTGTTTCCATCTATCTTACCAGATGACACCCATGATCCGAGCACGTGCACATCTCTTGAGAGAGGCATCTCCTACTGTTAAGGAGAAAGAGGCACCTTCTACTGTTAAGGAGGAAGTGATACCTCATACTGTTAATGAGGAAGTGAATGTTAAGGAGGAAGAGATACCTCCTACTGTTAAATTGGAAGCGATTGTTAAGGAGGAAGTGACAACTTCTACTGTTAAGGAGGAAGTGGTGCCTCCTACTGTTGGGCAGGCACCAACTCAGAGGGGGAGTTTCAGTCATCCAGCACCTATAGCGGAGATTGATCACCTAGACGCTGCTTATACGAAGTATCTGAGAGACTGGGTTCTGCCCCAGCGTATTGGATTTTCTTGAGAGATTGAGAAATTTGATAAGACTTGTGGTGTAACTGTGATACTTTTATTGTGGTTATTGTGTGACTGTGATACTTTTATATTGTACTTTTTGTGTGACTGTGATACTTTTATTTTGTGTTTATTGTGTGACTGTGATATTTCATATACTTTTGTGATATTTCGTACCCAGAAAATTCAACGAAGGGTTACTCCGGGTTTGTCTATTTTTATGAACTATTATAATCTGCGTATTTATTTTATTCATATTAAATGGATGTTAATTTACCGGTGTTGAGTGTTCCACCCAAGGGGTCGGCGAATCAGAAAATTCAACGGACGATTGCTCCGGGTCTATTTGTATAAATTGAGAATTCATAAACTACAGGAAGATTGGTTTGAAAACCATTTTACATTATTATTTTTATTTTTTTATTGAAAATTTAGCGACGTTTAGCGTCGTTTAGCGACGTTTATATACGTCGCTAAATGTCGCTAAATTGCTGACATGACAGTATTTGTCAGGTCAATAAAATGTCGCTAAATGTGTTGCAAAACGTCGCTAAACAAAAAATTTAGCGACGTTTAGCGACACAAAATACGTCGCTAATTTAGTGACGTTGAGTCGCTAAACGTCGCTAATAAGAAAAATATTAGCGACGCAAATACGTCGCTAGAAAACGTCGCTATAGCGACGTTTTGCGACGTTTTGCCTATCAGCGACTAGCTTAAATGCGACTTCATTAAAACGTCGCTAATTACGTCGCTAATTTTTTTAGCGACGTTTTTAGGCCATTTAGTGACGTTTCTAGGCGTCGCTAATTTGAATTATCCTGGTAGTGTGAGCAAATGCGTGAGCAAAGCAGCACATTTGTTTTTTTAATGGTTCTGTATGACATATTGTAATTACTTGACTTATTCGTATTCAGACTAGTTTATTTATTTTGTGGATGAGATTTAGTATATCTGTGACTATGTATTATTTTAGCTACATGGATATACGTAGTTGATGATTCCATTAAATTAAAAATAAAAATAAAAAATCCTCGAATACGTACTTGTTGGTCATTGTTATGTAGTTTCGTTCCGTATATTTTGGGAGGAAAGAATACTATCAGTGACAATATTTGTGTGTCACCGTTGAAAACTTTCTGTGACACTATGTTTTAGTCGTCATTTTATTTTTTTAGCTACGCAAGTATATACAACGTCGTAGAAGACTTTGTTTTTGTTTTTGTTTTTGTAGTACTTGTTTCCATGCAAGAAGAGTTATGAATGAAAGTATATAATTCTAACCTCAATGTAGTGGTAGAGTCTATCCGGAACTTCCCTTTCCCTTTGTACTCCTCCAGTCCTAGCTCATAGAGCTCCTTAGGATCAGTAGGCGATGCCACCTTCCAGTTCCTCGCGGCTGCAACCAGAACCTGTGACATCTTCGTGAACGGGCTCCCCGACCGCGGCTTGTGCCGGTAGAACGGAGTTCCGGCCACGAATATGGCGACCGACACCGCGAGGCCGAGCGTCGGCAGGGCGTAGCCGAGGGTCCAGCCGACGTTGTCCTGGATGTAGACGAGGACGGTGTTGGCGAAGAAGGTCCCGAAGAAGATGCTGAACATCCACCAGTTGAAGAAGGAGAGCTTGTAGGCCCGCTCCTTGGGGTCGAACCCGTCGAACTGGTCCGCGCCGATGGTCGAGATGTTGGGCTTGGTGCCGCCCGTGCCGACCGCGAGGATGTAGAGCGCGGCGAAGAAGACGCCCACCTGGAGAGGACTGGCGTCCGTGGTGCAGTTGGGGTCGCTGGTGTTGGCTCCGCAGGGGGCTGGCTTTAGTGACGATAGGGACACGGCTAGAGTTATCAGGCACATTCCCTGTCAATATATATATATTGCTTGTTTAATTATTAGAGAAGTTGCGTGGATACGGATTCGACACGTTACACGTGTTGGACACGACGATACTGATTTTGGCATATATTTCGGAGTGTGTCTTCTAGTGTGTATTTCAATTTTCATGTGCGTCCAATACATGTGTCCGACGTTACACGTATTGGACACGACGATACATAGATGATTATTGCCATTAAAACAATACATATGTTAGTCAAGAATAAGTAGGGGTGAGCAACGGTTCGGTTCGGTTCAAACCGAACCGAATATCTAAAAACCGACTGAACCGAAAATCGCTTTTTGCAAAACCGAAAACCGAACCGAATTTGTAAAGACCGAAAAAAACCGAACCGAATTAAATCGGTTCGGTTCTCGGTCGGTTCGGTTTTTTAGGTCCAAGTGGTGAGTGTATACCAAATTCATAAAAACCGAAAAAAAACCAAACCTAACTGAGAAAAACCAAAATTGTGTACCAAAAATAACAATAAACTAATTTTATACCAAGTGGTGAGTGTATACCAAATTCATAAAAACCGATTTTTTTTTCTTTTATAATGTAGTGATTCGGTTTTCGGTTCGATTCAGGTTTCGGAATCTAAAACCGAAAATCGATCCGAAAACCGAAATTAATCAAATGATAAAACCGAAATCCGAACCGGTTGATTAAAACCGAACCGAATTTCAATTCCGATCCGATTCGGTTAAATTTTCGGTTAAAAATCGAGACTTGCTCACCCCTAAGAATAAGCACTATTCTATCACTTCCCCTTGGCACTTAGTGACCGTACAAAGAAGCTTCCTCTACTCTAGGTGTAGCTTTCTCATTTTTGATCTTCTTTATTCTCTTCTTTACTCCTCCTCCAATGTTTGAGGTCATGTGAGGACTCAAATCAGCTGAATCTTGACCAAGCTTCAAAACTATGCATGTGGTTACCATAAATCCATGAATATGTTAATTTGCAAGTTGGCCAATAATGTACCAAGTTTCCATGGATCTGCTAATTTTGCAAGTTGCCAATAAGACACCAACAGTGGGTCAACTTTGCACAATCTTCAAACACCTTAGCCCATACGTCAACATAAAATAGATCGTTTTTTCAACGTTTTTATTGCTGACTTGTAGTCACCAATTGGGTTCCATACTGCAGTGGCCAGTGGATTATAAAATAAGATTAAACAGAGATAATTTAGTGCATGTATCCACGAGAACAAAGATTTCATTTTCGACGATGATAGCAAAGTATATTTTTATATAGTTTTTTAGCCATCTCAATACTAAAATAAACTTATGCAACGTATATATATACTTATCTTTCCTGCTTTAAAATAACTTATTAAGCATTAAGTTATTAATCTTGGTTGAAGCGTTCCATAGGGTACTAATGCATGCATTGTATCTTTCTATATCCCTCTGACATGTGGGTTGTATATTATTCTGACATCATGTTAGAGCCATGTGCCTAGTGTAAGTTATTTAAATAGTATTTATGTCTGAGAGCATAGTTTGCAGTACCGGCCAATGCCGATCCGATACGTCCGGTATCGATACGGTTTGGCATGTCCAGATCCGATATCCAACGATATCCGATACTGACCGATACCAACATTATGATCTCTTTTTCGGTTAATTTGGAAATAAAAAGTAAACACAAAAGACCAATCAGTAAGGGTGTAAGAGCATAATAAAATAGTAAAATCATGTAAATTAAAAAAGAAGAAGAAGTATCTATCGTATGTTAACTAATCGGCAAGGATGACTACTATTTCATTCATTTTCAAAACTACTAAGAAACAATACTTAAAATACTTAAAATTATGTCTAAATGTATAAATATATTTTCTAAAATGTTAATAATTATTGACTTTCCGATACCAAAAAATTCGATACTTCGATCCGAAACAGCCAATAGTGCCGATAATGATTCGATATCGATACTGTGAACCTTGTCTGAGAGTTGAACTCATATCTAAGTTACATATTGTGTTAGTTAACCATTTGTGCAAACTAAAACATATGTAGCGAAACATACATGGCAATAGAGGGGATGATCGATAACTTACTGATAGATAGATCGTAGAAGCAATGATGAAAGTCCAGTAGCGGCCGAGGTGGGCATCGGCAACATAGGCGCCGAGGACGGGCATCATCCACACAGTCCCGACCCAATTTGTAACATTGTTGGACGATCTGACAGTACCCTGATGGAGCTTGTTAGTGAGGTAGACCACCAGGTTAGAGGATATTCCGTAGAATGCCATCCTCTCGAACACCTCATAAACTGGCAAAACATAATTTTGTTTTTAAACATGAAAACAAATGGGGTTATGGAGAAGTCCGTTTCTGTTCACCCAAGCTCATGGGGGTCCGGGACGAACTTTCAAAATAAGACCCCATACATAATGTAAAAAAAAAAAAAAAGTAAAAAAACAAATATGTCTCCACCAAGATTTGAACTAGGAACCTCTTGTGTGCAAGTCTAACGTAATAACCACTACACTACAATTACTTTGTGAAAAAAAGGACCCTCGGTAAACACTAGTTCTATTTTCGGTACAAAATTATTTATATATTAAACAAAAAAAAAATTTGGGCCCTCCTAGCCCATGGGGCCCTGGGCGGTCGTCCTGTCCGCCCTGGTCCAGGGCCGGCTCTGCCTATACTAGAGTGTATGTTCACCCTTCCACTCAAGTGTTGTCACGTGTTAATTTTATGCAATCTAAAACAACTTTCGATGTGATTTTCTGAACATTCAAAGTAATTTTGTCTCCTATTTTAACAGGCGCTACTACATGGCTCTTGGGCCACGTGTCAGCCCCCAACTGGCCTATAATGAATCAGACAGAAAATAGATCTCAAGAAAAGAAGGGTAATATAATTATTAAGGTAGGTGACCTAATACTTGGAGAATCATTAGGAAAGTCATGTAACTTGCGAGACTAGTTTGAAACGTATTGTCATTTTGTTAATATTCCAAGAGTTAGGTGCCTGTTTTCCTTGGACATGCTGAGAAATTATCTTTCTATATATAGATCTACTTCGTATCAGATTGATGGTATCCTGGAGACTATTCAAGGTTAACACAAGCAAGTGAAGCTGGATTATTGGAGGATGAGGAATGGATAACTGTTGTATCGACAGTATGGCATGTGTGGAGGGAGAGAGAGGAACATACATATTTTTGTTGTGAAGGTCTGAATACTTGTTATATAGGTAATATCCACAATCTGATTTGAAGTTTCTTTGAGAATGAGCTGATGTGTATAGTGATCTCGTCAGTGATCAATGGAATTTTCTTTGTTCCAAAAAAAAAAAAAAAAAAAAAAAATAATAATTTTCATGAATGATAGAAATCCTTAGTATCCAAACAAGAAGCAAATTCAGATGTCTATAGCTTTAAAACTGTAAATTGTTATTCTTTTACAAAAAAATGGTGTGGAAAGAATCCATGAACTCGGATACAACATGACATGCCTATTATATAGTTTTGAGGAATGAAAAAAAAAAAGAAAAAAGAAAAAAATTCAAAGAGGAGAGATCATTGTATATACCTACAACGAAGGAGCAAGCAGTCCAACCTCCCCTCTTGGATCTGAGGACAGGGTTTCCCTTCAGGTCGACGGTGCCGTCCTTCGTGTACTCGCCTTCCCCTGTCTCCAAATTCTCGGCCATTGCTCCTGAGGAACTGTGGAAACTAAGCTTGGATCAAAGTACTATAAGTGAATGGATTATATGGAAGTAGCACAGAATTTATATAGGCATGTTGATACATATTCATATCAGTCCCACACTTTATGAGGTATTGTGCATGCCACTTGGAAGTACATCGAACTACTGTACTATTAGCATACTAAACAAGGGCTATTTGATATTATCCCCCTCTTAGATTAGGTATATTGATATTACCTCTCTGTTAGATTAAAAGTTGAGAATATCCTCCTGAAAGTATCATTAAAAACTCTTTAACGACACTTTCAAAATTTATCAACGGCACTTTCAGATTTTTAACGACACTTTCAGGAGGGTATTCTTAACTTTTAATCTCACATGGGGTAATATCAATATACCCAATCTAAGAGAGGGTAATATCAAATAGCCCTACTATATATGGTGTATGTGTGTAGTCAAAATAAACTAGTAAATTTTTAATCAAAAAATATTATAAAAATATAAAAGAAAAATTTTTATATAAATTAGTCACAAAATCCTATTTTTCTATACTTAACATTGGTCGATTATTCTACTTTTCCTATTGTAACTGTTCATTTTTTCATTCAGTTTAAAATATCATTGGGATTAAAGTACACATTTCTAATCCAATATAATCAGAACCTTAGACTTTAGTGTCATTCCAGTCAAGTCATACAAGGCCCTTTTGATTAAGTTTGACCATTTGATCGAGGAGACCTAGTGTATATATATAGGGTGATTGAGGTCGGCTATGATGTGGTTTATATAGGGTGAAGGGGGAAGGTTTCAGGGAGAGAAAAGGAGGGGGTTCGGACGGTTGTGGGGAGAGGAAGAGAGAGGGACGCGGGGGTTGTGGGGGTTACTGTAGTGGGGAATGGTTTTGGGTTGGTTCGGGTGCGGGTATGGGTGGGTTTTGGGTTCGAGTTTATGGTTCGAAAGCAAGAGTTCACTAGTCAGAGGTTGACAATCGGGACTGGAGGCCAGAAGAGATCTCATGCCCAGAGTATAGACAGAACAACAATAGTATCTCGGATGTCAGCACCAGGGCCTGGCATTCTCGTCCATGATTCAGTACCATGGAGGCCGATGGCACTAGTTCAACAACAATGGATGAGGAAGCCACAACAACAATGCCCGGAGAATCCAATGGATTGTACCTATTGTGGCAAAGGAGGTCACACTCGAAATATATGCAGGGTAACGAACGGGCTATGCATGAGGTATAGTAGTTCAAACCACATGATTGCCACCTGTCCCTTGATACAAAGGCCATGAGGGCCAGTTCATCAGCTACTGTTACCACCAGCTCCGGGAGTAATGTCATATCGGGACTCAGCACCATCAGAGATTCCAATTGCTCGGTATCCGTTATTGATGCAGGCGCAGATATTCCGTCAGAGGCGGCAATAGTTGGGTCAACAAAGACCACAACCACAAGGTCAGCACCAGAACAGAACAACAGCTCTGAGATGTTGGCATGCAGAGTTGGTTGAGTTTTAAGCTTCCTTCAATCATATCTTTTGGGTTTCGTATATTCGACGAGTGGAGATGATCTTTCGTCTCACTCTTCTGCCTTCGTATCTCTTGATACATAATGTATGTCATATGTCCCGACTATGAAGGTATGTCCTGGACAGAATCATGTTCTTGACTAAGTTGTTGGTACTGATTTATCTCGAGACTTGATCCCTGTCCATTTTTTGGAGTCAGCATAGGCCAGCGAGGACAGGTTACTGTTTTGACTGACTCGGGAGACATATGTATCCGTATGCCTCCAGTTCTTTCTTTTTCTTTTGATTATGTGGACTCCTTGCACCTTTATTTATATTTTTGTTGCTTTTATTACCTGCCTATTTTGTTATGCTTGGTATTCAGTTAGCTGTAGTTCATAAGATTTTCTGGATCATGAGTTTCCTGATAGGATCATGAGTCTTCTAATTAGTCTATGAGTTTTCTTGCTTGGTTATCAGCTCGACTATCCTAGCGAATTTCGATGACAAAAATTTTCTAAGGTGGGTAGAGATGTCACACTCGTTCCCAGATTTGGTATTCTTGAATTTGTGATTTTTAAATTTTTTTCTGTAGATGTATTCATGCTGTATTTTACATATTGATTTCTGCTAATTATGATATATTTTATTTAATTGTATTCCTGTTTATTGTGGGAGACTACCTGAGACCAGTAGTGAACACCTTAGCAATTGCCATGGACCAATTCTAGGACCCTTATACAGGATGGATACCAGACCCAGTTCACTCTTGGAACCACTAAGCCTATTTTAGATGGTTGAGTGGAGAGTGTCATGACTTTATCATAGGGCTAACCTCATTTCTCTACTTGATATATATATATATATATATATATATATATATATATATATATATATATATATATATATATATATATATATATATATATAGTTTTCTCTCTCCTCTCTCATTCATCCTCATTTTCACTTCCCTTCTTCTTTCTTATTCCTCATTCCCTCAAGATCTCCCCTTAGCCCTAGCCCTAGCCCTAGTCTAGACTTGGTTCTAGGAAGAGGTTTGTTAGTCTATCAAGGCAAGTAAATCTTGCTCAAAGTGGTGAAGCCATAGATTTTCGTATTTTTGCATATATGTAGAAATAAAAATATGTTTGATGAAAAATATTCTCCTTGATATTCTTATTAGTTTAGTTCTTTGAGTTTTTGGTTTTGATGAACGGTTTTGAGTAGATCTGAGTTTTGAAGTTTAAGTTTTCATAAATTCTAAAAGTTTTTCTTGGTTTTGATTTATTAAAACATGGTATTTTAGAAGAAAAATAGTTTTGTGGTTGATGGAGCACTTTATTTTGAACTTTTTGGCTTTTGTTTCACTTAATTTTGAGTTAAAATAAGATTTTTATGAAGAAAACATTTTTTGGAATTTTGAAGCTTTTCGCCATGTCCGAACCTGCTGTTTGGAGAAGACAAAGTCTTCATGCTGCCAGCGAGTTATGTGCCGTGAGTGCTATGCGGCCTAAGTGCTATGCAACCTGAGTTCTTTGCCGCATTTTGACCAGCATACGTCCATTTTGTTGGATGTATTACTGTCATTACACAAGTGTTCTGGAGTTAATCCATGAACTCCTTATGTTTTCATCCACTGGACGAATGAGAAATTTGCTAAGTCCAAGAGATCTCCATGAGGCATCGACCTCCATGCGGCACCGACCCATATGCGACAATCAGGCATATGCGGCAAGCAGAGTATGCAGCCACTTTCCTTCGGACGCACGACTCTGATTGTTTGGCACATCTTTTTATGGTTTTGTCTTTTCTTCCTGACAGACTTTATGGCCTTTTACATCCATCACTTCAGTTACTTTACTGACACACATTTAATATATGTCACTTTGGCACTTGTTCCAAGTAGTAGACTTTGCCTAGACGCCATGCGGCACTGGTCCCTATGCCGCACCTACCTCATACGACAAGCAGCCATATGCGGCCTGGGGTAGCATGCGACCAGCTCTTCCATGTTGCCAGCTCGTCCATGCGGCCAGTTTCTCATGCGCTTGATCAGTGCATGCGGCCTGTCCCATGCGGCAATCATGCGTTCACTTATCATGCGCGTATGCGATCCTATGCGACCCTTGTAATCTATGTACACGTTCCACAATTTCTTGGGTTTAATTATTTTATTTGGAATGTTTCTTATCATGCCCTATGTGGTTGATCGTGGTTTCTTGCTAGTGTTATTCTAAGGAAGAGTGGACTTAGTAACCAGACTATGTGCTAGAACTGACTATGTACATAATATGATTATATGCTGAGTAGACCATGTGGTAACCCAGAGTAAATTCAGATTAGTAGATTAACTTATCTTTTTGTATTTCGGATAGAGTGAGGGGTGTAGTTCTGCTCGAAAGACGATCTGCAAACCCGGTCATTGTTTGGTTTAATGATTGTGGATCTGCTCCAGAGTGGTTCACACTTTCCCCCTTACACACGTTCGGCAGGATAACCAGTCCCTCGGATAATTCGCATAAGCAGCGTCTAGGTGATCAATCTCCGCTATAGGTACTGGATGACTGGAACTCCCCATCTGAGATGGTGCCAGCCCAACAGTAGGATGTACCACTTCCTATTTAACAGTAGAAGTTTCCACTTTCTCCTTAACAATCACTTCCAATTTAACAGTAGAAGGTACCATTTCTTCCTTAATAGTCACTTCCTCCTTAACAGTAGGAGTTACCACTTCCTCCTTAATAGTAGGAGGTGCCTCTCTTAAGCGGCGTGCACGTGCTCGTATCATGGGTGTCATCTGGTAGGATAGATGGAAACAAAGAATATAATTGATAACATATATATATATATATATATATATATATATATATATATATATATATATATATATATATATATATATATATATATATACATACAGTTAAAATATGTTATATTCTACATTAAAAATATAGTACATGGCTAGAATTCTAAATAGATTTTATTTTATTTTCAATCCTCTTCTTAAAATTTATCTTCTTCGTTTTTCTTGTCCTCCTCTTCCTCTTCCTCCTCATCTTCACTTTCATCTACTTCGTCTTCCTCTTCAGATAATTTTACCTCTTCTACATGATTAGATATGTAATGAGGAACTTTTGTTGAGTCAACATCTACAATATTTGTTACAATAGGTAGCTCATCCTCTTGATAAGCTATTTTGTTAACGTCAAAGATATTTCTAGCTTTCGTCTTGCATATTGCCCACCAGTCTGACCTCGTTAATCCCTGTTTAGGATAAGTTGTGAAGTACACGAGCTGAGCCTGACTTGATAGGACAAATTGTTCCTAGCCTTGGTACCGACGCTGGTAGTTTATATCCACAAGACCGTGCTTGTCTATTTTTTAACCTTGATCTTGGATCAGATCGAACCAATCACACATGAATAACACGATCTTAGCAGGCTCTGTTCCATAATTATATGTCAACTCCATAATATCTCGTAAGATGCCATATAAATTATTGCCTGGATCGACATCTTTGTAGCTTGAAGATCTGATACACAAACAACTATTTTTTGTAGAATCGAGATCGAAGAAGCTGTCTCTTATCGGAGCTTTTGTTGACTTGAATCTAAACCCATTCACACAGTAGCTTGGCCAGATTTTGACGGCATAAATTGGTCTCTTGGCTAGAGTTCTAATAGACTTATTCTCGAGTGTTGTGTGGGGACAATCGAGCTAAATACCAAGAAAAAATATTAAGTTCAACGTTGTGTTAAATATTGTGCAAGTACATACATAAAAATATCCTTACATATACACTCAACCAAGAATAAAAATAAAGTCTCATTTCCTGTTCTACTTCTTCATCTGTTATGTATGGTCTCATCGACCTCACATCTTCACTAAATGTGCTAAAAAATAATAAAATATCGTCCAATTAGTTTAATAATATTAGCGTATAGTATTACATTAAGATGACTTAAACATTAACGTATTAATTACTTACCCCTCTAGGTTCTCCACTTTATCCTCGTCGTAGTTGAGTAATATATACAACTGAGCAGCCCTTAGCTCGTCGTCATTCAGATATCTCTTCATCATTTTGCCCGAAGGCTTACCGAAAGTATTGAATACTTTCAATATTGCATCATTAGATTCCTGATATCCGTCATCGTTTTTCGGAGTTCTTGTTCTATTAGTAGCAATATGCGGCTTAAAATACATCGAGCAAAAGTTTGTAATCTTCTCAAGAATATAGGCTTCACAAATAGAACCCTCGACCATTGCCATATTTTTAACTTTCTCTCTTTAGGTGGTTCAGTTGATGTTCGAACGGGTACATCCACTAATAATCGACAGGGCCACCGACACGTGCCTCGTAGGAAAGATGAATTGGTAAATGCTCCATGTAGTCGAAGAATCCAGGAGGGAGCACTCTTTCAAGTTTGCACAGTGTTACTGCAATATCATTCTCTTGCTTTTCTAGACGATCGACGATCAACTTGGTAGAACAAAGATCTCTAAAGAATATGCTTAGCTCTGTTAAAGGATCATAAACTACATGCGGTAAGAATTCCCGAAATGCAATCGGAATTAACCTCTCTATGAATATGTGATAGTCGTGGCTCTTCATACCTGTCAGTTTATTCTCCTTCGGGTCGACGCATCTTCTCAGATTTGACACATATCCGTCTGAAAATTTTAGCCCCTGAATCAACCTACAAAGTCTCCCTTTATCCTCCTTGTCTAGTGAGAAAATTTTCTTAGGCTGCTTATACTTTCCATTCCCTTCCTCTATCAAATGCAACACAGGACGTCTGCATATTTCTTCCAAGTCTAACATGGCCTTGGGATTGTCTTTCGTCTTCCCCTTTATGTCCATCATAGTATTAATTATGTTATCAAACATATTTTTCTTGATATGGATGACATCAAGGTTATGTTTGATCATATTGGTGCTCCAATATGGCAGGTCCCAGAATATGCTCTTTTTCATCCAGTTATGAGTGTGACCAAATCCATCACACTTGTAACCCTTAGTAGGCTCTTCGATAGCACTTGGTAAGTCTTTAAGCTCTTCTTATATCGTGTCTCCGGGCCACCTTGGAGGTGGATTTTCCTTCTTTATAACGCCAACACAAAATATATTTCTGTTCCTCCGGAACGGATGATCCGACGACAGAAATTATTGATGAAAATTAAAGAAGTAATATTTTTCTCCGTGTTTCAAACATAAAGCCTTAGTGCGGTCCATGCAATACGAACATGAGAAATAACCATGAGTGCTCCATCCTGATAACATGCCATAAGCCAAAAAGTCGTTGATGGTCCACATAAGTGCTTTCCTCGATTTAAAAATTCTGCTTTTTTGAAACATCGTACGTGTTGGCACATAATTTCCACAGCTGATTCAACTCATATATTAACGGTTGAAAGTATACATCGATGTTCCTCTTCGGATTATTCAGACCCAGAATAATGACGATTAAGAACATAACCGGAGTCTTCATGCACATCCAAGGCGGTAGGTTGTAAGGGATGACGATCACAGGCCAACACGAATACTGGGAGCCCGAAAGTCTGAAAGGGGTAAAACCGTCTGAGGAGAGCCCCAATCTTACATTACGCAGATCCGGAGTAAAATTGGGATACTCTCGATCGAAGTGCTTCCATGATTCTCCATCGGATGGGTGATCTAACACCCCTTCAATCTGTTCTCACTTGTGCCAAGTTATGTTTTTGGCAGTCTCCTTCGCCATAAACAACCTTCGCAACCACGGCGTCAAAGGTAAGTAGTGTATCAAATCGGTCGGCTTTCTTGCATCACCAGGACTTCTTGTGCCATTTTCTTGTAGCGATCAGCACCACAAAATTGGCACACATTTTCATCTTTGTCATCTTTGTAGTACAACATGCACCCGTTGCGACATGCATTAATTTTTTCGTATCCCATCCAGAGCGATCTCACCATCCTCTTAGATCGGTGAAGTCTTTAGGTAACTTAGCACTCGCCGACAAGATCTCTATAATCAACTCCATCAGTCGATTGTAGCTTTCTTGCAACATGTTAAAATTGGACTTGATGCTCAACAGTCTTGTAACCACCTCCAATGGTGAATGATCCTCTGAACTAGGATATAATGGAGTCTTTGCATTCTCCAGTAACTCCATGAACTTTGCAGCATCGATATTCGGTGCCTCCTCAACTTCATCATCATTGTCCGGATTAAAACTAGGCCCGACAACGTCAAAAACTATGTTCACTTAACTGTCGTCGTAATCAGCGTGGTCGTGGATATCCATATACAGCTCCACATAAGGCTTCGACTCCGATGCTAAAGACACAAGTTCTGAGTGTGAGGTCTACTGAATATAATTTGACGTGAAACCCCTCGAGTATAAATGATATGTCACATCCACTTCTGAATAATATTTTAAGTTGCGATATCTCACACACAGACACTTAATTTTGGTACCATCCATGTACTGAGGGAAACTCTTGGCGAACTGCAGGAACTATTGTACACCCTCTATGAATTCATCATGCACATCGCACATGTCATCAGGATGACAGTTGTACATCCACGAATGATTCTATAGGTAGTAATTTATATACATTAATATACTTCTGCAAAGATAGATACACATTGTTCAAGTATATATCGTTCAAAGGCTTGCAAAAGTAATAGCATGAAGACGTGATTTCAAACTTAGAAGACATGTTGACAACTTCGATTTCAAACTCCATTAAATGGGCGACTCATAATAATAAATACGTGTTCCCTTGTGAGCCATTATCTGAAAAGAAAATTTACTGAGAGTTATACAAGATTTTAAAAAAAAATCCTAGAAAAGGCTAAGTATTATAAATTATCTGAAAAGACTGAAAGGCCTTTGTTTACTCCTCTAAAAAAAAACCTAAAAATACTTGAAATCTAGTTCTCACCATAAGTCTTTTAAGATATTTAGGTCCTTTCGTTCTTAGTCTTTTATGGTATAATTCTAATAGCCTCAAAAGGCTTGCATAACTCAAATTTTTTTTTTTCACATAATGGCCCACGAAGGAACACTTGACTTCGGAGTATCCAACATAGGTAGAACCTAAGCATTCAACATGGTAGACTAAAAGCCTAGTCACTACTATTCTAGACCTAAAAGCCTCAAAATTTTTGTTTCAGAGAAGGGCTCACATGGACACTTGACTTCAGAGTGTCCAACATAGGCACGATTATAGTCATTACTATTCTAGACCTAAAATCCTCAAAAGAAATATTTTTGTGTCTAAATTTTGTTATAATGGAAGCAACAGTTACAACAGCTCCATCAGCAATGCAATAGCAGCCAAGGCAAGAGGTCAGTGTACTATTCTAGACTCCTGCATGAATTTATTCTGCACACCACACATGTCATCAGGATGATGGTTGTACATCCACGAATGATGACACATGTAGTAATTCAGATCCATTTCTAGATACTGATTTCTAAGTTTTTAGTGATCTACCCAAACTGTACCTAGAGCTATTCTATGGTCTCAAGTATAGCTTCCAAGTGTTGCATAGCCTGTATTCTATAGAGTTACTACACTCTCTCACGCTTGTCATTTGTAGATATATAAACTTTACAAATGTGCAATTCAATTACAGTTTATTTTCTTCATAGGATCAAAGCCTTTAAATTCTAGAACTCTACGATAGTTCCAATTCTATCACTTCATCTTGGTATTGATCTTCCTTTGACATGATGCAAACGATGGTTAACTTAGTTACTATATTTTTTATAAGACTGTATTTGGCTCTTTGTAACAAATCGATTAATGTACCACAACAAAAGCAAGAAATGAGCATTAAATCCAGTGAGCCAGTAGTCCAATGACATAATCATTCAATTATGGACTAAGTCAATTAGGGATTTGATGGAGGTAAGCAATTCAAAATCAGTCTTAATCATACTAGGGCTCACATTAACCCATCCAAAGTGCTGTTATCCTAAGTAGGTTGACACTCGCCTACTGTTATCCTATATATGTCTAATAGTCAAAAGTCTATGACAAATAAAATAGGGACATCCCATGAAATAGGCCAAAAGTATTTACAAAATCAAAAAAGTAGAGATGATGTCTATACTATAAATACGAGAAAAAAATGTATACTGCTAGAAAGTTAAGCGTGTCTGTGTTTGTGTCGTGTCAGTGTGTGTATGTATGTGTGTCATGTCAGTGTCACTGTGTTTGTGTCATGTCAACAAGAGGGAGATAGGGTTACCTGACCCTCTGATCCAGGAGGGGGTCGTCGGGGTCGAGGGGGGCCGAGGGGGGTCGTTGAGGCTGAGGGGCGCCGGGGCAAGGGGCCGAGGGGGATCGTCGCGGCCGAGGGGTGCTGGGGAAGGGGGCCGAGGGTGGTTGCCGGACTCGAGAGGGGTCGAGGTCGCCGGGGCGGGGGGGGGGGGGGGGGAGGGATGCAGCAAATTTTTGGGAGAGGGGGAGATCGAGAGAATGGGGGAAAATTAAAAACACAAAATCCTATATTAACTTTTTAGAGACGTCTAAATTGAACGTCGCTAATTAAAATTATTTGCGACGTATTGCTAGATTTATAAATATCGCTAATTAAAAATAAGAAACATCGGTAAAAACTTCGTCAAACGACGCTAAATCAGAACAATTAGCGACATTAAAGAAGCGTATAGCGATTATATTTTAAAAAATCCAAGTAACAGTCGCTACTAGTCGCTATGCGTCGCCAATAGTGAAGAATAACGACATTTATTTTTGGATTCGCTAAAATATTTAAAATTAGCGACGTTTGATGACGACATCGCTAAAAACGTCACTATTTCATCATATTTTGGTAGTGATTTTTTTCCAAGTTTCCTAGATAGATTTGTCTTGCTCCTTTGGTATTATCTTACCTACCCTTTTGCGTTGGTTTCAGGTACAAGTACCCTTTTGTTTCATAAGGTTTTCAAAAAGATATAAATAAGATAACAACTTTAAATTTTTTTAAATAAGATTATGTGTCGCCAATACAATTGGCAACATGAGTGCATGCACTCATCTCACCAATTGCATTGGCGACATGCATGCAATATTTTTTTTTTCTAACTTGGGTTGACTTAGGGATGAAATATTTTAGTGACGCATTTTGTGACGAAAATGGACTTTCAATGACGAAACAGGACTTTTAGTAACGAAACTACACCTTTAGTGATGAACTAATTTTTTCGCCAACAAGGTTGGCGACATAAATGCAAATGCACTCCTGTCACCAAATGCAATGGCGACATGGTTACATTTTTTTATTATAAATTTTTGGGTGATTTGGGATTAAAGTTATAGTGACGATTTTAGTGACGAATTTGGACTTTCAGTGACGAAAAAAACTTTAGTGATGAATCTTAGTGACGAAAACAGACTATTAGTGACGAATTTGTGCTTTCTGGAAAAAAAAACCTTTGCATGGCGAGATGAGTGCCCCAACTCCTTATCTTCTCGTTCTGTCTTTCCGTTTTACTTTTAGGCGCAAGAAGTGAAAATAAGCATTCGGTTCGTAAGTAGGCGCGTAGCGGTGTGCACTCATGTCGTCAATTGTATTAGCGATATGTTACCTTATTTAAAATTTTCCAAAGTTGTTATCTTATCTATAATTTCAGCTAGTTTCTTTATCTTTTTGAAAATTTTCTGCTTTTGTTTCTCCAGCATATGTACGAGCACTATACCTTAGCTCCATACACTATACCTTAGCTCCATATATCACCAGTTATTAAATCCAGTATACAATGTTTTGATCCATACATGTGTATGACAGTGTTCTGGTGTCAACTTACACTCTATAAACGGCTGAAAACAACTATGTTTAAGTTGACGAATAAATCTGTAGAGAGAATCCCAAATTTTCAATTAATTATAAGTATTTGATATCTTATATATACTTACATAACTAATTGCTTGGACAAAGTTAGACTATATGACTTTGCTCTTATAATAAAATTTCTTGTTCTATCTGGTAATGGCTAAACTTAAAAAAATTCTCTCCAATGTGTACTTTATCTTCACATAAATAGTTCTGACAATTTTAAGAATGAAATGTAACAAATGTGTCCTAAAATGTTCATGTAGCAATCATAGTCAACTCAGACAATTATACAAGTCCAATGACTATATTAGTTTTCAGCAATTAGCACATACCTGGACACATATATACCTTCCCTGAGTAAAGTGATTTCAAAGTCTTTTCATTGTTGTCTTTTGTTTATGGCCTATTTCCGACTGGTTAATATGAGCCAATCATCCTCATCTAGAACTTAATTCAGAGATCTTCAATAATCAATTCTGTGGCAATGATAAGGACAAAGTAGCATCATATTGAGTAAAAAAAATGGAAACATCAGACATGGGAAAGTATTGAAAATTAGGCCAAGGATTAAATCAGGTAAATAGGTTCTCTTCCAATTCAAACAGTTCAACAAAAAAAAATCATAAGATGAAGATAAGTTAGAATAGTATCGGTGCCGAAACTAATTGATTTCCTTCCTTTTTAAGGTAAAACAGTGGGAAAAACCCTGCGGAACTCTTTTCTGAGGAGAGACTAATGAAGAGGACAAAACTAGAGGGACATTGCCCAAGAGTTTCTTATATGAACTAGTGTCTGAATTTGAAACTAAGGATAATAGATAGTTTAGATTGTTCTGACATGATTTCTGCTAAAATAAACCAGGGAACTTCTAATAAATTCAATGTGAAGAAAAACTTTCTTTTCTCATCATATTTGCTTTGTTAAACTTAAAAGTCATATGGTGACAGCTTCCTCTCACAACCACTCCTGTATTAATTAGGATGGAATCAATCATTCTCTATACATCTCTTACATCTCTGCTTATGTATACATATTTTCTAAGTTGCATATATCTATCCTCATATTCTAAATTTTCTCTGTATATTCTTCTGTTGATACTTCTGTTTGAACCATTTTTTCTCTTTGATTGAAATGAGTAAGCTATAAATCCAATACTGTCTTTTTTATAGTCTTATTCTCTTATATTCAGTTGTTTGACATCATGACCTCTAGGTATTTTTCTGACATTCTAAGACCTTGTTACTGCAGTTTCTAAAGAGTAAGGAGGCCTAAATCTAAAAATGGAGATTTCACATTAGTAATATTTAAGGAGGTTAATTTTTTTTGGAATCTTTCAGTTTTTGGGGTCCTGTGCAATCGCATGGCTTGCATATGCTCAGAAACGGCCATGGCTGATAGGTTGGGCTAGAGAAAAGGTGCAAGCATGGCATGCATCCCACCTGGCCGGTTATGAACCTTTCTACACACGCAGGAGCGGATCCACTCATGGCTCCAGCCCACCCAAAAAAAATATTACCTTTTTATTTCCATAATTTTTTTTGATATTTTTATATGGTTTAGTCCACTTCTAACCTACCCAAATTTATGGTAGTCCACTCCAGATCTACACCTGTGCACACGGGACCCTTTTTGCTCCTATTCTTGACCTTAATATAAAGAAGTTTATATTCAGGTTTAAATCAAATAAACTTTGAACTTCTTTAAAATCTTATTGTTGGCATTACTGCATTAGTTCTGAAAACTCCCATGTGCTTGTGCTGTATTTAGTGTCTTATATTTTAACTGCCGCCTGTCTTTCTCATTTATTGTTGTTATTGTTGCTGTTCTGAAAACTATTCTAGGACTGCAAATAGACTAGGCAAGCAAATATTTAGCTGTGTGAAAAGGACATAAAAAGTCGTCTTTGTTCATTGAGATGGTATTGAAGATTCAAAACATATGGATGCAAATCATAATTTGCAGTATCGACTGATACCGATACGATACAGACGTTACTGATACGGTTTTGTATGTCCCGATTCGGGACGAAAAGACACAAATAAAAAAAAAATAGTGTCAAGGCAATAATTCACACAGTGTTATAGTGCATTGCTAGGATTCCTTATTGATAAATTGTAACAATTTATCATTATCATTTGTGAAAGTTGCAGATCTATAATTTCACAAGACTCATCCATACCATCGAGAAGCAAAATATAATATACAAAATTATATCTAAATGTATGAAATAGTTTTTAAGATTTTTTTTTATTATTTTCTTTCTGGAAAGGATAATCTGATTAATTATGTTTAATGAAAAACACTTTGAATTTATTATAGTTACATAAGACATAACCCTTAATAGAAAAGAGGGCCTCAAAAATTTGGAATAAAGACTTTGTTATTTATTTGTATTTCAAACAAGAAGATAAAAAATGACAAAGAGCAATTGACATTGGATAGCCAACAGAAAGGCCTGCAGTCTACAAAAGAATCCAACAAGGACGAACTCATCTTGACACATTCTTCCTCCTCTGTCTAAACAAGAGCATCTTTGTTGCTTCTTGCCCCCTCCCTATTTTTCTGAGAGAGGATGGGATCAAGCGGATCCCAACAAATTTACATTAATATAAGATAAAAACAACTTAGTACTATATTGTTACCATCTTATGTATCTTCTGATTGATATACTAACATTTCATTTCGTATCGGTTGATCTGATATGATACATATCGGCCGATAGAGAGTATCGGTTTCTTACTTTACTAGTGTAATGTATTCTTAAGAATATCCTGGAACCAGATAGACATGTAAATATGAAACATAAAAAAAATTACGAATTTTTTTAGTAGATAATGTTCCTATATGTATATTAGAATTATAAACCTAAAAGAGAATTTTAGCCTTTGGGTCTTGAAAAGTTATAAAATTTGTATTTGGGTATCCATAGTCGACCTAATTAGTATTTGAATTTTGGACCAACGGTTGACTCGTCATTCATGTACACAGATGATGAAAGAGTCACTCTAGCACACAGAAGAAATGAAATTATAGTAGGTATGGGTATGTACTGTGAGGTAACTACAATGATTCTTACAACAATACAATCCAATAACTCGAGTCAATCGTTGGTCCAAGATTCGAATACTAATTAGGTCGATTATGAAGACCCAAATACAAATTTCACAAACTTAATTATTCGAGATCCCAAAGTCTAAAAAACCCATTCTAAAATCCTAGAATTAATGTATCATATGATACGCACGCGATATGATACACAATACACATACACGAAATTTAATTCTTAATGTAACTTCTGACTGATGACATAAAGTCACAAAAACATCATAAAATTTCTTTGTTCCTATTGACAAACATAAATTCCCACAAAGAAACACAGAACCAGCATAAACCATCCAAATATCCTGTAATATTCTTCAAACCAATTGCACCCCTTTTGATATAGTTATGTTACAGACAATTATACTTCACAACTATCATCTTTGTCGAGCTAGAACCACTTCAAACTCCACAGTTGGATATCACGAGCTTTCTTTAGCTTGATCATACATTCCTGCACCAGTTTTTTCGCTCTCGAATTCGTAATGCTCTGCCTTGTATCTGAACTTCCTACTGACAAACACAAACGCGACGAAGTTGATTGCAACGAGAACAGTAAGGAATCCGTAGTAATAGTCCAAGCGCGACGCGTTGAGGTTGTTCAGCACCCATCCCCTCCCCCTCCTCTTCGTGATACCGGAAACAAGTTTCAGGAGAAGGCTGCTGAGGATGTTACCGAGCCCAAGTGCAGTCAGAGTGCAGGAACTTCCCAAACTCTTCATGCTCTGCGGGGCTTGCTCATAGAATATCTCAATCTTCCCTACCACGAAGAAGGCATCAGATACCCCCATGAGCACGAACTGCGGGAGTATCATGAAGATGCTCACCGGGACAGGCTTCCCGCTCTCGACCAGTCCATGGTTCGATGCAATGCCCAGTCTGATCCTCTCGGTCAAGGACGCCACGAGCATCACTATGATCTGCAAGAACATCCCGGTTCCTATCCTCTGGAGGAGCGTTATTCCTCTCGGGTGTTTGGTCCAGGACCTCATCGCCCTCATGAAGTAGCGGTCGTAGACCGCTACGGAGACGAGCATGGGGAGCGTTATGAACGTCCCGAGGCTCGCGGCAGGGATCTCGAACTTGGGGCCGATGTGTCGCTGCAGAGTGGTGCCTTGCTTGACGAAGAGGGTGTTGGCTTGGGCCAGGATTGTGCATGGGATGACCGAGAGGAGCAGAATAGGTAGCAGTCGGAACATCTGCTTCGTCTCCTCCACCAGGGTCACCGGACACAGCGTCCACGGAGTATCTTCACCGCCTGTCCTCACCGCAGCTTTACTCAGAAACCTGTGTTTTACAAAGAAGAATACAATGTTAAGGAGACTCTGCTATTGCACCAAAACTCAGTAATCATGACGAGGGTCATAATATACGCCGATACCGATCCGATATGATCGATATCGGTACGGATTGATGTTTTACCAATACCAACGTTAGGGATGTCTTTTCAATCAGAAAATTGAAAGAAAAAGACCATTCAAATATGGTGTAAAAGCATATAAAAGGAAAAAAAAATTTGATATTGGGTGATACCAAAAATTAGTAATCTTGACGAGAGTCCTAATATACATAGTTTGCAGAATCGGTCGATACCGATTCGATACGGTCGATACTGATACGTGACGTCGGTCGTAATATACATAGTTTACAGTATCGGCTGATACCGATACTTTTTGACATGATCTGATCTGATACGGACTAATACCGACACCAACATTAGAGGGTGTCTTTTCATTCAATTCGACAAAGTGTCTTTTCGATCAATTAGGCAAAAAAAAAAATTGAACAAAAAAGACCATTAAACAAGAGTTTAGAAATATAGCAAGGTTGTAAAAGAATGTAAAAAAAGACAATTTATCTATCGCAGGTAAACCAATTGGTAAGGGTGACTACTATTTTTGATTCAATTTCAAAACTACTAAGAAACAACACAGAAAATACTTAAAATTATACCTAAATATAGAAAATATCCGATATTCCGATCGCCGATACTGTTGATACCATCGAGCACGGTACTCATCGATTCTGATACCAATACTCTAAACCTTGACTAATATATATATTGTAGGTATATTAGAATATTCTTGGTATATTTTTTGGTATATTAGAATATTCTTGGTATATTTGTTGGGATATTAGAATATTCTACAGGGGTTTTTAATGGAGTAATAATGTAAGATGAAGAGTTGTAAGACTATAAGTAGCCGAGAGATTATTAATTAAAATATAACAATTACTCCAAAATATTCTACATGGAATCAAAGGCCAAACTATAGCCACCACCTCCTAAACCCTAGCCGCCACCACTGCCACACCGTCAGCCACCACCGTTGCCACGCCGCCCGCCACCACCGCTGCCATACCGCTCGTCCGCCACCACCGTCGATACTCGCCCATCACCACCACCGCGAAGCCGCGACTACCGCGGAGCCTTCTGCCGGGATTTCTGGCGTCTCCTGCGGGTCGTTCCAGACATTGACATCGAAGGCCTAGATTTGATGGGTGAGAGACATGATCGGGTCTAGGAGAGAACGAAGAGGACGAAAGTGAATCGTGGGACGGGTGTGAGGTGATCGGAGAAGAGGAGGATCGATGGAGGAGATCATCAAGAAGTTGGACTCTGCGGAAGTCGCAACGTTGATGAAGCTGATGAAACTGTCGGCTGGTGAGAGCGCAACACGAACATTGACGAAGTCGGAGCTTCCATATATCGATCTGAAGCTTTATGGACATGCCACCTACCTGAGTTGGTCACGATGGGTGAGAAGAACCCTCGCAGGGAAGAACCTGGAGGGTTTCTTGTCAGGAGAGAAGACAAAGGCAGATGAGGGCTCGGCAGGACGCGATGAGTGGAAGTCCACTCATATGGTGGTATATATTTGGCTCCTCAATTCTTTAGTCTAGTCGATTGCCGGCACAGTGAATGGCCTTAAGATGGTAAAAGACGTGTGGGAGTAAGTTGAGGAGAATCTATGATGATGTGGGGAATAACTTAAGAGTTTTCCAGATCAAGGGGGAGATCGACGATACCGTACAGGGAGAGAAAATGGTACATGAGTATGCCACGAAGTTGGAACGTCTATGGTTGGATTATGATCACTTCTCAGATCGGACGAGGTGTAAGGACCCAAAGTGTAAGGAGAGACATGTATGTCTGCAGGAGAGGACGATGAAGTTTCATATGGGATTGGATGCAGTGTTTGCTCAGAGAACATACTACTTCTAACCCAACCGAAGATTCCTACACTTGAGGAGGCTATCTCGGCCATGATCCCGGAGGAGACTCGTATCAAGCTACAGGCAGGGACAGGTGGTCCTCCTGAAGTAAAGACAGCACTGGCGGTTGCCAATTCAGGCGGCACATGACCTAAGGGAGACCCCCGACTGTATTACAATTGCGAAAATATGGGCCATCTGAGATATGCTTGCACCAAACCACCCAAGAAGAAAGATTCAGGCAGCGGACATGGACAGTTTGGAGGACGTGGTCGTGGGGGTCGACGGGGTGGTCGAGGAGGTTATCGGACGAACCTGCTGGTAGAAGAAGGCGATGAGGGAACTAATAGTGCCTATACTAAGGAGGATCATGTACTACTGGGCATGCTGGAAGTACTCAGGAGAAAGCAGAGAGCGTCAAGCGATGGAGACATGAGGAGTGGGACTGAGGAGGCGTCCACCTCAGTCTTCGCCAGAGGCAACGCTGCCATATATGCCCATATATTGGAATGTACTGATGACTCACTCGCCCTTGCATCTATATCTTTCCTTAGATCGTCAGACTATATTGTCGATATGGGTGCGTCTCGACACGTGACAGGAAATGCTAGTGAGTTCTCTTCCTACACTCACCTAGCATTTGCAGACAACATTCAAACACCTGATGGTACTTTTCCAGCCAGTGGTCGGTAAGGATACTGTCGATTGTACAGGTTCAGTAAGATTATCTAATATTTTACATGCTCCTTCTTTTCCAGTCAAACTTTTGTCCATTAGTTCTATAATCCTCCAACTAAAATGTATTCTCTCTTTTGATATTCCTAAGGTGATCTTTCAGGAGAAGGAGACGGGACGAAGACTTGGGACTGGCACTTGGCATGATGGACTGTGGTACCTGTATCGGAAATGATTAAATTCAGCATTGGTGTCTGTGGCAGAAAGGGCAGGAATGAGAGGACCAAAAATGAGTGCCGAGGATACACTGATACTCCATCACAAGCGGTTGGGATACTCCTCTTTTGGTATTTTGATTAGGTTGTATCCATCTATTTATGAGAAGACAAATAAGGAGAAACTAGTATGTGATCCATGTGATTTAGGCAAACTTACTAGGAGTTCATATGTTGGTGCGGGTCATAAGAGCTATTCTATTTTTGATATTATACATTCTGATGTCTGGGGGCCATGCGCCACAACTACTATGAATGGTTACAAGTATTTTGTCTCTTTTATTGATTGTTCCTCTCGTGTCTCCTGACTGTATTTGATGAAGAATAAGAGTGAGGTCTTTGCCTGTTTTCGAAACTTTCATCCAGACTCAATACAGAGTAGTGGTGAAGGTACTAAGGTCTGACAATGGAACATAGTATACCAACAAAGTACTTGAGAATACATGTCAGCCCAAGGGATACAACATACACACCAGAACAAAATATAATGGAAGAAAGGAAGAACATACACCTTCTGGAGGTGACAAGGAGCATGATAATCGTCATAAATTTTCCACAGAGTCTGTGGGGACATGCAGCATTGACAGCAGCTCGATTGATCAACAACATTAATAGCAGCTCGAAGGTACTGGGATGGAAGTCTCCATGTGAGATATTACAAGAAAATAATAGTGAGATACTCCCACTAAAGGTGTTTGGCTGCATATGTTTTGTGAAGGACAACAGACCGTCTGTTGGAAAACTTGACCCCAGAGCAGTCAAGTGTGTATTCGTGGGCTATTCGGCGACTCAGAAGGGGTACGTATGCTGGAGCCCAGTTGAGAAGAAGAAGTTTGTGAGCATGGATGTTCACTTCAGGAAGTTTGAGCCATACTACCGTCAGGAGGGAACCTCATCCACGAGCAACTCACCTGATACTGAGAGTATGAGGCGAGAGAGGGAGATTGGTGAGAGTGTGGTGACTGATTTAGGAGTATGAAATGGAGGAACATTTGAGGAGGACCATGAAAGTGAAGAGGAACATGGGGATGCGATGAGAGGTGTTAGGTCCACGGCTCAGGGGGAGTTACTTACCTACAGTAGGAAAGGAAGCAAACTGCATGACCAGTACCTATAGTGCCAATGTCAAGTCCCTTGTCTCCTTCCGTCTCAACTCCTCAGACACCACCACCACCACCACTACCACTACTACCACCAGATTTTCTTTCATGTGATATCATTCTTCGTACTCCTCCCACACCATTATCAGTATGGAGGATCACTCGCAGCAATGAGAAAAATCTTCCTGATAGATATGATTGAGACCTTACTCAGTTTGTTTCATATAATAACATCTTTTCTTCTCATGCAGCATTCATTGTATCTTTGGATAGTATTATTGTACCTAACAATTGGCAGGTTGTCAAGAACGATCCAAAGTGAAAATCAGCGATGCACGAGGAGTTAGGCGCTCTTGAGAAGAACCACACTTGGAAAATGGTAAAACTGCTAGAGGAGAAGAGGGCAGTCGGATGCAAGTGGGTCTTTACTGTGAAGCAGAACCCAGATAAAAAATTAGAGCACTACAAGGCTCGACTGGTGGCAAAAGGATATAGTCAGACGTACGACATTGACTATGATGAGACCTTTGTACTAGTGGAGAAGATGAGCACCGCCAGGACCATGATTTTTTTGGCAGCGAATGGTGGATGGAAGCTACACCAACTGGATGTGAAGAATGCATTTCTTCATGGGATATAGTAGTGGAAGTGTATATGGAGATACCACCAGGAATCTGCACCGATAAGACAGTGGACGAGGTCTGCAGGTTGAAGAAGTACCTCTATGGACTAAAGCAGTCTTCTCGAGCGTGGTTTAACAGATTCAGGAGGACGATGATAGGGATAAAATATCAGCAGATCAATGCTGATCATACTGTGTTCTTCCGTTGGAGTGGAGGCCACATCACCATGCTTGCAGTGTATGTGGACGATATGATTATCACAGGAGATGATGAGTAGGAGATTATCCGACTCAAGGAAAAGCTTGGCAAGGAGTTCGAGGTGAAGGACCTTGACTTTCTTCGGTACTTCCTTGTGATTGAGATTGCTCGAGAACCAGAGGGGATTGTTCTTTCTCAGAGGAAGTTTGCGCTGGACTTTCTCACACAGAAAGGGATGTTGGGATGCAGACCCGCAGCGACGTCGATCAACCAGGGGTTCAAGCTGTGTGCTAAGGCTGGAGAACCAGTTAACCGAAACAGATACCAGAGACTGGTGGACAAGTTGATCTATTTGAGCCACACACGTCCTGATATCTGCTTTGCAGTGAGTGTGGTGAGCCGCTACATGCATGACCCAAATAAGGGTCATATTGACGCAATGTACCAGATTCTGAGATACTTGAAGGGTGCCCCCGAAAAGGGGTTGATATTCCGGAAGAATGATCACTTGAGCATCGAGGTATACTGTGACTCTGATTGGGCTAGCTGTACTGATGACAGGAGGTCTACCTCGGGCTATTGCATATTTGTAGGAGGCAACTTGGTCTCTTAGAGGAGTAAGAAGCAGTCGGTGGTGGCCAGATCGACAGCTGAAGAGGAGTACAGAAATATGGCCTTGGGAGTTGCAGAGCTGCTATGGCTGAAGAGTATGTTGGTGGAACTGAAGCTGGATCAAGGAGCCAAGATGAAGCTGTGGTGTGACAACCAGTCAACCATCAGTATCGCCAACAATCCAGTGCAGCATGACAGGACCAAACACATCGAGATCGATAGGTTCTTCATCAAGGAGAAATTGGACCGTGGACTACTGGAACTAGGTCATGCTCCAACCAAGGAGCAAGTAGCAGACAGTATGACCAAGGGACTTAGCTCTGCAGATATGATTAGAGGATGTGACAAGATGGACTTAGTGAATATCTTTCGTCCATCTTGAGGAGAAGTGTTGGTATATTATAATATTCTTGGTATATTTGTTGGAATATTAGAATATTCTACAGGAGATTTTAATGGGATATTAATGTAAGATGAAGAATTGTAATACTATAAACAGTCAAGAGATTATCAATAAAAAATATAACAATTACTCTAAAATATGCATTTAAGTTGTTTACTGACCTTATAGAGGGTGTGGATTCAATCATAAATGTCCCATTCTTCTTGTAGACCTCCAACTCCAACTCATGTAGTTCCTTAGGATCTTTAGGAACAGGAAGCCTCCATTTCCTCAGTGCAGCCACTATGACCCTACTCATACCAGTAAGAGGACTCCCTTGGGGGAGCTTGTGCCTGTAAAATGGAGTCCCAGCCAAGAAAATCAACACAGAGATGAACAGGCCCAGAGTCGGGAGCCCGTAGCCCACGGCCCATCCCACATTGTCCTGTATGTACACCAATACGGAGTTCGCAAAGAGTATCCCCAGGAAGACGCTGAACATCCACCAGTTGAAGAAGGAGATCTTGTGGGTCCTCTCCTCGGCATCCAGCTCATCGAACTGCTCCGCGCCGATCGTCGATATGTTGGGCTTCGTCCCTCCGTTCCCGAACGCTACCACGTACAGCCCGCCGAAGAACGCGCCCAGCTGCAGCGGGCTCGCCGGACCGCAGTTACTTGTACATGATGAAGGTTTGAGAGGGGACACTGATACTGCCAGGCTTATCAGACACATGCCCTGTTATTATGATCATAACTCATAAGCGAGAGTAGTCGAAGAATTTAGCTTCACTGTATTAATTAAGAGCAGGATGAGATGGACACTAGCTACCAAGGTTACTCGGTATCGGAAGTATCGGTATGGACGGTATCGAAAATATCGACATGTTTGGATTAGAGTATCGGATATTTTTGGTATCGAAAAACAATTAACGATTAATCCATTAATAAATTTGTAGATTTTCTTTTATATATTTGGACATAATTTTAAGTATTTTTTATATTATTTCTTATTAATTTTTGAATTAAATGAAATAGTAGTCACCATTACCAATTGGTTTATCTGTGATAGATAATTTTTTTTATTTAAGTACTTTTACATTCTTACTATGATTTTACAACCTTACATATTGGACTTTTTCATTCAACTACCGAAAAAGAGATCCTGACATCGGTATCGGTATCGGTATCGGTATCGGATCGGAACATGCCAAATCGTATCGGTAGCGGCCATATCGGATCAGTATCGGCCGATACTGCGAGCTAACTAGTACATGAACGAATTTTAAATGTGAAAAAAAAGATATTTTTCTTCGTTCAAGGAGATCGTCACATAATTGGTTGAGTGATTTCATTGTGTATCTTATTTTTCTTTCTTTTTTGAGATTGACGAGAGATTGAACTTGGAACAAAAGGATTCAACATATTATAAGCAATTTTGTATCTTTTAGAGTAATATAGATTGAGATTTGTCCAGATAACTGAGTCACCGAACATAAGATAAAAATTTGTTATTTTCAGGTGTGTTGGTATTGTTTCCGCAGAGCAATCAAAGTTATGAGTTCCACAGAACTTCAAGAGTTACCGAGAGATAGATAACAGATCCGACGACGAAAGTCCAGTATCGGCCAAGATAGGCATCGGCAATAACAGCTCCTAGTATCGGTGTCAGGAACACCGTGCCGACCCAGTTCGTCACGTTGTTCGAGGCTTCTACAGTCCCCTGATGAAACTTATCGGTCAGGTACAGTACCAGGTTTGCTGAAATCCCATAGTATGCCATCCTCTCGAACACCTCGTACACTACACAACATAATCTCATCATTAACATGCAAAAAAAGAAAAAAAGAAGAAGAAGTATAACTAGAAGTTCACTGATATAGAAGAAATTATTCAGTGCTCCGGACTCATCCACCGGACACTGAATAATTTCTACTGGTATAGAATGAATTATATATATATTACCAACTATGAAAGAGCAAGCAGTCCATCCACCACTTTTGGACCTGAGGACTGGGTTTCCTTTGAGATCCACAGTACCATCTTTTGTGTACTCGCCACCATTAGCCGTCTCCAAGCTCCCTGTCATTGATCTCTTGTTACTTACTCTCAACAAAGCTCCCTGTATGTATCATGAGATGTCAATTTATATATACTTCTCCTACTTTGCCCATGTCTTATTGGCCAGCCGGACATTGACACCAATATTAATGCGGATGTGTCATAACATGACTCTTCAAAGTTTGGGTTCCCACAGAACTCGAGTGACCCTGTGGTTATCGGATGATATAAGATCTTGGGTGGGTGGTGAAAGATCGGTGAATCGAATCATTGGAAGACATTATTTCTTCCATTAATTTGGTGGAAGTTGGAGGCAGCGGACTCAAAAGACATGTACGTGCACAAAGTCCCGAACTTTACATTGGACATCTCAAAAAAAAAATAAAAAAAAATTGGGTTCGCGGAATCGGGATCTTCGACATGATCAGTTTTAAGGAAGTGCAATGGATGCGAACACTCTATGACTTCCAAATTCATAGACCTCTAAACAATTATATGTATATATTATATATTATATATTATATATTTATTTATATAACTACATATAGAAAATGAGTTTGGGAATATCGTTCTTAATTTCTTAATATGACGATACATGCGTCTATCGGGTGGAGTAGGGCTGGTCCAAGCCAATACGGAAAAGAAAACAAGCTAGGCTTTTAAAACCAACCTTCAAACCCAGTCCGGACCCAGATCTGGGTACCTTCGGGCCGGCTCTGAACTAAATCCGGGCTGCGCCGGACCTGACTCGTGTCATGCCCCCGATCTCCTGCAGGCTCGATCGCCTCTGCTGAACGTGAATCAACACGCCATCGCTCCCGCGAGACGATCGTTCCCATCAGGACGTTATGTCGCACCAGCCTGGAGTTGCGCCCGCACAAGATAAATACCGAAAAAGCCGATTGATAACTAGTTCACAGAGTCGTCATAGCAGAAATAATGAATACACACAAGTATTGAATCTAAAATAAGCTTTTTATTGATATGAAGCAAAGATTACAAGCGACGGTAGGCCGAGACTAAAAATCGCTCAAGCTCTCTCTCTCTCTCTCTCATTACAATGAATATGCCCTTAGACTTACAAGTTGAATCAAACACTCTGGATGATGATGTTTCCATACCTTATGTAACACCCCGTTCCGTTCTAGCGGATTGCCGACTCAAACGGCAAAAGTGCAACTGTCCCGACCCGCTTTGCCTCAAACGAGAAGCAAAGGATATCCAGACTTGCCCCTACAGGAATCAGCTTAGGCTTTCAGAGGCTCGCTTGACGTATCGCTCTACCGAGGTGAATCATCGCTAAGGTGGGTGGCTACGGTAAACTTGTCTTTGCTTAGCCAGCACACATAAAATCTGGAATGTTCATGCTAGTCGCTAGGTGATTCACCCCTGCATGCTAATAAGAATCCAATGCACCTAGCTAAGGGAATAATCTCAACTTGTATTGCTTATGCTAGAACATGGAAATAAAATATTGCTTTTATATATGTTCAGACCCTCGCATGCTACCCTAGAACATGTTGCTCGGGAAAGTCCCTTAACGATCTCACACCTCGGCTTACCTTCGGGCCCAAGCTAACGTGAATACTTGTGTTTATACAAATGCATGCTTGTCTGCTTGAACGTTGCCTTATTTTTATCCAAATCCCGGGAGACTACTAAGTAGTCGTTCCGTGCATGATTAATCCTGCAAGTATACGGGACCGTTAGGTCACCAGGCAGCCCCGAACCAGGGGAATGCATCAAGGGAAAGTCATTCACTGAACAAAGAATCAAGATTCAAGTATCTCTTGTACTCGTGTACTCGTGTTCTCGTGCACTCTTGTTCTCGTATTCTAGTGCACGCATGTTCTCATATTCTCGTGTATCTCGTGATAATTGATAGTCCTAATAATTGCATGTCGCGGACAACTCGGAAATGAGGTACAGTTCCACGGACGGTCTCCGGGGCACTGGGGCCGATCCGATCCGGAAGGAACTTCAAGTGTGGTCCCTCGTGTGCAGGCGAGTGGTTTGTAGCGCCTCTTATACTTTCGTTACATTCCACTTGGCCTAGGGCCACATCGTATGTAGTCCATCGTGTGCTGGCGAGATGGTTTGTAGCGCATTGTGTACTTTCGTTGCATTCTATCTTGGCCTTGGACTACTTCATGTGCGATCATCGTGTGCAGGAGATAGTTCGTAGCGCCTCTTGTACTTTCGCTACGTTCCATTCTCGTCTGTGATCGATCCTTTATGGCTATGCCAGCGACTCATGTTCATATAGATAAGTCATCCTCGCTTAGCGGCTACCCGCGTGCGAGTCATTGCATTGCATCAAGAAACAACTAAACACCTGAACGATCATGTTATAACGACCCTCATGTTTTCATATGCTATGCCTCTTGAATGTTTATACTTGCCTGTGCTTGAATTAATAATGTTTGCCTTGGGCAGGGAAGGCCAAATGGTAAGTCTCGCCGTGTTTTCTCTCATGTTGCACGGCGCACTGCCACACGAGTTAGGCTATTCAATATTTGCATGAAACTGATCCTAAGGCAATTAGAAAGATAACTTAATAGTTGGTGCACGGAACCTGTATTACGTATTTGGATTTGTCGAGCGGGCAAGTTGTCACGCCCCGAGGCGTCCCCCGAGTCGTGACCGCCGTGCGGGCCTGGGGTTGCGCCCGCACAAGGCTTACAAAAGTGTTGACTCAAAATGAGATAGCAGTCCTGTACATTACATCCCTTTATAACTTCAAAATGTATAGACCTCCAGGCTGGAGGACAGCTTTGCCACGGAGCTGCATTTGTGTATGAAGAGTTGCAGGCTCCTGACTCCAAAATGCTTCGAGGGGCGCGGTGAAGATGCGCCAACAGCTGGACTGGATCGGGAAGACAACTTCGGCTCCTCGCTCGGTTCGCCTTGGTGCGGAGAACCTGTTTCAACGAGGGTCAGCATATCGAAACATGCTGGTGAAGGCGAGCTAGCCTGACTATACCAATCAACACGTTGTTTTTAATGAAGCATGCATATTTGTGGGTTTCTATCTTGCCTTAGTTCATTTACAAGTAAGCAGCATATAGAATTTACTGTAATAAACTTGCCACCGTTCGGTGGATTTTACCTGCCCGTCTGAATTACCTGCACAATACTTACCTTGTCTTCCCTGTCACGAAGACACAAGTTAGTTTGCAACAGGTTTAAATATACACAGGGATCGCTGGCGTGATGCCATAATGGACATAGTCAAGGACAGGGATAGTATGCAACGAAAACACACAATTTAACACGATAAGCACACGATGCGTTGCAATCTATCCCCTCCAGCACACGATGACTACACACGAGTTCCGCCCGGACCGGAACGGTGCCAGTGCCCCAGCGACCGTCCGCAGAACTATACCCTTGTGCACAAGTTGTCCGTGATCGAACAATACGTTATTCCTTAAGCAATCAGTTTACACCTTCGAGGCAACACGAGCACACGACATATCGATAATTGTTAAACATTTATGCATTTCATGCAACACGAGTACGAGACATGTATTTGCATAAGACAAGCAACAATCTATGATTTATTCCCAAACGAACAAGCATGAAATCAAGTATCCGTTCATGAAGTTTATTGACAAGCAAAGTACCAAGTCTATTCTCTTTTATCTTGGTTTCTTTTATTATTACTTGGTATCGTTTGATCGGGGCGAATAGTTCAAGCTTTTAGGGTGTGAAGCTTGGAAGCAGGGCTAGCAAATCGGGTTGGTAGCCACTCACTTAGAAGTTGGAAAGGAGAAGGAAAGAGGCGCTTCACGACTCCGCTCGCAAGCCGCCTACTGCTCGTTCACCTGCACACGAACAGCTCGATTAATACTTCTTCCTCTCTTTCCAATCTCGGAATAGAAGTGCAAGTCAATGAACGAAAACAATGAAAACCATCGAAACCGTTCAAGGAAAACAAGCAAATCCCAAAACCAACTCAAAGCACGAAAGCAACAAGCGACATCGAAAACCGAGACAATAAAAGATAGCAGCGGAGAGGTCCCTCCTGACTCTGCCGCTAAGTCGATCCCGGGGGCACGGTCCACTGAATATGGGAATCGATTCCGAAGAAATAAATCCATAACGAGGAAGAGTTCTTAATTCAATCTATCCCGATCGAACGATACCGTCTAGTGTTTCTTAGCCGCGCTCCCCGCACCGGGGGAACGGGGCGCTACATCCTACCCAACCAATTGGAAGTTTCATCCCGAAACTTAAGAATAGGACTCACCGTCAGGGATTATTTTGTTGGGGACGACGACCATGAAGGTTCGGACAGGAACTAATAGCATGGCCTGGATCGCCACAAGCAAGGCATAACCCAAGTCTTTTGCGACAATACTTCTTAATGTGCCCACGTCGTTTACAGAAGTGACAAAGCTTGCTTGAATCCCCGTCCTGTTGACCAGCATTATTCGGGCGCTTTGTAGCGGTATTTCCTCCATCGTTGCTTTGGCGTTTGTGATTGGATGTATGCACAGCGCCGGCAGCAACATGAGGATATTGTGGTTCTAGTGATAGGGCGTGATTCATGACTTCACGCATTGTTCCATACTGATTATTGACCACGTGTGAATGGATGGCAGGGCACAAACCACCTTTAAACCTTCTGGCTCGACTCGCTGCATCAGGTAAATATGCCCTAGCGAATTTGGAGAGTCGGTTGAATTCGGCAGAATATTGCTTAACTGTCATACTGCCCTGCCTCAGCTGCACGAACTCGTTTTCCATCCGACGTTGTACTGGAGGGGGTACAAACTCCTCTTCGAACGCGGCACGAAAGGTCGTCCACGAGATCGTCTCCTCTCCGTGATCAAATTGGAGAGATCGCCGATGCACGTTCCACCAATCGTGTGCGTTGAGGCGGAGCTGTAGTTGGGCGCAGGCGACGCGCTTATCTTCGGGGACCTCTAGCAGAGCGAAGTGATCTTCAAGCTCGGCTAGCCAATCTAGTGCCACAACTGGCTCCTCAGTCCCGTTGAATGGGGTGTTGCAGACTTTCTTGAAGTGGCCAAAGTTGAAGGCAATCACGTCCTTCGCCTTTGGAATTTGTGGCGTCTCTACTTCAAGCACGGGCTGTTCCACCGGAGTCGTTGTTGTTGCGGTGGAATGGTTGGCAGCCAAAGTCTGAACGATCTGTTGCAGGGCATCTACCTGCTTCTGTTGGACTGAGAATCGGGTCTCTAGATTGCTTTCTAACCGGGCCTGGCGAGCATCATCTCTTTGTCGTTGCTTTCCTAACATTTGCATTACCCGCTCAAGCGGGTCGACTTGAGATATGCCACGCTGGCTCCGAGAGCTTTCCGAAGTGCCCGAACTACTTTCTTGAGTTTCGTTCGGTGCTTGCGCTGCAGATTGCGCTGGTACCATTCTTTTAAAAGAAGGTAAATTACATTAGAATCATAATGTATTATGGACTTATTGCATGAATCTATCTCATTTTGGCCTAGCGAGTTCAAGAGTTCGCACAGGAATTTGATCGTTAAAGGAACTTTTCCAGCACGAAGTCTAAGGAACTTGAATTTGTGCTCTGATACCACTATGTCACGCCCTGAGGCGTCCCCCGAGTCGTGACCGCCGTGCGGGCCTGGGGTTGGGCCCGCACAAGGCTTACAAAAGTGTTGACTCAAAATGAGATAGCAGTCATGTACATTACATCCCTGTATAACTTCAAAATGTATAGACCTCCAGGCTGGAGGACAGCTTTGCCACGGAGCTGCATTTGTGTATGAAGAGTTGCAGGCTCCTGACTCCAAAATGCTTCGAGGGGCGCGGTGAAGATGCGCCAACAGCTGGACTGGATTGGGAAGACGACTTCGGCTCCTCGCTCGGTTCACCTTGGTGCGGAGAACCTGTTTCAACGAGGGTCAGCATATCGAAACATGCTGGTGAAAGCGAGCTAGCCTGACTATACCAATCAACACGTTGTTTTTAATGAAGCATGCATATTTGTGGGTTTCTATCTTGCCTTAGTTCATTTACAAGTAAGCAGCATATAGAATTTACTGTAATGAACTTGCCACCGTTCGGTGGATTTTACCTGCCCGTCTGAATTACCTGCACAATACTTACCTTGCCTTCCCTGTCACGAAGACACAAGTTAGTTTGCAACAGGTTTAAATATACACAGGGATCACTGGCGTGATGCCATAATGGACATAGTCAAGGACAGGGATAGTATGCAACGAAAATACACAATTTAACACGATAAGCACACGATGCGTTGCAATCTATCTCCTTCAGCACACGATGACTACACACGAGTTCCGCCCGGACCGGAACGGTGCCAGTGCCCCAGCGACCGTCCGCAGAACTATACCCTTGTGCACAAGTTGTCCGTGATCGAACAATACGTTATTCCTTAAGCAATCAGTTTACACCTTCGAGGCAACACGAGCACACGACATATCGATAATTGTTAAACATTTGTGCATTTCATGCAACACGAGTACGGGACATGTATTTGCATAAGACAAGCAACAATCTATGATTTATTCCCAAACGAACAAGCATGAAATCAAGTATCCGTTCATGAAGTTTATTGACAAGCAAAGTACCAAGTCTATTCTCTTTTATCTTGGTTTCTTTTATTATTACTTGGTATCGTTTGATCGGGGCGAATAGTTCAAGCTTTTAGGGTGTGAAGCTTGGAAGCAGGGCTAGCTAATCGGGTTGGTAGCCACTCACTTAGAAGTTGGAAAGGAGAAGGAAAGAGGCGCTTCACGACTCCGCTCGCAAGTCGCCTACTGCTCGTTCACCTGCACACGAACAGCTCGATTAATACTTCTTCCTCTCTTTCCAATCTCGGAATAGAAGTGCAAGTCAATGAACGAAAACAATGAAAACCATCGAAACCGTTCAAGGAAAACAAGCAAATCCCAAAACCAACTCAAAGCACGAAAGCAACAAGCGACATCGAAAACCGAGGCAATAAAAGATAGCAGCGGAGAGGTCCCTCCTGACTCTGCCGCTAAGTTGATCCCGGGGGCACGGTCCACTGAATATGGGAATCGATTTCGAAGAAACAAATCCATAACGAGGACGAGTTCTTAATTCAATCTATCCCGATCGAACGATACCGTCTAGTGTTTCTTAGCCGCGCTCCCCGCACCGGGGGAACGGGGCGCTACACGAGTAGCTTCCCCACCAGTGCATTCAATGTACTGATAATCCACCAGTTTGTATGCAGGGTGCGGGAGAACCTCGTTCGGTGTGGATGCCTCCTTCGCGCGTGCTAAGGTGTGGAGATCACTCTGAAGCAGCGGTGCGTTCGGAGCAGAAGCACATATACAAGACAAAATATTGTGAACATTTCCTGAACATCGCCTGTATTCCACGATTGTAGCCACTTGGCACGCTTTTACTGTTTCAGAGAGAGAGGCTTGAGCGACTTGTAATGTCGGCTATACGCCGCCTGTAACACATATTTATATCAATAAAGAGTTGCTTTACTTTAACTGTGTTATTCATTTCTTTCGCTATATTGTCAACTCAGTGAACTTGTTACAGATCGCCTATGCGTTCATGACTCCACTGCACTCGGACAATCTGTGCGACTCTGTGGCTTAGAACTCTTACCGCCAGCCAATGAATCTCAGCCTTGCATGGGCGTGGCTAATGCTCGTGCGGCATCACGCCTGGATGGGTCATAAAGCGATCGTTCCGCAGGAGCGCTGGCGCGGTGATTCTCGCCTAGCGGGAATGACCGATTTAGGCTGCGGGAGATTGGGGCGTGACATATTGGTATCAGAGCTTGGCTTCTACGCCTTTGGACTTTGATTCGATATCTCAGTTTTGAAAGCTCGTTCGTGGGTTATGTGCACGCTCTCTCTCAATGCCTCGATGGAATGTTCCAATAATAAGTCTAAATACTTTCAAAATACGTTTTGAATAATATGATGCTTGTATGATATTGTGCTGCGAGTAGCCTTTGTGCCAACCTGTGCGAACCCTTGAGAGTATCGCAGTAGCTTGTCCGATTTTACTAACTCTAAGTTTGGTTGAATGCATATATTCGAGGGACGCCTTGAACTTGTGCACCATCCAAGACTTAAGAAAAGGTGAAAGTCGAGTGCTAAGACTTCGCTATCACTAAGCTGGTTGATGTGCTCACGCTAGAGGTGCACTTCGAAAGTGCGCATAATCCAGACTAAGCGATATGCTGATCTCAAATTCTTGTGCAAGTGAATATCCAAATAAACAAGTACAACGACTTGTATAAGTTTGCCTCAGCCTTGTATCGTTAAATCAAAATTGATTAAAACGTACTGCTTGTCCTCAGTAAGTCTCGAGGACGAGACTTTTTCTGAGTTGGGTAGGATGAAACACCCCGTTCCGTTCTAGCGGACTGCCGACTCAAACGGAAAAAGTGCAACTGTCCCGACCCGCTTTGCCTCAAACGAGAAGCAAAGGATATCCAGACTTGCCCCTACAGGAATCAGGTTAGGCTTTCAGAGGCTCGCTTGACGTATCGCTCTACCGAGGCGAATCATCGCTAAGGTGGGTGGCTACGGTGAACTTATCTTTGCTTAGCCAGCACACATAAAATCTGGAATGTTCATGCTAGTCGCTAGGTGATTCACCCCTGCATGCTAATAAGAATCCAACGCACCTAGCTAAGGGAATAATCCCAACTTGTATTGCTTATGCTAGAACATGGAAATGAAATATTACTTTTATATATGTTCAGACCCTCGCATGCTACCCTAGAACGTGTTGCTCGGGAAAGTCCCTTAACGATCTCACTCCTCGGCTTACCTTCGGGCCCGAGCTAACGTGAATACTTGTGTTTATACAAATGCATGCTTGTCTGCTTGAACGTTGCCTTGTTTTCATCCAAACCCCGGAAGACTACTAAGTAGTCGTTCCGTGCATGATTAATCCTGCAAGTATCCGGGACCGTTAGGTCACCAGGCAGCCCCGAACCAGGGGAGTGCATCCAGGCAAAGTCATTCACTGAACAAAGAATCAAGATTCAAGTATCTTTTGTACTCGTGTACTCGTGTTCTCGTGCACTCATGTTCTCGTGTTCTAGTGCACGCATGTTCTCGTGTTCTCGTGTTCTCGTGTATCTCGTGATAATTGATAGAACCAATAATTGCATGTCGCGGACAACTCGGAAATGAGGTACAGTTCCACGGACGATCTCTGGGGCACTGGGGCCGATCCGATCCGGATGGAACTTCAAGTGTGGTCCCTCGTGTGCAGGCGAGTGGTTTGTAGCACCTCTTGTACTTTCATTGCATTCTACTTGGCCTAGGGCCACATCGTGTGTAGTCCATTGTGTGCTGGCAAGATGGTTTGTAGCACATCGTGTACTTTCGTTGCATTCCATCTTGGCCTTGGACTACTTCATGTGCGATCATCGTATGCAGGAGATGGTTCGTAGCGCCTCTTGTACTTTCGCTATATTCCATTCTCGTCTGCGATCGGTCCTTTATGGCTATGCCAGCGACTCATGTTCATATAGATAAGTCATCCTCGCTTAGCGGCTACCCGCGTACGAGTCATTGCATCGCATCAAGATAAAAATTTGTTATTTTCAGGTGGTTTGGTATCGTTTTCGCAGAGCAATCAAAGTTATGAGTTCCACAGAACTTTAAGAGTTACCGAGAGATAGATAACAGATCCGACGACGAAAGTCCAGTATCGGCCAAGATAGGCATCGGCAATAACAGCTCCTAGTATCGGTGTCAGGAACACTGTGCCGACCTAGTTCGTCACGTTGTTCGAGGCTTCGACAGTCCCCTGATGAAACTTATCGGTCAGGTACAGTACCAGGTTTGCTGAAATCCCATCGTATGCCATCCTCTCGAACACCTCGTACACTACACAACATAATCTCATCACTAATATGCAAAAAAAAAGAAAAAAGAAGAAGAAGTAGAACTAGAAGTTCACTGATACATAAGAAATTATTCAATGCTCCGGACTCATCCACCACTTTTGGATGAATCCGGGCCACTGAATAATATCTACTGGTTAGAATGAATTATATATATATATATATATTACCAACTATGAAAGAGCAAGCGGTCCATCCAACACTTTTGGACCTGAGGACTGGGTTTCCTTTGAGATCCACAGTACCATCTTTTGTGTACTCGCCACCATTAGCCGTCTCCAAGCTCCCTGTCATTGCTCTCTTGTTACTTACTCTCAACAAAGCTCCCTATATGTATCATGAGATGTCAATTTATATATACTTCTCCTACTTTTCCTATGTCATATTGGCAAGCCGGACATGGACACCAATATTAATGCGGATGTGTCATAACATGACTCTTAACGTTTGGGTTCCTACAGAACTCGAGTGACCCTGTGGCTATCGGAGGATATAAGATCTTGGCTGGATGGTGAAAGATCGGTAGATCGAGCCACTGAAAGTCATTATTTCTTCCATTTATTTGGTGGAAGTTGGAGGCAACGGACCCAAAAGACATGTACGTGCACAAAGTCCCGAACTTTACACTGGACATCTCAAAAAAAAAAAAATTTGGGTTCGCGAAATCGGGATCTTGGACATGATCAGTTTTAAGGGAGTGCAATGGGTGCGAACACTCTATGACTTCCAAATTCATAGACCTCTAAAAAATTTTATGTATATATTATATATTTATTTATATAATTGCATATAGAAAATGAGTTTGGGAATATCGTTCTTAATTTCTTAATATGAAGATACATGTGTCTATCGGGTGGAGTAGGGCTGGTCCAAGCCAATACGAAAAAGAAAACAGGCCAAGCTTTTAAAACCAACCTTCAAACCCAGTCCGGACCCAGATCCAGGGTACCTTTGGGCCGTCTCCGAACTAAATTCGGGCTGCATCGGACCTGACTCGTGTCATGCCCCGATCTTCCGCAGGCTCGATTGCCTCCGCTGAACGTGAATCAACACGCCATCGCTCCCGCGAGACGATCGTTTCCATCAGGACATGATGTCGCACCAGCCTGGAGTTGCGCCCGAGCATGATAAATACCGAAACGACCGATTGATAACTAGTTCACAGAGTCGTCATAGCAGAAATAATGAATAAACACAAGTATTGAATCTAAAACAAGCTTTTTATTGATATGAAGCAAAGTTTACAAGCGACGCTAGGCCGAGACTACAAATCGCTCAAGCTCTCTCCCTCTCTCTCTCATTACAATGAATATGCCCTTAGGCTTATAACTTGAATCAAACACTTTGGATGATGATGTTCCCATACCTTACGTCCCGTATATGTGAGCTTCAGGCCTGTACGCCATGCTCCAATACGCTAAGCGAGGTCCGACACCTCGATGCGTCAAGCGATCTTCGAAACGGTGCGACTTACTCCCTGAACCCTACATGCAATCTGGTTGGGTGTCAGTACATTGAATGCACTGGTGGGGAGGTCTCTCGTCCACGCCACAAAATAAGTACGTTCATTAGTTATGTACACTATGTTATCTTTCTAGTCTTTAACTTATGATCAGTTTCATGGCATAGTAAAGTAAAGCATATATTCGTGTCTGAAACAAAAGTGTCACGCTGTAAAATAACTGAGTTCGTCTTACCCTTTCTTATCATTCGACCTTCCCTGTTATGCGCAGCCATAAGAATCCAGTATATGCTTATACAATGAAAGAAGATCTATGCAACTCAAGGTGTCTTATGCGTGTTTCTGACTCAGACATGTTTTACTCAAACACTAAGGTGAACCGTGCATTCATTCTCTAATGTGCAATATATCATGTATCAAACTCCATCCTGTTACCCTTCTTCTTGTACGCGGATTGCTGCTATGCATGCATGACTTATCTATATGAAGGTCACTGGCGCTGCTAGCTGTCACGCTCCAGTCCCAAAATGCCAAGGGACTAGCCACGTGGCAATGGCCAGCAGCACAACTCCAATAGACAAATCCTATTTAATGGACCCGTTAGAGTGCGCTTAAGCTGTAATAAATATAATTGCAGTCTACACCTTCTATCACATAATAATTCTAATCTCATCCATAGAAAGAAGCATAACTAAATATGATAGACTAATTAAGATAATAGATAAAAAGAAATATAGTCTATCAACAAGTCCAAATAAATAGTATCTCGGGAAACAATCCGATAAAATAAGTTAATACATAAATCCAAGAGTCAAGATATGGAATAATTGGAAGCAGAAATAATTGAGTATGTAACAGAATACTCAGAAGAAATCCTCTGGCACAATCTCGTCCTTTGTTGTCAATACTGCTCCAGCGTCAGCTCTTGTCCCGTAAACCTCGGGGTATTCCTCCTCTGCTGTACCTAAGGACATAATCCGGATACATGTCCTCAGGGAACATAGCAAGGTACAATAAACACTCAAGCCAAATAAAATACAGTATATAAAAATAGATCCTCAGGACAAGTTATATAATCAGCTATGTGAAATGCAAATGAGAGCATAGTACTCAGGCTGAAACCACTACAAGCTCTGTGTCGGAGAGCCGGTAGTAGTAATATCTCGAAGGGCCAAATACATGTGCCAAAGCTCTGGTACAGAGACTAAGGCACTCTCCAGTAACATAATATATATATAATCAGCCTGTAGCCTGTGTGTCTCATGTCCATAACATGCAAGATCATGACCTCTAGTTAATACAACGAGTCATAATAATATATATGTATATACAAGTCTTATGTCACGAATCCTGTAAACCTATACATAATCACCATGAATAACTCAAAAAATATTCTGTCATATGAATAGTGTCAAGTGTCCTAAGGGATAACGTACTTGATAAAGCAAGCACGTAAATATATAGGATCGTGGTATCAACTCTCTAAGTGACGTTACACGACTCCACGTGCAACGTTGACACCCGAATCTTGTTCGGACGCTAAGCAAGGTCTCATGATCCTAGGTACAACAGGTACAACACAGAAGTATACAGAAATAATACAAGCAATTAATAGCACATGATCTTCTGCAAGTTGGCAAGGTACACTTGCATGGGTTCTGAACTCCTTCAGTTGCTCCTATAAAAGTAAAATCTTTAGGTACGCCTCCGGATGCTGAAATAAATATTACCATCGCTCTCATAATACATAAAATAGCTAAAATTGACTATCCTTAAGTCCAATTTGGACACAGGGACAGAATTGACAGTTTCTGGTCAAAGCGGATCCACAGGTGGCCCACTTCGCATCAAAAAATGTACCAGAGACAAAATTCTCTAAATTTGTCAAACTTAGTGTCTATGAGTACAGAACAATGATACGAACCCAACGCAATATCCAGAACTGGATTCCGATGAGCCGGTCACAAAATCGCCCGTCAAGTGGAACCGTAGGGCCCACGAAAATAGGGTTTCGTCAACGTTCTTATAATCGAACTAAACTTGGATCACAGGACTAGCGTAATGCTACGAATTCAATGACATAAGTTTTATTGTAAAACGACAAGTATACACGAAATTATGACGAGTGTCAGAACAGACCGATACGGGATTTTTCGATGGATACGTGTTGATTTCGGTTTGCACGCACATCCAAGTAACTTACGCAAAATCTCACACGTCCCTGTTAATGATATACGCCTTTTGATGCAATTTGTACACGACAAAGTTCCCTCGTTTAGTGGGACGCATCCCGTTTCGGAAAATTTTGGGTTTAGAAAACTAAGTTTTTGGTCAACTTCAACTACGAATAAAACACAGCACACAACGAATTAAAATAAACTATTTAAAAAGATTAATTCTTGGTTATGTTGTTTAAATTATTTTTCAAGTAGAATTTAAAAATATAAACTAAGTTGGAAGAAAAATGGCCATGAACATGGGAGTTTGGGACAGTTTTCTAAACTACAATTTGGGTCTTTTTTTTCTGTTTTGCGTCACGAATTGCGACCGACATAGGACACGATACCCTGAACTAAATCCACAGGATTCAATAGGGTAATATGATCTTCGCATAGGATTCGAAAAATCGATATTTGGATTAATATGCATGGAGATACGAGAGCGAAAAGTAGGGTACCTTGCTGCTCGAATTCAGGTGGCTGTGCCGTGGCTACATCGTGGCCGTGGTGCGCGGTGGTCCGGCGTCGTCGTCGACGATGGCTTGTCAAAAATGGGAGAGGGTTTGATGGTGGACGAGGGGGTGGATCTAAATTTTTATATAGGGGTCAGAATGGACGGTTACGGGGAGGCGAAGGGATGGAGTCGGGAAGGTTTTCGGAAGAGAAAACGAATGGGTTGCGGGAGTTTACTGAATGTGAAGGGGTTTGGGTTAATGGGTTGCGGGTTCGGGTAGGATCCAATTTTGTTTGGTCTGGGTTGGTTTGGCCTAGTTCGGTTTGGTTCATTTTGGTTTGGTTCAGGTTGGTTTAAGTTAGTTTATTTAAAAATAATGCATTTAGCTATATAAAAATTAGTTTTGGAGCCCAATAAATTCCAGAATTTTTTTAAAATACTCTATTATTAATTATACACCCAAAAATATAATTTTTTCACAAATTTTAATAATTAATTTAATGCACAAAAATATAATTTCATGAAGAATATTTATTATAATTAATTAAAAATTACAAAAAAATCTCCAAAAACTCAAAAATTCATAATTAAAATTCTAAAAATATGGGTGTTTACAATCTACTCACCTTAAAAGAATTGCGTTCTCGCAATTAAGAAAATAAAATGTAACCAGTCAAAAAAATATTTGCTCCAAAAGAGATGACGTGGTTGCAAGACATGTTTGTTGAAGAACGACACAAAGAATAAGGAACCATGAACAAGAAGAAATCGAGAGAAAGGGTGAGGGTTTTGTTCAAGCAGAACACGTAGACAAGAAATAAAAACTTGGGTAGCACTGACATCTTACTAATCTAGACTAACAAGTCCATGCTAAAATAATACTTGGTATAGGCTAGGGAATGGAACTAACAGGCATAGGCTAAAGTATTACTAGAAATATTCGCTATTATAGCTAGCTATGATAAAACTAAATCTTACTCATATTCACTACTCCTCAAGTATGTGCCTCCTCTACTGTTATTGCAAAAGTCTATCCACGTCCCTGTGGTGGTGCCCTCTGCTATTGTTAGGTCTGCTGGAAGAGTGCTGCCTGTGGTGCCAAGGGTGGCCTCGGCTGATATCCTCCCAGTGCTAGTAAAGCTTGTCGGTTAACCATCGGTGCTCCTTCTCGACGATCAGGGCAATCCCTAGCTGAATGCTGGCTGGATCCGCAAGCTAAATATAATCCCCATTTGCGTCTGCATTCCTTCTCAATATGGCCTACCTTGCCACAGTAGTAACAAGTAGGAAGAACTAGTGGTGTAAATGCTCTCTGTGATGGATTCATTTGTGGTCGCTTTGCTGCTCCTCCCTGCTGTGCTCGGTCTGGTGCCGGTGCATGCGGTCGCTTCTGGCCGGACTCTCTCCTGATAACGCGTTCCATGCATCGGGCTGCAGCAAGGACGTCTGTATAAAAAGTAGTTACGACAGAGGCAATCTGTCTCTGTAGCTCAAAGTTTAGTCCGTCAAAGAATTTCTCAGCCTTCTCTTCTTTTGTCAAAATTAGTGTAATTGCAAAGCGGCTCAAACGGATAAACTCTGTATTGTACTCTTCTACCATCTTGTTGTCTTGAGTGAGATGATTGAACTTGTCCCGAAGTTCCGATCGAGCAATAGATGGAATGTACATCTCCTGAAAGAGTCTAGAGAACTCCTCCCAAGTGACTTGGTCTGGTCCAAGCTGTCACTTCTCAGATATCCACCAGTGATGTGCATTGATGTCATGCATATCGATCATACATAACCTTGATGTCATGCATATCGAGAAGAATATGTTTGATAACATAATTAATACTGTGAATAATGTAAATAGAAAGATGAAAGACAATCCCAATACCAGGTGGGACTTGAAAGAAATATGCAGACGTCCTGCATTGCATTTGATAGATAAAGGGAATGGAAAGTATAAGCAACCTAAGGCCGTTTTCTCACTGGACAAGGATGATAAAGGGAAACCTTGTAGGTGGATTTATGGCCTAAAATTTTCAGACGGATACGTGTCAAATCTTAGAAGATGTGTTGACCTGAAGGAGAACAAACTAACAAGTATGAAGAGCTACGACTGTCACATATTCATGGAGAGGTTAATTTCAATTATATTTTAGGATTTCTTATCGCAGGTAGTTTGGTATCCATTGACAGAGCTTAGCATATTCTTCAGAGATCTTTGTTCTACCAAGTTGCTCTTCAATCGTCTAGAAAAGAAGAAAAGGACATTGCGGTAACACTGTGCAAGCTTGAAAGAGTATTCCTCCTGGATTCTTCGAATCAATGGAGCATTTGCCAATTCATCTTTCCTACAAGGCATGTGTTTGTAGACCTTTCGGCTATCGGTGGATGTATCCGTTCGAGCGTCAACTGAACCACCTAAAGAGAAATATAAAAAATAAGGTACAGGTCGAGGATTCAATTTGTGAAGCCTATGTTCTTGAGAAGATTACAAACTTTTTATCGATATATTTTAAGCCGCATATTTCTACTAATAGAACAAGATCTACGAGAAAGGATGACGGATATTATGAATCTAATGATGCAATACTGAAAGTATTCAATACTTTCAGTAAGCCTTCAGGTAAAATAAAGAAGAGATATCGGAATGACGACGAGCTAAGGGCTGGTCAGTTCTATATATTACTCAACTGTTATGATGATGAAGTAGAGAAGCTAGAGGGGTAAGTAATTAATACGTCAACGTGTAAGTCATCTTAATTTAATAGTATACTCTAATATTTTTATACTAACCGGGTGATATTTTATTATTTTCATCACATTTAATGATGAGGTAAAGTCGATGCGACCATACATAACAAATAAAGAAGTAGAACAGGAAATAAGACTTTATTTTTCTTCTTGGTTGAGTGCATATGTAAGAATCTTTTTCTGTATGCACTTTCACAATAATTAATAGAATGTTGAACTTAATATTGTTTTCTTGGTACTTAGGTCAATCTTTGTAATGCCCTGATCCCGTTGGTGAGCGCGGTGATACCGTTGCTGAGCGCGGTATGGGCTAGTGGCTGTAATGGCCGAGTCAGAATCATAGAATGGAAAAACTTTGCCGGTATCCATTGATCGGGACAAAAAAAAGGGGAGCCATTCCTTGTTATGGGATGGAATCCTTAGAAGTTGCTCCTAATATATGTTGCATGGTCTCATGGAGAGTAAACTCTATATAAGAGTCTAAGCCACAAGACTCGTGCGCTGTTGGTTTTCGTTGTTGATTTTCGATAGATTTTTACTATTGGTTTTGTGATTGTGTTTTCGTGATTATTTTCGATGAATAATTTTCATTGCTTGCTTCCATTGTCTCGTATTTTATATCAAATTACTGAGAGAAAGATAAGTAGAGTTCTGAACCATTGTTAGTGCCAACGCAGGTGAGCTTGTGAGCCTCGCTTGAAGTTCCAAAGAAGAAGATCTCTATTTCTCAGCAATTCACCAACTAGTGAGTGACTTCGATCCTTCGATGAATCCTTTAGTCATCATGCTTAATAAAATGATCAATGATACCTAGAAAGAACCTAGAAAGATAATGCAAGATAAATAATCATATTCTGTTAACCTGTACTGTTATAGAAGGGTAGATTATACAAGCCCCGATGTTGACGGTAAGTATGGTCAGCTACGACTTAAAATAAGAACTGTGGGATAATTATCAAGTTTCTATACGTGCATATTGTGTTTCTTTTATTAGTAAAGTTGCATCATGTGCATGGTCATTGACAACTTGTGCACAAGGAATAATTTCTCAAATGTAATCTGCGGCCACCGGAGCGTTCTTCCTGGGAAAAATCAGAGCATGTGCAAGATAGCACGATGATTCAAAAACCTCTAAGTGGGCTCGCTACCCTTCGGAGAGGGGAGCCGCTTAACCAACTCTAAGTCCAAGTTTGATGCTGAATCAATGACCTTCATATATACATATGTTATAGCTAACAATGTCTTATGCAGGCTGAGTAAGTTATTACTCAAATACAGGGATGGCTGAAATATCGTAGATAAGAAATCACCAAATGGTGATAATTATTATGTTCCTGATGTTCTTATATTATGAATTGTTAAACTGAACTTAAGGCAACATAGCAAGATCACATCATAATAACTGCTGCTTTCACATATCTACTTAGTACTGGCTTTTTGTAATACCCCGTTCCGCTCAAGAGGACTGCTGATTCAAATGGCAAAAGTGCAATGTCCTGACCCATTTTGCTCAGGTGAGAATACTTGTTTGAGGCAAAGGATATCCAGATTTGTCCCTTCAGGAGTTCGGCTTAGGCTTTCAGAGGCTCGCTCAGAGTATCACTCAACCGAGGTGAATCATCACTAAGGTGGGTGGCTATGGTGAACTTGTCTTTGCTTAGCCAGCACACTTAAAATATGGAATGATACATGCTAGTCGCTAGGTGAATCACCCCCTGCATGCTAACAAGAATACAACGCACATAGCTAAGGAAATAATCCCAATTTGTACTGCTTGTGTTAGAACATGGAAATAAAATATTACTTATATTCAGACCTTCGCATGCTACCTTTGCCTTGTGCAACTGGACCCTGCTATGCCTTGATAGAACGATATGTATATGCTCCTCTTAGTGCATTGTTTACTTGTTTACACTGCACGACTCTAGATTATGTCACTCGGAAAGTCCCCTTATGGTTTCACTACTCGGCTTACCTTCGGACCCGAGCTAATGTGAATGCTTATGTTTATACAAATGCATGCTTGCTTGCTTATATATATTGCCTTAATTCAGTGCTTGTTATATAATTGCATGAAAATATCTAGTGAATGCTATCTTGCCTTATTTTCATCCAAACCACCGGAGGACTATCTAATAGTCGTTCCGTAAAAGTATGAACATTGAAAGTATTCGGGACCGTTAGGTCACCAAGGTAATCCCCGAACTAGGGGAACGCATCATGTCAAGTTACATCTGAACAAAAATTATGGATTTTCATGTCAACTTGTGTGAAATTCATAACAAATGAACCACGGAGTCAGGAACGGCCTGGGATGGCTTGTAGCGAGGATCATGACCTATGCCTATAACCATTGCCGTTTACTCAGAATAATAAAAGAACAATCAAAGAACTCATTTAGTCGCGGATGCTTGTGCACAAGCTTGATTTCCTCGGATGGGGCGCCGGGGCACCGGGACCGATCCGGCCTAGGGGGAGATCCGATAGTCGCGCTAGTTTGTTCCTAGCACGGATAAGTTCGGTCAGTTGCTGGGGCATCAGAACCACCATCTTATTGTGACTATGTCCACAATGGCTATGCCAGCGACTCCTGTTTATATACATAATTATACTCACTTAGCGGTAATCCGCGTGCGAGTTATTGCATTTCATCTATGAATCTGAATCCAAGTATCCTGATAAAAGGTCAATGAATCTGTGAATCATTCCTGAATCTGAGTAACAAGTACACCTGTATTCCATAATTTAAAAGAAGAACTCGGGCACCTGATTAGAACCTGCTCGTAGCACACTTGTGTTGCATATGCTATTACTCCTGAATGTTCATAAATGCTTGTGCTTGAATTAACTTGGTTTATACTTGGACAGGGAAGGACCAATGGTAAGTTGGTAAGTCTCACCGTATTTTTCTCTCATGTCGCACGTCATACTGCCACACGAGTTAGGCTATTCAATATTGCCATGAAACTGATCCTAAGGCAACGAGAAAGACAACATAATAGTTGGTGCACGGAACCTATATTACGTGTTTGGATTTGTTGAGTGGGCGAGTAGCCTCCCCACCAGTGCATTCGTATACTGATAATCCACCAGATTGTTTACAGGGTGCGGGAGAACCTCGTCCGGTGCGGATGCCTCCTTCATGCGTGCTAAGGCGTAGAGTTTACTCTGGAGCCTTGGAGCGTTGCGTCCAAAACTGAAGCATATATACAAGACATAATGTTGGAACATTACCTATATATCATTCCACAAATGTAGCCACTTGGCACGCTTTTACTGTTTCAAAGAGAGAGGCTTGAGCGACTTATAATCTCGACTATACGCCGCCTGTAACACTTATTCAATATCAATAAAGAGTTTGTTTTATTTCAGCTTGTGTTAATGCTTTCGCTATTGATGACTCAGTGAACTTGTTACCAAATTGCTTATGCGTTTATAATTATGTTGCACTCGGACAATCTGTGCGACTCTGTGGCTTAGATCTCTTACCGCCAGCCAATAAACCACGGCCTTGCACGGGCATGGCTTACGCTCGTGCGGCATCACGCCCAGATAGGCCAAAGCAATCGTCCCGCAGGAGCGCTGATGCGGTGATTCTCGCCTAGCGGGAATGATTGATTAGCCTGCGGGAGACCGGGGCGTGACATAATGGTAACAGATCTTGCTATACGCATTTGGACTTCGTTTCGATTATCTTTGTTTCGAAAGCTCATTCGTGGGTTATGTGCACACTCTCTCTCAATGTCCTAAACAAAATATTCCAACAATGAGTCTAAATATTTTTAAAAAGTTTATTTGAATAATGTGATTGCTTGTGCAAAATTGTAATACAATTGGCCTTTGTGCCAACCTGTGCTAGATCCCTTGGGAATAAACTCGTGCTAAAATCGTGACTTATGTGCAAACCCGAAATGCCTATACATGTTTGCCCAACTGGTTTGTACGAAATCGAATATTATCCCGAATGGTTAGCTTCGCACACAGTCTTTCGGCTAAGTTGTGCTAAGTATCGTACGCCAAGACCCTTTGGTACAAGCTAAGTTGCAAACGATCGGGATATCATTCAGGAATAAGACTATGCAGACTTTGAATGCCAACCGATAGAAATACTCTCGGATTTATCGCTTAGGCGAATATTAAGAATTATGCTTGGAATTTGAGAAATAGCTTGAACGGTACTTCCTGTCGGAAGATACAAATCGAATATAGTTGCTTAGATGACTATCGAATATGGATTCGACTAGATGACTCAATTCTGAGTGGTGTATGGACCACTCAAAAATGTCCTAACGGATTCGTAGGTCTCGAACGATAGTCGAATTGAACATAACTGAAGAATGTCTTGAACCAAATGATAAAGCTATATCAAATTTTAAGGAAAACTTGTAGGAAACTTGAGGATCGTGCGAGCGATTTTGGATTGAAACAAATAGATTAAACTTGAATACAATATCGCTCGAATATAAGTTAACCGGAAAAAAAATCTTGGTTCGATGAAAGAGATGAACGATAATGGATTTGGCTTGGAATTCGGAAGAACGATCTTGAAATTAAGTTCAAAACGATAACTCTTGAAATCAATCCCAATGAGAACGGTTATCCTGCAGGAACGCCGGCGTGGTAATTTTACGTACAGTGGGGATAATCGAACTCACGAAAATATGTTCGATGATTATTCTAAATAAACTCGATAAATGGAACGTATCAAAAATATGGAAATAGACTTGAGTTTGAATATAGATTTACCGAACGGTAACATTGAAGTTGGATAATTTTTCTAAAGGAATTATGATCACTGCATGAACGGATACATAAATTAGGTTGAATGAATTTGAGTTAAACTAAAAAGATTTAGAATCGAATCTTGGCTTGGTGGACTAGACTTAAAATGGATAGGGATCCTATCAAAGCATGTTTGAAGAGCTAGACTATACAAATCACTAGGCTTATCCTGCATCTTGGATATAGTGGATTTTACTAAATGGACTCATCTCCCGTGCAAACGAACGTGTTATTGAGAGTAGGATAATCAGTGCTCGATGTATAGAAATTTAAGTGAAACGAGCTTGGTAGATTATCCCGTGCAAATGAACAATGGTTTGACCCTAGGAATTAGGACGAGCATCGTACGACAAATTTGTACAATGTATCGTGTGTTTGAACTTGTACCTATTACCTTGTGAGCTGACCTAGCAATTAGACAGATAACCCTGTACCGAGTGAACGAACCTGTGTTACCGACTTTACCATATTGCTTGAACAAGCTATAAAACTGGGGCAGCAAGACTTAGGGTTAGACTTGGAACAATAACGTGTGCTATGTTCGACCCAAACGGATGAATGCTAGTAAGTAAATCGAATAGATCGTGCTTAACGATTGTGCAAATACTTGGTTGGAATGGAAATAATATGGAATTGGATTGACCCTATCGAAAGAACCCTGGAGATTTTCGCAAGTAGCTTGTCCGATTTCACTATCTCTAAGTTTGGTTGAATGTATATGTTTGAGGGATGTCTTGAATGTGTGTACGATCCAAGACTCAATGAGAAGTGAAACTCGAGTGCTAAGACTTCGCTATCGCTAAGTTGGTTGGCATGCTCATGCTTGAGGTATACTTCGAATATGTGCACGATCCAGACTCACGATATGCTGATTTCAAATACTAGTGCAAGTGAATATCCACCTGAACAAGTATAATAACTTGTATAAGTTTGCATCTGCCCTAGATCGTTAATCAAGATCGATTAAAATGTACTCCGCGTTAAGAAATATGTCCAGCACTAAGGCGCAAATAAGACTGACTCAACATACATGTAACACGATGCAAGGATCGAGTAGAAGATTATGTTCAATTAGATTTAGTAATTTCGATTGCTACGCTTGGATAGATTCCATAATGTGATAGTACGGCCTGCCCTCAGTAAGTCTCGAGGACAAGACTTTTTCTGAGTGGTGTATGATGTAACACCCCGTTCCGCTCAAGCGGACTGCCGATTCAAACGACAAAAGTGTAATATCCCGACCCATTTTGCTCAGGTGAGAATACTCGTTTGAGGCAAAGGATATCCAGACTTGTCCCTTTAGGAGTTTGGCTTAGGCTTTCAGAGGCTCGCTCGGAGTATCGCACAACCGAGGCGAATCATCACTAAGGTGGGTGGCTACGGTGAACTTGTCTTTGCTTAGCCAGCACACTTAAAATATAGAACGATACATGCTAGTCGCTAGGTGAATCATCTCCTTCCTGCTAATAAGAATACAATGCATATAGCTAAGGGAATAATCCCAACTTGTACTGCTTGTGTTAGAACATGGAAATAAAATATTACTTATATTCAGACCTTCGCATGCTACCCTTGCCTTGTGCAACTGAACCCTGCTATGCCTCGATAGAACGATATGTATATGCTCCTCTTAGTGCACTGTTTACTTGTTTATACTGCACGACTCTAGATCATGTCGCTCAAAAAGTCCCCTTATGGTTTTACTACTTGGCTTATCTTCGGGCCCGAGCTAATGTGAATGCTTATGTTTATACAAATACATGCTTTCCTGCTTATATATATTGCCTCGATTCAGTTCTTGTTATATAATTGCTTGAAAATATCTAGTGAATGCTATCTTGCCTTATTTTCATCCAAACCACCAGAGGACTATCTAATAGTCGTTCCGTGAAAGTATGAACATTAAAATTATTCGGGACCGTTAGGTCGCCAAGGCAATCCCCGAACTAGGAGAACACATCATGTCAAGTTACATCTGGAAAAAAAAATGGATTTTTATGTCAACTTGTGTGAAATTCATAACAAATGAACCACTGAGTCAGGAACGGCCTGTGATGGCTTGTAGCGAGGATCATGACCTGTGCTTACAACCATTTCCGTTTACTCAGAATAATGAAAGAACAATCAAAGAACTCATTTAGTCGCGGACGCTTGTTCACAAGCTTGATTTCCTCGGACAGGGCACCGGGGCATCGGGACCGATCCGGCCTAGGGGGAGATCAGGTAGTCGCGCTAGTTTGTTCCTAGCACGGATAAGTTCGGTCAGTTGTCGGGGCATCGAAACTACCGTCTTATTGCATCTGTCTACAATGGCTATGCCAGCGAATCCTGTGCATATACATAATCATACTCGCTTAGCGGTAATCCGCGTGCGAGTCATTGTATTTCATTTATGAATCTGAATCCAAGTATCCTGATAAAAGGTCAATGAATCTGTGAATCATTTCTGAATCTGAGTAACAAGTACACCTGTGTTCCATAATTTAAAAGAAGAACTAGGGCACCTGATTAAAACCCGCTCGTAGCACACTTGTGTTGCATATGCTATTACCCCTGAATGTTCATGAATGCTTGTGCTTGAATTAACTTAGTTTATACTTGGAAAGGGAAGGACAAATGGTAACTTGGTAAGTCTCGCCGTATTTTTCTCTTATGTCGCACGACGTACTGCCACACGAGTTAGGCTATTCAATATTGCCATGAAACTGATCCTAAGGCAACGAGAAAGACAACATAATAGTTGGTACACGGAACCTATATTACGTATTTGGATTTATTGAGCGGGCGAGTAGCCTCCCCACTAGTGCATTCGTGTACTGATAATCTACCAGATTGTTTGCAGGGTGCGGGAGAACCTTGTCCGGTGCGGATGCCTCCTTCGTGCGTGCTAAGGCGCGGAGTTCACTCTGGAGCCTTGGAGCGTTGCGTCTGGAACTGAAGCACATATACAAGACATAATATTGGAACATCGCCTATGTATCATTCCATAAATATAGCCACTTGGTGCGCTTTTACTGTTTCAGAGAGAGAGGCTTGAGCGACTTGTAATCTCGGCTATACGCCGCCTGTAACACTTATTCAATATCAATAAAGAGTTTGTTTTACTTCAACTTGTGTTAATACTTTCGCTATTGACGACTTAGTGAACTTGTTACCAAATTGTTTATGCGTTTATAATTCTGCTGCACTCGGATAATATGTGCAACTCTGTGGCTTAGATCTCTTATCGTCAGCCAATGAACCACGGCCTTGCACGGGCGTGGATTACGCTAGTGTGGCATAACGCCCAGATGGGCCAAAGCGATCATCCTGCGGGAGCGCTGGCGTGATGATTCTCGCCTAGTGGGAACGGCCGATTAGCCTGCGAGAGACCGGGGCGTGACACTTTTTAGGTAAGATTGGTGACAACCGCTCACCAGTACATGTTACATACTGACCCACGTTTATGGGCATCCTAATGTGCTGGGGATTTAGCTGCTTCAAGGGAACATTGAAGGTTTTGGTCTGACTCTTTAGAAGCCTTGCACTTGAAGCTTCCAAGTGGAGAAGAAGACTTCTACTGAAGGTGGTCCATGAGTATTTTTAATATTTCAATAAGGGATATGATGTATGGAGCAACATTGTATCTCATCTTAATATTTCTGTAAGTTGTAAGCCAAGTTGGCATTTTTATCTCGGTCGTTTGAGGGCCTTATATTTTGAATCAAAGAATTATCAATAAAGAGCTATTTTTATTTCAATGTGTGTTCAATTTTTTTATGAATGCTGCAAACTCTATCTTCAAATATCTATTTTATAAAATGAGCATGAGCATGCCTTGTACAAGTGTAATCCCAGGCTTGTATGACATCATGCCAAGCGAGGACGATAGCTCTGCAGAACCAGGGTGCGGGAAGCCCAAGCGAGGACGTTCGGTTTTACGGAATCCGGGAGTGACATATTGTATCAGAGCATGGTTTTACTTTCTTAGAATTTTTTGGTTTTAAGATTTTTGAAAATGACACAAGTTTATGGGTTTTGAAGCATTGAATTTTTTTTCCCGCAAAATAAGATGCTCAATACAATAAGTCCATAATACTTTATGAGACTAAGGATTTCTTTCTGTGCTCTGCAGAAATGACCAAGTTTGGTCATGGGAACCCAAGTAGTTCGAGGATGACAATGCCGGCAGCAGCGGCCCCTTCGATAGACCCGATGGATAGGGTATTGCGCATGCTAGAAGCATAACAGAAGCTGGGAGAGGCCCAGCAAAGACAAATCAATGATATGCAACATATGTTGTAGACAGTCGTAGCCAATAATTCCAATACTACGCTTGTAGCTGCCCTAATTGCCCATGCTACAAAGATATCGGACATCGTTGGGGCGGATAACGCTCAACCGACGAAGAAGAAAAGTTTTGCTACGGATATTACAGAGTTCAAGAAGATCCGCAATATTTTGTTCTAGGGAATGGAAGAAGCCATCGTCCCAATGGATTGGTTAGATGAAGTAAAGAAGCATCTTGAACTCCTCAACATCATTAGGCTTAAGATGGTGTCGTGTGCGCAATTGATGTTAGTGTCCAACGTGCACTACTGGTGGTAAAGTCGAAAATGCATGCTTGCTGGAGTGAACGGGGCTATGAAGATTACGTGGCTGATGTTCAAAGAAGGCTTTCTGGAATAATACTTTTCCTTAATAGAACAATGCCAAAATGAGCAAGAGTTCAACAGGCTGGAATAGGGTGATATGTCCGTGAAGAAGTATAAAGCAGAATATTTTCGGCTATCTCAGTATTCTGCTACCCAGTTCACCGACGATGCGGCCCAGGACCGTCTCCTCGAACATGGACTTAGGCCTGCTCTACTGTCATAAGTGGTGATCCATAAGTATAAGATTTTCAAAGAATATTTTGACTGTGCGAAGGAGCTGGATAAATACTATCCTGCAGCATCTCCAGTCACCCCATCAGTGCTTAATGTCAACAATAAATGATACAATGCTGGGGGAAGGTACGATAGCCCAAAGCGCCGGAACAACGGTGGCTTCCAGGCAATAATTATGGTGGGCCTTACTGTCATCGATGTCGCAATAAGGGGCACACCGCTCCTAACTGTCACGTCCCTAGGGGGGATGCTTTAAATGTGGTCTCTTGGGCCACATACTGCGCGATTGTCCAGGACAAAATGCTAATCAGGGCGCTCTGCGCCAGCAGCACCACCTCAGAATTACCAGAATTGTGGGCAGGCTCCACGAGCACCTTAGACTGGGCCAAATCAGAATCAAAGAACTAGTCCACAAGACCGAGTCTATGCTTTGACTCGGGAGGAAGACTTCGCCTCGGATATTGTCGTGACATGTATATTGTTATTTAATGGCATTCATGCATGTATACTATTTAACTCTGGTACTACTCATAGTTTTATATCTGCTAATTATGTTGTATAACATAAACTGAAAATATCTATATTAAATGTAAAACTTAGTGTTAGCACTCCATCTGGGGTAGAGATGCCTGCAAAATTGATATGTAGGGATGACTACATATGAATTGGAGGTAGAAACTTGTCGCTAGATGTCTTTGTTCTCGACATTAAGGATTACAATATCATTCTAGGAATGGATTGGCTTAGTACATGTGGTGCAATGATCGATTGCGTGGGGAAGAGAGTTGTGTTTCATCTGCCAGGAGATACAGAATTCTGATACTTGTGTGGTATGGCGTCGACCAAGACATCCATGGTAATTTTTACAGCCACGGCCTGACGGATCTTACATTCTGGTTGTGAAGGGTATTTGGCTTCTGTCCGGGACATACGTAGGGAAGATGCCGACCCCATTCACACTGAAGTCCTGGTTGAATTTTCTGATGTGTTTCCAAGCGAGATACCGGGATGCCACCGGACCGAGAGATTGAGTTGTATATTACTATTTTTTCGAATACAAGACCGATCTCTAGAGCCCCATATAGGATGGAGCCTGTAGAACTAAAGAAACTGAAGGTCCAACTCTAGGAATTATTGGATCGCAGATACATTCGTACCAGTATTTCTCCATGGATCGCACTAGTGTTATTTGTGAAAAAGAAGAATAGTACAATGCGGCTGTGCATCGACTACCGTGAATGCAACAAGGCCACAGTTCAGAAACAGTACTCTTTACCTAGAATCGATGACATGTTCGACCATCTCCCAGATGCAATAGTATTTTCGAGATTGATCTCCACTTAAGCTATCACCAGTTAAAGATTATATCAGACGACATCCCTAAATCATCATTTTGTATGAGTTATGGATATTATGATTTCTTGGTTATGTCATTTGGTTTAACAAACGCCCATGCTGCCTTCATGGATATGATGAACTGAGTCTTTTGCCCCTACTTAGATAATTTTGTGATCGTGGTCATCGATGATATCCTAATATATTCAAAGAGTAAGGAAGATCATACCGCCCATTTGAGAACAGTACTACAGACCCTAAGGGAAAATCAGCACTATGCCAAGCTGAGTAAATGTGAGTTTTGGATGAGTAGCGCATCGTTTCTTGGGTACGTTATCTCGTCGAAAGGTGTCTCCATGGATCCAAAGAAAGTTGAAGCAGTGGTGGACTGGAAACAACCCACATCAGCGAGTGAGGTCCAAAGTTTCCTTGGGTTAGCTGGTTATTACAAAAAAATTGTGAAAGATTTTGCTAGAGTGGCGTTGCCTCTGACTTGCCTCACCCACAAGGGAGTGACATTCAAGTGGACTGATGACTGTGAAGCTAGTTTTCATGAATTGAAATAGCGCCCCGTGTCAGTCCCAGTTCTTACACTACCGGAAGGCGATGAGGCATTTCAGATTTTCAGTGACGCATCTGGCCAGGGCTTAGGGTGTGTACTCATGCAAAGAGATAAGGTGATATCCTTTGCTTCGAGATTACTTAATCTACATAAAAATAATTACCCTACTCATGATCTGGAATTGGTAGCAATTGTATTGGCGTTAAAATTGTGGCGACACTACCTCTATGGTGATGCTTGCAATGCATGGCTTGCCACCAGATGAAAGCAGAACACCAAAGGCCAGGTCGGGAGCTGCAGAACCTCCATATTCCAGAGTGAAAATGGGATCATATTTCTATGGATTTCATAGTTAGCTTGCTGAAAATGCAATGAAGGAATGATGCGATTTGGATAATCGTAGATAGATTGACCAAGTCGACACATGTTATCGTGATCAAAATATCCTAGGGCATCGATCGGCTGGCTCAAATATATTTGGATGAAGTAGCCCGACTACACGGTGTGACAACTTCAATCATGTCAGATCGGGATAGAAGATTCATATCACAGTTCTGGAATATTCTGCAGACAGATTGCGTATACAGTTGTATTTTAGTTCTGCATATTATCCTCAGACGGATGGACAGATCGAACATGTTAACCAAATCTTAGAGGAAATATTGTGCCTGTGAGTAACAGATTTGAAAACAAGTTGAGATAGTCACTTGTCGCTAGAAGAATTTGCCTTCAATCACAATTACCAATTGAACATCGAGATGGCACCATATGAAGCATTGTACGGGCGAAAGTGTCGATCATAAATTTGCTGGGATAAAGTCGGTGTGCGACAAGCACTTGGGCCAGAATTGGTCAAACAAGCAGTCGAGAAAGTTCTCATAATTTGGGAAAAGTTAAAGGTGGCACAAAGTCGATAAAAGAGTTATGTAGATATCCATCGATGAATGTTTGAGTTCATGGTCGGGGAACATGTGTTCTTGAAGATATCAACGATGCATGGAGTTATGCGGTTCAGCATAAAAGGGAAGCTGAGTCCTTGGTTCATCGGTTAGTTCGAGATTCTTAAGCGAGTTGGTCTAGTCGCCTACAAGATTGCGCTACCACCGTCATTGGCTGAAGTGCATGATACGTTCCATGTCTCTCAACTACGAAAGTACGTGCATAATCCAAGTCAAGTGGTAGACTTCTGTCAGTTGGGATTACATGTCGACTTGACTTATATGGAGGAACCTGTCAAAATTTTGGATAGGTAAGTGATGGTGCTGCGAAGTCGAGTTGTTACTTTGGTTCGCTTGCTTTGGTGCAACTACTCCGTCGAAGAGTCGACATGGGAGCTTGAAGCAGATATGAGGGAAATATTTCCTTCATTATTCGATAGTGTATGTAAGTTTTATTTTAAGTTTCGGGTATGAAATTTTTTGTTAGTGTATTAATATGTAGTGCCCCGATCTTGTTGCTGAGTACGGTGATACCGTTGTGGAGTGCGGTATGGGCTAGCAGTTGGAATGCCGAGTCAGAATCAGAGAATAGGAAAACTTTGCCGGTATCGATTGATCGGAACAAAAAAATGGGGATCCGTTCATCATTTTGGGATAAAATTATTAGAAGTTGCTCCCAAGATGCAGTGCATGATGTCTTGGGGAGTAAACTCTATATAAGGATCTAAGCCTCAAGACCCGTGCGATGTTGGTTTTCGTTGTTGGTTTTCGATAAATTTTTGCTGTTGGTTTTGTGATTGCATTTTCGTGATTATTTTCGAAGAATGGTTTTTATTGATTGCTTTCACTGTCCCGTATTTCATATCAAATTACTGAGAGAAATAGAAGTAGAGTTCTGAACCATTGTTGGTGCCAATGCAGGTGAGCCTGTGAGCCGTACATGAAGTCCCGAAGAAGAAGACCTCTCTTTCTCAGCAATTCACCAACTAGTGAGTGACTTCGATCCTTCGATGAATCCTTTAGTCATCATGCTTAACAAAATGATCAATGATACCTGGCAAGAAACCAAAAAGATAATGCAAGATAAATAATCACATTCTATTAACCTGTGTTGTTATATAATGGTAGATTATACAAGTCCCGATACGGGCGGTAAGTATGGCGAGCTGCAGCTCAAAACGAGAATTTTAGGATAATTATCAAGTTTCTATATGTGCATATTGTGTTTCTTTTATTAGTAAAGTTGTATTATGTGCATGGTCATGGACAACTTGTGCACAAGAAATAATTCCTCGAATGGTAATCTGCGGCCACTGATCCATTCGTCCTGGGGGAAATCAGATCATGTGCAAGGTAGAATAATGATTCAGAAACCTCCAAGTCGGCTCGCTACCCTTCGGGTAGGGGAGCCGCTTAACCAACTCTAAGTCCAAGTTTGATGCTGAATCAATAACCTTTATATAGACATATGTCATAGCTAATAATGTCTTATGTAGGATGAGTAAGTTATTACTCAAATACAGGGATGGCTGAACGACCGTAGGTAAGAAATCACCAAATGGTGATAATCATTATGTTCCTTATGTTCTTACATTATAAATTGTTAAACTAAACTTAAGGCAACATAACAAGATCACATCATAATAATTACTGCTTTCACATATATACTTAGTACTGGCTTTTTAAGTGAGATTGGTTGCGGCCGCTCACCAGTACATGTTACGTACTGACCCACGTTTGCGGGAATCCTCAAGTGCTGGAGATTTAGCTACTTCAAGGAAACATTAAAGATTTTGGTCTGACCCTTTAGAAGACTTGCACTTGAAGCTTCCAAGTGGAGAAGAAGACTGCTACTGAAGGTAGTCCATGAGTATTTTTAATATTTCAATAAGGGATACGATGTATGAAGCAATGTTGTATCTTATTTCAATATTTTTGCAAGTTGTAAGCCAAGTTGGTATTTTCATCTCGGTCGTTTGAGAACCTTATATTTCAAATCAAAGAATTATCAAAAAATAACTATTTCTATTTCAATGTGTGTTCAATTTCTCTGTGAATGCTGTAAACTCTATCTTCAAATATATATTTTATAAAATGAGCATGAGCATGCCTTGTACAAGCACAATCCCAAGCATGTACGACATCATGCCAAGCGAGGATGGCGGTACTGCAGAACCGGGGTATGGGAAGCCCAAGCGAGGACGTTCGGTTCTACGGAACTGGGGCATGACAATCATCCCCACACAATACTCGAGAATGAGTCTATTATAACTCTAACCAAGAAACCAATTTATGTCGTCAAAATCTGGGCAAGCTACTATATGAATGGGTTTAGGTTCAAGTCAACAAAAGCCACGATAAGAGACAACTTCTTGGATCTCGATTGTACAAAAAATAGCTGTTTCACTATCAGATCTTTGAGCTACAAAGATGTCGATCCAGACAATGATTTCTATGACATCTTACGGGAGATTATGGAGTTGACATATAATTATGGAACAAAGCCTGCTAAAATCGTGTTATTCTAGTATGATTGGTTCGATTCGATCCATGATCAAGGTTAGAAAATAGACAAGCATGGTCTTACAGATATAAACTACCAACATCGATATCGAGGCTATAAACCATTTGTCCTATCAAGTCAGGCTCAGCTTGTGTACTTCACAACTTATCCTAAATAGGGAACAACGAGGTCGGATTGGTGGCCAGTATACAAAACAAAAGCTAGAAATACCTTTGACGTTAAAGAAATAGCTTATCAGGAGGATGAACTACCTATTGTAGATGTGGACTAACAAATTTTTTTTATTACACGTCTAATCATGTAGAAGAGGTAGAATTATCCTTCGGGGAAGACGAAGTCGATAAAAGTGAAGATAAGGAGGAAAAGTAAAACAAAGAAGATAAATTTTCAGAAGATGATTGAAAATAAAATTAAATCTATTTAGAGTTATATGATATACTTATGGTTATTATCTTTCTAGACTTCGTGGATGTATTATCTAGACTTATTGATCATCTAGACTTCGTGGATGTATTATCTTTCTGTATGTATTATATTTTGGGATTAAACTTATGGTTATTATCTAGACTTGTTTACAACTTGAGAAATTAGATTCCTTCTCTATATATCATATTATTTTATCATCATATGTTATTATCAGGTATGGAAGGACGATGCAGATCATACCGAGGGAGAGGCTCCTTTGGTAGACAGAGTGCTCCTTCGGTACCGGCTATTGGTTCCGGATCCTCGTCTTCGAGTACTTTCACTCTCCGTTCCTGATATGCGTATTTGGGGCATATTATTTCTTGCTTTTATGTTTATTAGGTCTCATGGAGACTAGACCCATTCTTTGGTTTAATGTGGTTTCTGGTTTATTTGTTTGGGTTAGTTTGGTCATGAGTTGAACCCATGGTCTAAACCTTAAGCCCTAACTATATAAGCTAACTTCTTTCTCTCTCTTCCCTCATTATCTCATTTCCTCACCTTCTTTTATTTAGGCAAGCACACCTTGCATGATATAAAAAATTACTTATATTTTATTCTTGTACTTTTATTGTATTTTATAAGTCCAGTATGTGTAAATTATGATTCTAAGAACTTTTAATACTTGAAGTTTTCGGTTTTGATGGATGGATTTGGCAAGATCTATATTTTTAGTTAAGGATTTTTATGGGTTCCATGAGTTTTTCTTAGTTTTGATCTACTTATACTTAGTATCTTTGAAAAATAATTATTCTATGTGATAGAGCATTCAATTTTGTATGATTGTATGATTTTGAATTTTGTTTCACTTGATTTGGAGTTAAAATAAAAAATTTATGAAGGAAACAAAAGTTTCGGTTTAGGAGCTTTTTTGCCATGGCTGAACTTGCTGTCTGGAGAAAACGAAGTTCTCATGCGGCCAACATCTATGCGATCGAGAGTTCTATGCATCCTGATCCTTATGTGGCCTGGACTTTTTGTCGCATATGCCTTCCAACATGCGTCCATCTTGTTGGATGCATGACTGATTGTTACACATGCGTTCTGGAGCAAAGTACTTGGAAAATTGTTAACAACGGAACTCCTCGTGTTTCACTTGCTAAACGAATGCGAATTTCACTAAGTCCAGGAACATCCATGCGGCCGTGTGACCTATGCTGCAGTCACCCTATGCGCCTATCCACTTTTTAATGCATAATTCAGTACGACTTTTATGGCTCTACACGACTTTTCATAGATTTATCTTTTTCTTCCTGACACACTTTATGGCTTCTCACATCCATCACTTCAGTCACTTATCTGACACGAATTTATTGGTTGTCACTCAGCACTTGTTCCAAAGGGTGGACTTTGATTTGACCTATGCGGCACTGATCCTATGCGGTACTAACCTCTATGCGACAGCTGATCCTATGCATCCCCGATCCTATGCGGCCCTATATGCATGATTTATTAATTTTTTAGTCAGATATTTTATTGTATTTTGTGATTCCATGTATGATTTTAACGATTATAAGTGTATGTGATCTCAGTGACCATGTATTAGACTCGATTAAGTGCCTGATCCGATTATAGGCTATGCGCCAAGCGACCATATTACCCATGCGCCAAGTGACTATGACTACCTATGTGCTTAACTTAACTTATGTGTTACTATATCTAAAACTCATGTAATTTACCAATGATTGGTAACTTGACCCGGCTATTGGTATCCGTGTTGATACACTCACTACGTGCTACGTGTTATGTGTTCCTACATGCTAAGTGTTTCTACGCGATTATGTTACATATTTTACACCGAGGTATATATGCTATACGACATATGATATTATACTATTTCTCCAGCATGGACATGCTAGTTGGCTAATAACCAAGCGTGGCTAGGACTTGTGTGGATTGTTACATCGCGCTGGATGAATCCAAATTGAACTACCAAGTGACAAAGTGGATTCGTATCTAGTGTGCACGTACTATAGTATGACATATAAGGGAAATAACATGTGACCATACCATGTGATTCCTGATAACCGTAGGGTTAACTAGGCAATTAAAACTTGTAGAGCATTGAGAGAGACGGAATCCCGAGATTGCACTTAACTAGCCACCCTCAAATATTTATCTGGGGAGTGTAGGCTGGACCCCATGGATATTTTTAAATCCTCATTAATGGATGGCAATATCTGACTATTATATTATACTATTTATTCTATGCGATCTCAGCACGGTGGCCTTACGAGGGACCGGTGCATAATATTATGTGCTATACGATGATTCATGGCTCGGCTAGCCCTGCTAGTACATGACTCTACCTGAGGATTCCTATTATATGCATTAATTCTACTAGGATAACCCAGACTCCATTTATAAAGCCGAAGCCTTGATTGGCCGATTAAATAAATTTTGTTTGTAAGTGTATTTGCCATCTGTTAAATATTCTAGGGACATGGACATCATGGTGTAGCAGTCTAACCTTTGTCCTTGTTTGGTTATGGGATTAGATTATCGTATCACGATAGGCTATGGATCGAAACTATGAGACATAATTATTTATGTTGTACTAGTTTTGTTTTTTTATTCATGCTTCCTTGTGGTACTTGCTATTTGGGGCTAACCCTACTGGTTTTGCATTGCCAGGTTTAGATGCAACACCCGAGGATCCAGTGTACTTTCTCCTAAAAAATATGGCGCACCGGATAGATGTCCGTTGAGGGACACGAGTGGGTTTCTTCTTCCGTGCTCATTACTGTATATTTTACTCTTTTGGGCGTTTAGCCACCGGTACTTGTTAGCCGTAAATATGGACATTTATTTTTCTTTACATGATTGTAATTAATCAGACTACAGCTGATCATGGTCATGTACTTTTACTACTCTGCCAGCTTCTTATTTTTTACAGCTGGTTTTTAGAATATTTTGGTAGGGCATTTGGGATGCCTTACTTGTCATATATATTCAATATTTACTATTCTTACTTGACTGATTGAGACAATAGATGTTCTATGTGACCCTAAGTGACTTGCTTGTAGTATACACCCCATTGTCTTGTTATAGCCGTGATTGTCGTACGATATTTTATAACTTGTACGGGGTAGCTGGATATATCCGTCTTTGTATTCCGGTACTAGGGTATGATAGGTACTCCAATATATCGACCAGTCACATTTCTGACTCCGTCAACTGTACGTGGCAGTACTCCTAGGACGAGCAGTTCCAGGCCTGAGACTACTCCCTCGTCTACCATTTCTCCTATTGACGGCACCATGGAGACAGAGGAGAAATGGACGAGGCCCAGCCAACTGTGCCTTCGTCTGCTGGTGTAAACTCCCTCGACCAGATTTCAGCAATTTAGGATTTATGGCAATATTTTATTTTATTTTGCTTACATATCCTATTGATTTGTGCACCTGTCCATCACCTAAATATTTAGGGCTTTACACTGACAGTTATCCCCAAACTTAGTTCACATACCTCACCTAGACATGCCAGTCTACTATCCTGCACTTTGTGCAACTCCCAGATACTCTGTTTTGTGCCTCGTTTTAGACGCACAAATATCGTTACAAACGTCCGTATTTAATTTCTATTTAATTCCCAGACCTGTACCTATCCCTGTTCTAATAGCAATTAGAGGCTCAACATGCACCTGTTTTGCCCAGACAAAAATACGTTATTATTCTACTTTGAGTATACTACATTTAGTATATTGACACCGCACTAAAATTACGGCCCTACCTGCCTCTAAATAATTAGAGAACACCGTGCGCATTAATTATTAATTAATTAATACGGTGACCCGTATCCCCCAAGAAATCAGGCCCAGTCCCTGCCCAGACTCACCCCCATCCCCTCAGGGCCTTCACACAGCCATTCCCCTCATTTTTGTACATTTTAGCATTTTCAGGAATCGGATATTTTTCCCAGACAATTCATAATTGCACAATTTCCCAAAATAGGACCTTTATGTAATTTATAAAATTACAGAAACTTTTCTGCAAATTTGTAGTGTGAGGTGTCACCCCCTCATTGGAGGGTGAACCTGCACCGTCCATTTGGAAGCGGGACCCACCTGAAAATATCCACAAAATATCCTAAATGTGAAATTACCTATTTACCTCTAATTATTTTCTATAAAAGAAAAATCCCAAACCCTAACCCTAACCCTATCCGTCAGCCGACCCCCCCGCCACCGGAGCAGCTCCGCGTCCCCCCCCCCCCCCCGCGGCGAACCGACCCCCCCGCCGGCCTCGACCTCCTCCACCTCCTCCTCCACTCCACCCTAGCAGCCCTCCGCCTGACCTCTCCCCTCTCCCAGCCCTCAATCATGCCGCTCCTCTCCTCCCCTGAGCCCCCTTTCCCCTCTGCCAACGTCGCCCCCCCCCCCACGTCTCCACCGCCACCCTCGACCTCCTCCTCCTCCTCCTCCACTCCGCCCTAGCCGCCCTCCGCCTGACCCTCTCCCCTCTCCCAGCCCTCGACTTCCCGGCCTCCACCTCCTCCGCCACTCGCCACCACCACCATCATCATCAACCACCTCCACCATCTCACCACCGCAACTCCCTGAGCAGCCCCCGACTCCCCCGCCGCTGTGAGCCCGACCTCCACGACGACCCACAGCCCGCCATAGCCGCCCTCCGCCTAACCCTCTCCCCTCGACCTCGCCGTCCTCCCCCCTGAGCCCCGCCCGCTATCTCCCCGAGCAGACCCCGGCCAGCCCCGACCTCGACCTCCTCCTCCTCCTCCCTATCCAGCGTTTCCCCGTCCGACCTACACCCTGTCCACCACCCATCACCACCACTTGTCCTCCTCCGGCAACGCCTTGAGCCACCACGGCGAAGCCCCGACGATCCTCCTCCTGAACTGTGACCAGGAGACAGCACAGCAGCCGGACACGGCCCGGACACAGCAACCAGACACCGTGTCGGGTCGACTCACCGACACGAGAATTCAGTTTCTACGGAGCCCTGTTCAGGTAACCCGTTCTCTCTCCTCGTTGTTCCATTTTTCATTCCGTCAGTTGTGACACGTAGGCTGTGTAACCCTTTCAATGTCCGTATAACCCGCTCGGTGCATCGCATCCTATGGCGATCGCAAACCGCGATCCAAAAACAGGAAAAACAATACCCCATTTTACCCCGGAACTGAGTACGCCCCGCCAAACGGGATGACTTGGTCGCACGCGATCTTCATCGAAACGTGTGCGCCATTGATACGGACGTGCGGGATTTCGCAAAAGTTGATTTGGATGTGCGTGCACACTGGAATCAACGCGTATCCGTCGACAACGTCCCGTATCCGCCTGTACTGGAACATGCTGTAACTTTGTGTACACGCGTCGGATCGAAATAAAACTTGCGCCATAGGACTCGTAGCAATACGCTGGTCCTGTGACCCAAGTTTGGTTCGATTCTGAGAACGTTGACAAAATCCCGTATCATGGGTCCCACGGCTCCACTTTACGGGCAATTTTGTGATCGGCTCATCGGAATCCAGTTCTGAACATTCCGTTGGGTTCGTATCGACATTCTGAACTTGTTGACACTAAGTTGGACAAATTTGGAGAATATTGTCCCTGACACATTTTTTGGTGCAAGACGGGCCCACTTGTGGATCCCGTGTTGACCAAAAACTATATTTTTGCCTTGTGTTCAAATTGGACGAAAGGGTAGTGTTTTCTAGCTATTTTACTTATTCTGGGAACGTTGGTGATGTTTATTTCAGCATCCGGAGACGTTCATTTTGAGGCCATAGTTCTGGCTTTTGGCATTTGACATCTGGACATTATATTTTGCAGCTCTCTTGCCAGGCAAGTATACCTTGCCTTGTTGTACTGTTTAAATTTAGTTATTTTTAGTTACATGCTTATTTATTTAAAAATTATATAAATGTGCGCGTCCGAGAAAACTCGGGTGCAGTCAACGAAAGCGTTGACGTTAGGATTTGTATCTGACCTTGTGTCTAGTAGACCCACCTAAAGTTGTGGAGTTATTGGTATGACTTCCCAGGCCTTGACACGTATCAGTACACGTCACAGAGTGAGTTCATGTAGGGATGCGTGCCTCATGCGTGACTGGCCATCAGTATGAGCAACACGTGTAACGGTATTTAGCTTAGTTGTTTATTTCGATAGAGACTTGCATCATAGTATGAGATGTCCACGTCGTTTTCATGACTTGTATATCTACATTGGGCGGGGAAGATATCTAGTAGGCATATGGGACACCCCCTCCTTATATATATTCCTGTTACAATGCTCCTCGGAGATGGGGTATTATAGTATATTCCTGTTACCATGCTCCTCGGAGATGGGATATTATAGTATATTTCTGTTACCATGCTCCTCGGAGATGGGGTATTATAGTATATTCCTGTTACCATGCTCCTCGGAGATGGGGTATTATAGTATATTCCCGTTACCATGCTCCGAGGAGATGGGGTATTGCAGAGTACCCTCGAATGGGGGCATATGTGGCATATACTAGCCAGTCCCGATGATTGGTGAATTACGTCAGCATATGTCAAGCCCACACTTTCCCATGCGTACTATAAGGTCTTCAAATTGTATTCACTTAGATGGTTAGCACACCCCATTTATTTTATTCAGTATTTACATTATGGCATGCTTCTATGTATCTTGTTATGTCCCTCTGGGGACCTGGTCCCTTTCCAGGTGTAGATGTTCCTGAGTATTCATGGGAGCGCAGATCCGGACAGGCTATTTATATTTCGAGGAGATCTTCGAGCCTCGTGATGGTTAGATATTGTATTTATATGGGTTTTATCTTGTTCATTTATATTTTTTTTCGACAGTAGATTTGTTTCCATCCGACTGTTATTCTTAGATACTCTGTATTGAGATCTAGTTACCTGGTTATTAGTTATTCATGTATATTTGATTTCTGTGGATGAGATTTAGATATTACCCTGTGACTTGTGATTAGTTTTACCACTTGTGAATTATTGTTCATTATACAGCGTACGCTTGTATTATGGTTTTCATATATTGGAGTTGCCATATATACAGGCGGCTGGCATGCTTACGTGTCCTAGTTCTACGTATTTTGGGACTGGGGCGTGACAGCTGAAATTCACAGTGATCCTCCGTGTGCTCCTCCAAACGAGACGAGGATGCAGATTTGGACCGATGAGCCTACAAAGTAAGTTAATTAGTTTTAGTTTTCTTAGGTATGTATAAATATATATTCACTTTTTCTTGAATATAATTATCTATGTATAGATATCGTCTCTCGAAAGTATAGAGACCCTTGGAACATTTTTTGAGGGACAACTATGATAGCCCTTAGATCAACTACTCGGATGCCCCCGACGAGAGAAAGGCATTCTGGTTTGCGCACTTCATGATAAAAGTAAATTTGGTTTTACTATCAATTATCTAATTTGGTACTTTTTATATAACTTAGTATATTACTTATTATAGAAAATATATTTATATCCTCCAAACAGGGCTGAGAAGATCGAGGAACACTTTTCCTCCGTCGCTGCCAAACTAATATGTGATGCGATCCGCGACCAGAAGGATCATGGTGCTTTGGGACAACCAATTCATGGTTGGATCACGTCTGAGCAGTGGACTGTGATGTCGGCTAGATTTAACGATCCCAGATACAAGGAAAATTCGGAGAAGGCGAAGGCGGCCAAAAAGAAGGCAAAAAAGTGGTGTGGTGGGTCGATTCCGATGACAAAATATTTTTGTCGTCTGATATGTATTTCATTGTATACATAATATTTTAATCAAAGTAGGATAAAATATTTAATTTTAGTAACATACAATAAATTTTTTAACAAGTCCAGAAGGGTGAGGATGCTAACATAGTGACAGTCTTCTTCGTCACCCATAGGAAGGGCGGATAGTTCATCGATGAGAGGGCCACGCAGAGCTACGTAAGTATTTCTTTATATTTTGTTAATTTTAATATAACTTAGAAAATATAGAAATAAATATTCATGTAGTTAGTAATAAGTACCTTAGATATATATTAACAGTTATGCATGACGAGTGGATAGTAAGTAGTACGCTTATCGAGAGATACGTATTTTTTAGGATGAGTACCTTAGGCTCCTTGAGCGGTCGACCTAACCCACACAAGGAGAGGCCGGTAGTTCCTCGCAGACCCCGCCCACCCAGCACCGTCGCCTGACGAGCTGTGGATGACCATCGTTGGTGGTATACAGAGGGGTATGTACTACGGTATGGGATCCTACGGCGCCTATGTTGTGTCGCAGTCCTCTAGGACCCCCTCTGTCGGTGTTCATATCACACACCCTTCCCAGGAGTTGGTACGAGCCCAACAGGAGAGAGTTGACCATCAGATTGCGTCTCTGCGTGACGATTTACTACAGAGGATTACGTCGCAACCCACACCGCAGACGGACGATGCGACGATCATAGCACGTTTTGATTCGCTTGAGCATAGCATGGCAGAGCTGAGGGATCTGGCAACGTCGATAGAGCGCAACACGACGATGCTACATGGGTCGCATGTAGCCATGAACGAGGCACTGACGAGGCTGCAGATGACACAGTTTCAGATGAGCCAGTCAGTAGAACAGAGTGCTGTGAGGATGTTATCTATCATGGATACTTGCAATGCTCGACTACCAGTGTTGGAGCAGATACGTCCTCATGGTCCGCCTGCATCGACATCGACTGAACAGACTCCTCCATCGGGTGCCATGATGATTTCACCAGAGCAGTAGGCCTCGCTGATTTCGCAAATTTGCGGCGGTGCTCCTCCTCCTCCACCTGAGCAGCAGTAGTTATTCTTTGGACATGTCCATCTCCTAGGCTCGTCGAGGTGCTCCTCCTCCCCCTGATCAATTTTAGTCCTAGTTAGGACAGTTTATTTGTTTTTAGACTTTTGGCCCATGATCTTGGGTCATTTATGTATTCATTTAAGATAGTATTTCAGACTTTATTTGTTGACGTACAGTACCAGTTGTGATGCTTACTGGATATTTATTTTCAGACTTAGTTTATAATTTCAATGTGTCTATTTCTTTAAATTTTACTTTATTATTTATATTAAATGCATGAGAATTTATCGGTATTGAGTGTTCTACCGAAGGGGTCGGTGAACCCAAAAAATTCTATAGAGGGTTGCTCCGGGTCTTATAATGTAAACTGTAAAATAATAAATTACAGGCAGATTGTAGTGTGAATAATATACAAGCTGCATTTTTTTAATTTTTTTAAAATTAACGACGTTTAGCGACTGTTCGCGATATTTTTTTTTCGTCGCTAACATGTATCGTAACGTTGTTACTTTGTACTAGTAACTTCGCTAGGAGTCGCTAAACGTCGTTGATATGCTGACATGGCGATATTTGCCATGTCAGATAAACGTCGTTGTATTTGTCGCAACACGTCGCTAATAAAAAAAATATTGGCGACGTTTACCGACACCAAATGAGTCGCTAATATGACGACGTGGAGACGCAAACCGTCACTACATTCAAAAAATTTGGCGACGTCATAATGTCGCTATAGCGATGTGTAGCAACATTTTCTTTGTCAGCGACTAGGTAAAATGCGACAACCACTAAACGTCGCTAATTATGTCACTAAATTTATTTAGCGACGTATTTTACCATTTTAGCGACGTTTTTAAACGTCGCTAATATGACTTATTTTGGTAGTGTGTAAACGAGATCTACTTCGTGGCATAACATATGAAACTACTCCATTGTATACTCTAAGTTACACACTAGCAGCGCATAGTCTCCATGTTCTATACATATGATAAGGCGAAATTATCCCCTTAGCTATGTGCGTTCATCTCTTTTATTAGCATGCAAAGGTTATTGCCTAGCAGCTAGCATGTATCGCTCCTTTTAATAAGTTTGCAGCTAAGCAGAGACATGTTGATCGGAGCCATCCACCTTAGCGATGATTCACATCGGCCAAACGAAACTCCGAGCGCGCCTATGAGATGTCTAAGTCCGAGCTCCTTTTGAAGAGCCAAGTCTAAAAGCCTTAGCATCGAACGAGTCATCTCGTCGAGCTAGGCAGAACAATTTGTTACACTTGTGTCATTTGAATCGGCTCTCCGGATTGAGCAAAGTGGGTCGTTACAACTAGCGGTCCGTCCAATTTTAAATAATAATAATATTATTATTATATCTAGTTAATTGTACTATGTATATTAAATTTATATGTATTTATATCACAAAATAAAATGGATTGAGTGGTTACTTAGAGAAACTGTAGAGTTTGTTCTGTGCTTCATTTACACTTTTTTTTTTAGTGTATATTATTTGAATTTTGATGGAATGGGGGGCCGGATTCACCGAGGCCTAGACCGGGTCATCGACCGAGCTGGTCCGAATCTGGTCGACCATTTTTTTTGAGATGAACCGGTTTGATTCAAATTTTTCTATGGGTCGGACCGGGCAGGACTTTCAGGCCAACTTTCCAAACCCAGCAAGAACACAAGTCGCCTATGGGCCGAGCTGGATTGACCCGTTGATCGGATTTGACCGGACCAATTCAGGACCGGGTTGCGGGCTGCCTGGCTCAGTTAACACTTTGATATGAAGATGACGAAAGATATTTATTTTATTTTATTTTATTTTATTTTGTTTTCTCTCTTTTAGTCGAATATTAATGCAAAGTTAAATATTTTTTCTTAGTTGATGTTAATTTTTGATTTTTTTTAGTAGAAAAAAAATTATATGAGAATATGTCGCGATTTATTTTTTGCATCGGTGGATGAATCTCAACTCCGAACCATACCTTGGAAAAGAAAGTTAACCATTTACTGTTTTTAGATGTCAAAAGTAGGAAAGAAAAATAGCTTAAAAAATAGGAAAGAAAATGGTTTCCTTCCACACCTAAGATTCAAGTGAAAAAAAATTTGATAAAAATTGTTACTTTTGAAAGAAAAGTTCTTTCCTCAAACCAAACGAGGTGTTAATTTGAGTAGTTTTTATATGAATACAATGTTGAATCAAGTAAAAAAAACAAATTAGAAAGTTGAACAAAATCTCAGGTGATTTTATTCACTGATGTGCTATTGTTTATATAGTTGTGCACCAAACTAACAATAGAAAAATATAGGGGAACTAATTTAAATTCGTGTATGGTTATATGGTAACCAACACTAGACTTAGTCTAAGCTGTGACCAAGTCAGAAAGATTTTTTTTTTCTTTTTTGATGTGGTCCGACATTTCAAACAAGACTTTTTTGCGCATGCTGCATTGTACGTCTTGTGGGTCCTACTGTTCTCTCAACTCCTACCTTTAATAAATGGAAGAAATAATATATTTTTGTGACTCGATCTACTGATCTTCCGTCATCCAACCGAAATCTTATATTTTTTCTCAATAATCACAAGGATAACTTGAGTTCGATCAGAAAGGCTTATTCAAAAATAATTTGAGCCTTCTAACATACAAGGACTAAAAGCCGTCTGTCAACAGATCATATGCGTTTAAATTAATACTAGCAAAATTTAAAGTATTGATTTAGTTTATTATTTTTTAGTGGAACACAATGAATGTGTTCCCGGTGTTTTATTTCATACAACAAGAAAGAAAAAATCAAAAGGGATTCAGAACAATTAATTGACTTGGGACAGGTCGTCCTGTAGGAAGAATCCAATACACTACTTGTATTTGAAATTTGTAAACAAAACAGTGACAGGATTTAGCGACACATTTTCCCTTATGCCTCTTTCTTTCTTGCCACTGGTCCTCCCTATTGCCTCTAATACAGGACGGACGTCGGTTTGAATCGAATTGAAATAGTACGTAAATCGAAGAAGTAAAATTTTATAAATTTAAAATCAAAATCGAACCAAAATATTATGACGTTTACTTGGTTTGCATTTTTATTGTTTAATACACCGGATCCAAATGAGAATTGTGGTTAATTTATCTTAAAATTTTACAATTTTTATACATATGTTTGTTGTATTTCAAAATTTAGTCCAAAATTAAACTAGTTATTAAATTATCAAAATTTGCATAAATAAAATTATTATTTACAAAAATATATACACTTTTATAATCATAAAAATATGTATAAAATTGACAGTATTTAATAATTGTATAAGTCTTATTTGATTTTCGGTTTTGGACTAAAATTGAAAACCAAAATCAAATAATTTTTTTTTAGTATTTTCAAAATTAAATCAATTTTTTTTTCCAAATTGAACCGAATCTTTTATTCGGTTCGGTTCGATTCGTTTCGTTTCGTTTCGTTTCTCAGTCCAAAATCCAGTAATACTTATCATAATCTTAGTCAGACACAAATTCTAATCATAATCAAATAAAAATAAATATCCTAAAAATATAGAATTAAAATAAAAGTTCTAAAAAAATTAGCATTCTTAACAACTCTATTAAAAAAAAAAATCCTATAAAAATACGGAATCAGTTTCAACGTTACATAATCAAATAAAGATAAAATATTCTAAAAATATAGAATTAAAATAAAATTCTAAAAAAATTAGCATTCTTAACAACTCTATAAAAAAAAAAAAAAAATCCTATAAAAATGCAATCAATTTCAACGTTACATCAATTTACGTTTGAAAACACTAGTGGGGAGTTCAAGTAACTCTCAGTAGGCTATCACTGTCTACACTCACCATCTGCTACAGTACACCGGAGCGTACAATTTGTACAGCTTTTCCAATAAAAAACATGGACCAAGAAAATCCCTATCTACTCCCTCTTCCAATAAAATTCTGACACGTGGCAATTGAGTAGGATGGTTGCAAGCATTAGATTGTAGGCAATTAGTCACTGTGCTGCCCTTCTTGGAATCATTAAATACTTTGATTCATCTTCCTAAATATTCTTTATTTTTTCTACATTTTCAGGGGATGTTTTCTGTAAGAAAATCAATAATGCTAAGTTTACTACCAAATGATTACAACTTTCTTACAACTCTCTCATCTCCTGCTATACGGGTCACCTTCGATCCCACATTTTCTTCAATGAACGATCGTTACGTGATATTTCGGTCATGTGACGATCATCCGAACAACCATCGAATTCTATCTCTTTTTCTTCTACCATGAACGGCCGTCACGTGACTGCTATTAGGGGTGCAAACGAGCCAAGCCGAGCCAAGCTTTCATAAGCTTGAGCTTGGCTTGATTAGAATTAACCGAGCTCGAGCTTGATAATTTTTTTATTTTAGAGCTTGAGCTTGGCTCGAGCTCGTTTATATTAAGCTTGAGCTTGGCTTGGTTTGAGCTCGAGCTTGGCTTGACAAGCAAGCTTGATTCAAGCTTGATAAACAAGCTTGATAAGCTCAAACTCAAGCTTGTTAAGCTTGATTTTGAGCTTGTTCAGCTTTATTTCAAGCTCATTAAGCTTGATTTCGAGCTTAACGAACTTGATTTCAAGCTAGTTAGGCTTGAATTCAAGTACCTATAATATTAACAATTTATTTATAGAAATTTAATTTAAAAAGTTCCTTAATATCAATTATTAAGGACATATAATTATATACAATGCACACAACCATATTGTTATACAAACATGCATAAAATTAGAATTCAATAAAGAAAAAATTTAAATTGAAATAATAAAATAAATTTATAAACTGCCAGCAACGAGCTCCTAAATGAGTTTATAACGAGCCAGCTTACGAACCAGCTTACGAGTCAGCTCGCAAGCTTCTAAATGAACCAGCTCGCAAGCTCAAACGAGCCGAGTACTTCTAAGCTTGAGCTTGGCTCGTTTATTAAACGAGCTCGAAAATGAAGCTTGAGCTTGGCTTGTTTACTAAACGAACCTCAAATGGACTTTTATTAAGCCGAGCTTCGAGCAGCTTACGAACGGCTTGACTCGTTTGCAGCCCTAACTGCTATATAATAATTATAAAAGGGTTGTATTCATTGGGTCGTAGTCATAATATAGTCCTAAGAAAATTGGTGGGCTAAAAGTCCTGCTTTGGTTTGGATTATTGTAATTATTCCCTGGATATTATTCCGGAAAGGTCCTGTTGTTATCCTTTGACTGGTTGCACACATAGAGTCAAGTCAAAATGCATTAACAATAGCAGAACTCGCATCTAACTTTTGAAGTATCAATTGAAAAATTTAACTATGGCACTATACTGAGCTGCTGAAAACCACATGATTAAGTTTCAGGAAGTCATGACAAGATACTATTTTTCTTTAAATCTATTTTTTTAATATATATATATATATATATATATATATATATATATATATATATATATATATATATATATATATTATTGAATGAAAACAGACAGATTACAACACTCTAATAACTAGCAAAAAGACATAATAGATCGTCCTACAGAGAACAACTAAAGACGAGCATCCTAGGGCCTAAGTTTGACTGGTTTAGTATGGGAAGAGGAAGGCCTAAGAGTCATGAGTTGCTGAGGAGCGACTCGGTGATAGTTCTTAGTCCTCCTGGACTTCTTCTTATCCACTTCCTGCTTTTCGGACAACAGCAGTTTCATCTTCTGACTAGGAGAGGAGGCGCCTGATCATGATCCACAGTCCGCCAGTAAAAGGGAACTGATGACAGCTCGGGAGGAGGGAGATAGATCCTTCTCCCCAGAGTCAAGGATACTGATGACAGCTCGAGCGGAGGAGTCAAATTCCTCTTAAGTTTGAGCTGAAGATGCTGACTAGCGGTGTAACTCCAGAGGGGAGGTCGAGAGGGAGCATCGGGGAAGGAGAACGAGAGGGCCCGGAGGGACCAAAATCTAATCCCGTCTTGGAGAACTCGACTGGACAAGCAACATTGAAGGGGGTCAGGGGACCCGGGGGGCACAGTCGGAGCTGACGGTTGTCCCCAATCTCTCTGTACTGACCGTCGGACAACAAAACTCCAACCATGACCGAAGAAGCAATATGACCAGCATCACCTAGAACCTCACATTCCTCAAGCTCCGCCTCATCCGTCCAAGATAACTGGCCCCGAGAATCCAAAGTGTGAACAGGACTCCCACTAGGAGAGCCCTTAGCTTCCCAGAGAGAGGGGGCTGCTCCTTGACAGAAGAACCTCCCGCCAATCCAAGGCCGCCACTGCCGGAGCCCGAGGGCAGCGTGTCACATCCGTTCCCAGATTTGGTATTTCTTGAATTTGTGATATTTAAAAAAAATTCATGTAGATGTATTCATGATGTATTTTCATGTACGTTCCAGTTAATTATGTTGTATTTATTTAATTGTATTCCTACTTATTGTGGGAGACTGCCTGAGACCAGTAGTGAACATCTTGGCAATTGTCATAGACCCGTGCTAGGATCCGTATATAGGCTGGATATCATACCTGGTTCACTCTTGGAACCACTAAAACTATTTTGGATGGTTGAGATTGGTTGGAGAGTGTCAGAACTTAATCCTAGGACTAACACCATTTCTCCACTTGGTATATATATGCGGTTTTCTCTCTCCTCTCTCATTTCTTTCTCATTTCCACTTCCTTTCTTCTTTCTTCTTCCTCCTTCCCTCAAGATCTCCCCTTGGCCGAAGCCCTACCCTAGACTTGGTTCTGGGAAGAGGTTTGTTAGTCCACCAAGACAAGTACATCTTGCTCAAAGTGGTGAAGCCATAGATTTTTGAATTTTCATATATGTTGTTTTAAATATTGTGGTTGATGAAAAATATTCTCCTTGAGTTATTGATTATATTTAGTTCTTGGAGTTTTGGATTTTGATGTATAGATTTTTGTATATCTGAGTTTCAAGGTTTAAATTTTTATGTGTTCTATGAGTTTCCTTGGTTTTGATCTACTAAAACTTAGTGTTTTCAAAAACTAGTTGTTCCTTATATTAGAGCATTTTATTTTGAGCATTTTGGCTTTTGTTTCACTTGATTTGGACTTAAAATAAAAAATTTATGAAGAAAATAATTTTTGAATTTTTGGAGCTTTTCTGCCATGGCCGAACCTGCTGTTGGAGAAAATGAGGTCTTCATGGGACCAGCGAGCTATGCAGCTAAGAAGTGTTATGTGGTCCGAGAGGGTTATGCGGCTGAACTCTTGCCGCATACTGACAACATGCGTCCATCTTGTTGGACGCATGGATGCTGATCTACACAAGTATCCTTGAACACTTTTGCGCATTCACTCGTTGAACGAATGAGAAATTCGTAAAGTCCAAAGGACACTCCATGCGGCATCGAACTCTATGTGACATCGAGCTTATGAGGCAAGCAAAGCATACGGCCACCTTCCCTTGGACGCATGACTCTGAACTTTGGCGCATCTTTGACGCATCCTTGGCGCATTTTTCTATGATTTTGTCTTTTCTTCCTGACGTACTTTATGTCACATCGCACTTTATGTCATATCATACTTTATGTCACTTCACTGATATGCATTTAATGCACGTCCCTTCGGCACTTGTTCCAAGGAGTGAACTTTGCCTTGACGCAATGCGGCACCGACCCCTATACGGCATCTACCTCATGCGGCAAGCAGTCCATGCTGCCTGGAGACATATGCGACCAGCTTGTCCATACGGCCAGTGCTCATGCGCCTGCTCAGTGCATACGGCCTGATCCATGCGACAATTCATGTGCGCATGTGATCCTATGCGACCCTAGTAATCTATGTACATATTCCATAATTTTTTGAGTTTAATTATTTTATTTGAAATATCTCTTTGTTCTATGTGGTTGTTCTTGACAATTGCTTGTTATTGATCCTAAGGAAGAAATAGACTTAGTAACCAGACTGTGCTAGACTTGGCTATGTGCTAGAACTGACTATGTCCATAGTATGATTATATGTTGTAGTAGACCATGTGGCAACCCAGAGTAAACTCATATTTGTAGATTAACTTATCCTTTGATCGTCGGATAGAGTGAGGGGCGTGGTTTTGCTCGTGAGACGATCTGCAATCCTGGTGCTTGTTTGGTTTAAGGATTGTGCATCTGTTCCAGAGTGGTTCACACTTTTTTCCTTACTCACGTTCGGCGGCAAAGTCATTGATCGATAGTCGGTATACCTGATTTGAGGAGATTATATTTTGACCAAGTAACCAACTGTAAGTTTGGCGATACGACCCAATTTCTTGTATCTGTGCTGATACACTTACTACGTGCTATATGTTCCTACGTTCCAAGTGTTCCTACGCGATTATATTACATGTTTACACTACGGTGTACCTATGCTCTATGTGACATGTGATATGACTCAAACTCCAGCATGAACATAAGGGTTAGTCAATGACCAAGCGTGGCTTGGATCTGTTGATTGTGGCATCACGCTGTGGTGAATCCAAATTGAACGATCAAGTGACAAAGTGGATTCGTATCTAGCGTGGTCGTACTATGGTACGTCATATAAGGGGAATACCATGTGACCATGCCATAAGATTCCAGTTAACATTAGGGTTAACTAGGCAACTAAACTTGTAGAGCATTGGGAGGGAATATAATCTCGAGATCGTGCCTAACTAGCCACCTCCAGACATCTGAATTGGGGTATGCAGGCTAGTCCTCATGGATATTGTTTAAATCCTCATTAGTGGATAGTAATATCCGACTATTATATGATACTATATGTTCTATGCGATCTTAGCACGGTGGTCTTACGAGGGACCAGTGCATACTACTATGTGCTATGCGGCAATTTGTGGCTCGACTAACCCTGCTAGTACCTGATTCGATATGAGGATTCATATATACATAATATCTCTAGGATAACCCATACTCCGTCTAGTAAGCCGTAGGATTGATTGGCCGATTAAATGAGTATGTGCTGGTAGTCTAGGGACATGAACTATTATAGTGCGACGGTTCAACCCTTGTCCTTGTTTTATTGTAGGGTTGCACCAATGTGTCATAATAGGTCATGTACCGAAGCTGCATATTATATATATATCATAGCTTGTATTATGGCATGTGTGTCCTGGATTATATTGATTTGATGTATCTTTGTCATGTTCATAATTAGTTAGTCGTACCCTGTCTCGGAGTAGTGCAGCACCTCTTATCCTTGTTTGGTTGTAGAGGTGTCCTACTGCTCCGATGAAAGGTCATACACTTGCAGTTACGGCATGTATTATCCTATTTTATGTACTTTATTAGTTTTTGCTTCATTCACTTGTACTCCTTTGTGATACTTGTTATCGGGGACTGGCCCTGCTGGTTTTGTTTGGCCAGGTTTAGTAGCAGAGCCCAAGGATCCTTTTATGTGTCTGTCCGATGGTGCACACCAGGAGGATGTCCGCCGAGGAACTTAAGTGGGTTTCTTCTTCCCCACTATGAGTATCATTCTGTTTTACCTTTTTGGCGTTTAGCCGACGGCACTTGTTAGCAGGTTTATCTGGACATTAGTTCCTCTACATGATTGTATATTATTCAGACCACGGTTGACTTATAGTCATGTACTCTTGACAATGCACTAGTGTACCATCCTGGATAACTAGTCTCATGATTATTCTGATAGAGCGTCAAGTACGCCCAACTGCTTTATCTTACATGTTCATTCTTATTATTTCTTGGTTGATGATTGAGACATATATGTTCTTAACCTTAGGTGACTTGATTGTAGCATGCACCCCCTTGTCTCTTGACAAACTTAGCACATTGTGGCTTACCTCAGTATTCTACAAGGTATGGTTGGCTGAGTCACTCCCTCGCTCTCCAGTATTCTGGTTCTGGGGCGTGACACCGTGGGTCAGGGGCAGGGGCCAGTGGGACGGGAGGGGGGAAGAAGACTACCTGGGCCGGGGAGGGGGAACATCCGATAACACCTATCTGCACCCCATCATCCGAGGGAGGAGACTCAAAAACTACAGAGGGAGCTAATGAGGCATCCTATCCCACGACGTCTCTATCGACTGAAATCAAAGCTAAAACTGGATCCAGATCAGAGGGCCGCATGGCCAGGCCCCTCCCCACCGAACGCACACCTGGCCCCTTGCCCAATACTGCCTGAGAGGACGTCTCCGGAGGAGGAGAGCACAAGGAGACCGCGGACTCCGGGTCTGAGTCTTTCTGTATGACTTTCTTCCTCTCGTACGCTTTTCCTATATTTGCATTCCTTGATCTCATGTCCTTGATAGAAGCATCCATTGTAAAAGACTGGGCAGTCTTCGTACTTGATGTCTTACCAAAAGCATGTACCATATGGCTGCTAGATACCAATCTTATATTGAAGCGGCAAGCTGAGATCGATGTCCACCAACACCCGCACACGGATAGGCCTGGATACCGCCTCAGTAGCTCTGTCGATCTGAATCGGAGATCCGAGACATTCTACCAGAGCAAACAAGGAGGCTTTCGCAAAGAGAAAGTGCGGCAACCCCAGGAGCGTCACCCATATCGGTGCCACTGAGGATTCCTTACGCGGATTGAAATCCTGCGACCATCTGAAAATGCACATGGGAGAACATCCAACATACCAAAGCTCCCTCGCTCTCAATCGCAAGAAATCAACCTCCAGCGAGGGTCGAATCAGGAGGTGCTTTCCGTCTATCACTCTGATAGAGATCTGCCCAATGAAGTCTCAATTGGCAAACATCTTCCATATGACGTCTACCGACGGATGCGAGAAGGAGAATTTGCCGATAAGAGCGGTCCAGAAGGGGGCCACAAGAGCGGCAATCTCCTCCGCTCCAAATTCAATAACTGGAACACCATTAACGAACGAGATGGTACGCGGGGGAAACATCAAAGGGGCCGAAATAGGCGCACCAACGGTTGCCTCCAAAAAGGATCTGCCCGCTGAGTGAGCGGTCATACTCGACACAGGTGGAGTTGCGGAGCCAGCCTTGATTAGCTGAGGGGGAGCCTTATTCATAATCGCACCCGCAACCACGGGCACGGGAGGGATCACACTTCTCGGAGAGGACGTCACATTCACCTTCCCAGCAAGAGCCAAGACAACGCCAGGATCTAATGACTGTGCCAAGAGGGAGCCCTCCACTCCCGTGAGCGGCGGGGGGGGAAGGGGGGGGGGGGTTGCACAGTCCTCCGTCGAAGCCGTCGGAAGACGGTGGCGCGACTGGGGTTTGGGCCACAGAGGGAATCCTCTCGCCTACAGATCAGGAGATGCGCTGAACCTACCGGAAAGTCGGAGAGGGATTGATTGGCTCCGGCCTGGAGCCGACCTAAGGATAGGGGGAAACAGTCCGCCAAGGGAGATGGCAGAGCGGTCTGCTGAGATGGATGACGCCGCCAACCTGAGCGGGCGATGACTGATCCGACCGCCAAGCTGCTACCGGGAAGGGGGGATCCCTCAGGCGGGCTGTCGTTTGCAGGAAAGGAAGGTGGGGAGAAGTGAAGGGTATGGCGAGCCCAGGAGTCGCACACCGCCGACCGATTGGCCGGAGACCGACGCCCGAGATCCAAGCAGCAAGTTTAGGGCCGTAGACCGACGCCCTAGATCAGAAGATGCTATGACTCTAATGAAAAGTATTGAAAGACCACATATTCCTCATGGCAGGTAGTTCTCTAGTGATGCATATTTAACCTATGAAGAAAAGATAATACAAATTAGATATGATAAAGTGTTTCTCTTGTTAAATTCCTAAAAAAACAATATTTTTTTTTTTTTAACAATCGAGTCAAAAGAAGAAACATCAATGGTAAACCTTTTAATCACAAATGATCTGTTTCAACTCTCATTCTTTTGTCTAAGGTATTGTTGGATGTAGACATCTTGATCGAACCACATTAAATTTTTATCTTTGCGGTTATGAATTTTCTCTAAGATGTTCTTTAATTTCTTTGGTTTATTTCCGCTATGTCACAACAATCCTCCTATGATACATCGATCGATTCAAAAACTTCGGTCTTATAGTTATAAATTCTACTCAAAAATAGGTAGAAGACCAGATTCAGTAGAGTGAAGGAACCCGTAGTAATAATCAAGACGCGAAGCATTGAGATTGTTCAAGTTCAACACCCATCCCTTGCCTGTTCTGTTACTGATATCAGAAACGAGAGACAGAAGAACACTGCTGAGGAAATTACCAACCCCATAGGTAGTCAAAGAGAAGGAAGCCCCCAAGCTCTTCATACTCTTATGGGGTTTGGTCATTGAAGAACTCCGTGCTCCCCACCACCATGAAAGCATCAGCTAACCCTATACACAAGCGTGTATATATATATGAAGCAAAAATTAAGAATCACAACTATTTATGGTATGTATAATTTGTTATCATAAATAATTGGTTAAAAAATATGCCTGGGTAAACTGTCCCATGGTAATAGGATGACTTATTTTGGAGGTCTAATGCTTTGTTATATTCTCAACTTGAATTCTGATTTCCACAACTCTTTGGACTGCTCCATCTCATACTCTCCAAGAACAGCTAATGCAATTGCAGATTCATTAGCTCATTTCACTTTCTCTTAATGTACTGATTCAATTTGGATATTTCATCATTGATCCACCTACTTGTATCATAGATCAGCTTGCTGTTGAAACTATTTGTTTCATTACTTAGTAATTTGAATAAAATCTTATTATAATAATAATAATAATAATAATAATAATAATGCTTTCGTTATATTGATGATTGTCACTTCCTTCTTTGTAAGAGGGTTCATGCCAAGGTTCGCAGTATCTATATCAGTATCAGTATCGGTATTATTCCTAGGAATATTGGGTTCGGCACTATCAGCTCGAATCGGAGTATCAGATTTTTTTTTTTTGTATCGAAAAGCAAATAACTATTAATAAATTATGAATATTTTAGAAAATATATTTTATATATTTATACATAATTTTAAGTATTTTCAGTGTTGTTTCTTAATAGTTTTAAAATTGAATGAAAATAGTAGTTAGTCTTGCCGATTGGTTTACATGTGATACATAAGTTTTCTTCTTTTACATCTTTACATCTTTGCTGATTAGTCTTTTTTGTTCAATTTTCTTTGCCGAATTGACCGAAAAAGATTGATATCGGTCGTATCGAATCGTATTGGTCGATACTGCAAACTATCACACACACATAAATATATATGAGTAATGCTATTTGTACCTCTAAAATATACCTCCAAACCATCTCTTCTTATGTGGCGGCTGACGTGGCATGCTAAATAGCATTATGTGACAGCAGACATGACAAATTTTAACCCAAAAAATTAATCACCAAAAAGTTTTCAATTTTAATATTAATATTAATGTTAATTTTAATATTAACATTAATATTAATGTTAATTTTAATATTAACATTAATGTTAATTTTAAAGTTAATGTTAATTTTATAATTTGTCATGCCAGCTGCCACATTAACCGTCATGTCATTTGCCGCATAAGGAGGGATGGTTTGGAGGGATAGTTTGGAGGTACAAATAGCATTCTTCTATATGAATACATACTAGTAATATGCACTTGCGTTGCACGTATATTTAATGCTAAGTAATGTTGTCAAGAATAATTTATCTTGGACATTTTTATTTCGTAATTATAAGTTTTTTTAAATTAAATTAGTTGAGTATTTACTTACTTCTTGGACGGATAAGAGGAAAGTTGGTTTAAGTTTTAATTTATCTTCCGTAATTTTTTTTTAATTAATTTGGTTGAGTATTTACTCACGGCTTAGACAGATAAGAAGAAAGTTGGTTTAAGTTTTTATTTATCTTCCGTTAGTTTAAAAGTTATTTTTTTTGAGTATTTACTTACGGCTTGGACGACTCACTTTTGAGTCGATTCCAAGCGGCATTATAAGATTGGAGATATTTATATTTATATACATTTGAATATATATATTTAGGTAATAATAATAATAATTTTAAGATGTTTCTACGTAAGAAAAATACGTACATGAGTAGTTAGAAATTTTTAATTATTAATGACTTGAAGAAAAGAGTACATGGGTAGTTAGAAATTTTTAATTTTTTTAAATTATTAATTACTTGAAGAAAAGAGTGGATTGCGAATGATGAGGAAAATAGTTGGTTACAGATGATGAGAAGGAAGTTGGTTTTAGATTTTTTTTTAATCTACCGTTAGTTTTTTTTTTTTTTTGTTAATTAAATTAGTTGAGTATTTATTAACGGTTTTGACGGATAAGATGAAAGTTGGTTTAAGGTTTTATTTATCTCCCGTAATTAATTTATTCAAAATTTAATTAGTTGAGTATTTACTTACGACTTCTAGATGGGAATGATGAGAAGGAAGTTGGTTTCATATTTGTTTTAATTAAATGGGTTGAGTATTTATTAACGGTTTGGACGGATAAGATGGAAGTTAATTTAAGGTTTTATTTATCTTCTATAAATAAATTTTTTAAAATTTAATTGATTGAGTATTTACTTACTGCTTAGACGGCTCACTTTTGAGCTTTATATTATGTAAGATATCACCAACTAGTTGTGAACAATCTTTCTTGTTTTCTATGGGTGAAGACAATGTGTACGCGCTTTGCTAGTTTAGAAATTTTTTTTTTTTTGAGAGATGTCCGACGATACGTACGGAATTTTGTGCACGCTGAATTGCATGACATTTGAGTCCACTGTCTCACACCTCTTTTGCGATTTAATTCAGTGACCGTCCGTCCAGCAAAAAAGGTTATAACTTTTTTCACTACTGACCACATGAGCCAATCGACTTCGATACTTTTCAGTCTAGGATCAACTGTAAACTAACAGTGACATTTATATTTAAACTCTGGATGGATTCAGTCAGTAACATAAAAACATGTAGTATAGTTTCTGGCATGCTTCATAATGTGCAGAAAACTCGTGATCAGAGCAAATTGCACACACCAGACAAACCCGTATCACCTCCAATAAGTTTAGGTTTTTTTTTTTATAGACATTACAGATTTTGTTGGGACTAAGCCCAAATTTTTTTGTTAGTACTATAACCATTTTTGACAGTCTTTCACAATTTTCTACAGTCCTAAAAGTATAGGACTGTTACAAATTTTAACAATCCTACCTATTGGAAGGACTGTCAAATATTTTGACAGAACTAAAAATTGTAGGACTGTAGGAAATTGGAACAGTCCTAACTATTAGGAGGACTGTCAAATTTTTTGACTGTCCTACCTATTTTTAGGACTGTCAAAAAATTCCTACAGTCCGAAAAATTTGGACTAGTTCTAGTAAAATATGTAGTGCCAATAGAAATTTCCTAAGTTTATCTTAACGTTAGTTCCAAACCTGAAATGAATTGAGATTGATGTTTCTTCTTTATGTGTAAATGAATATATTTCTATGAGTTAATAAAAATAAGATACTGCTATAATTTCTTGAAAAAACTCGGTAGATTATAATGTTCGCTGCAAATAATAACCATAGTTTGCAGTACGATACGATAAAGCCGATAACAATACAGTTTGGCATCTCTCAATCCGATACCGACCGCTACTTATACCGATCGATACTGACGTTTGGAATCTCTTTTCAAGTCAATTCCACAAGAAAAAAATTGAACAAAAAAGACCAATCAACAAGATTGTAAAAGCATATAAATAAAGAAAAAATATTTATAGCAGAACAAGATTGACTATTAAATTTTAAAACTACTAAGAAATAACACTGAAAATACTTAAAATTATGTCTTAAATGTCGAGCATATTTATTTATTTTCTAAAATTTTGAAGTTTTATTAATAACTATTTGTTTTTCGATACCAAAAAATTCGATGCTCCGCTCCGAACCGCCAATACTGGAGATCATGTCGATCCCGATACTCATAGGGAAGGATCCGATACTGATTTCGATACTGACACAGTGAACCTTATAATAAAAATAATAATAATTGTAAGTACAGAATCTTACTGACCTTAACGTAGATGTGGAGTCAATCCTGAACCTTGCTTTCTCTTTATACACCTCGAGTTCCAACAGGTGAAGTTCTTTAGGATCATTGGGGATAGGTACCCTCCATTTCCTTACAGCAGCCACAATGACCCTAGCCATCTTTAGTGAAATGGACTCCCTTGTGGTAGCTTGTCTCTGTAATAAGGAGTACCAACTAAGAAGATCACAACTGACACTATAAGCCCCAATACCCAACTGTCCACCCCACATTGTCCTGCAAATACACCACGAAGATGCTGAAGAGCCACCAGTTGAAGAAGGAGAGCTTGTGGCTCCCCTCCTCGGTGCCGAAATCCTCGAACCGGTCCGCCCCGATGGCGGAGATGTTGGGCTTCGTTCCGCCGGTTCCCAGTGCAAGTGTGTACAGCCCGCCGAAGAACGCACCCAGCTGCAGAGCCTTGGCTGGCTCGCAGTTGGGTGTCGTCGTTCTGCACGTTGCGGGCTTCAATGGCGGTACAAAAACCGCTAAGGTTTAGCAGGCACATTCTCTCGCTATGGAGCATAAAAAACTCTATATAAGATCTGATAAAAATTTAAAACCCAAGATATTTGTAAGCATGAGAGGATCATTTCATGAAATCTAGGTGACCAGTTGGCAGATAGGTAGACCTATCTTTTGGATTATAGTTTAAGCACATTCTCTGTTGGCAATAATCAATGTCAAACTATTTGATCATTGAATTGTTATAGATATGGTTAATTCCTTTATTCCAGATTGCAACTACCCAAGCTAGATAACAACTAGCTTAGGTATGTCCCGATACCAATCCGATACGGCGAATATTGATACGGTTTAGTATGTCCCGATCCGATATTCGATATTGACCGATACCGACTTTGGAGATCTCTTTTCTGGTCAATTCGGCAAAGAAAATTGAACGGAAAAGACCGATCAGCAAGGGTGTAAAAGCATATATAGTAAGGTTGGAAAAGCATATAAAAGAAGAAAAATTATCTATCGCATTAAAACAAATTGACAAGAGTGACTACTATTTCATTCAATTTAAAAAATAGTAAGAAATAACGCTGGAAATACTTTAAATCATGCCTAAATGTATACAGTATATTTTCTAAAATGTTAATAACTTATTAGTTCTTATACCAAAAAACTCGGTCACTGTTGATACCGTCGGTCCCGATGCTCATAGGAATGGTCCAATACCGACATCGGTATCGATACTGTGAACCTTGGTCGTTATCTAGCTTAGGTAACATTAGTTCTCACTCCAAATGTTACCTAAGCAACTACAACTCTCTACAGTTTGGGGGAGTATTAATTTATTAAATACTCCAACGTTGACTTTTCTGGTATCATTTTTTTTTCAGGTCAGACTATTGACTTTTCTGGTAGCCAAAGATGCTGGAGTTAAGTATACGAGGACGAAAAAGATGACATGGTTGGGTTGAAACTTATGAAACAACCAACGTTGATAGTTTATACTTTTCCAATTTTGAAACTCTCCTCTCTTCTTTGCTTTTACTTGCTTGTCTGCATTTGCTATTAACATAGAACCCTAGTTGGTGTACATTAATTTTCTTCTAGACAGACCAGTTGTATACTAAAAAAAAAAAAATTGTAAAATAGCAACAGAAGTTTCCGTCGTTATATTAATAAATGTCGTTGCTAAACAGTAATAGTGACGGAGTAACGACTCAAAATATCCGTCGTTGGTTTATATGTCGCTGTTCATTTTCCATCGTTGATCCGCCACTGGATCGACCATTCAGCGATGAAATAGCGACTGAACCTTCTGTCGCCGAGACATCGACTAACATAGCAACAGAAATAGTGACCGTCTATGATACTCTTTGTGTATCAGACAAAAAATTTATCAAAATAGCGACTAAAACTGTAATCGTTGATCCGTTGCTAGCTGTCGCTATTCCGTCGTTGACCGAAAATTTCCAATTTTTTGTCGTTGATCCGTCACTGCTACGACATTATTCTGCCGTTGGAGCCGTTAAGTTGCTAAATTGTAATATTTTTTGTAGTGTCGTATGCTTTTTTCTTCATCTTCTTCTATTCCCTTTCTTCTTGAGAAAGAATTGTTGGTAATATTTGTCAGTTGGCAAACAATGGTGGTGGTGATGAGAAGAAGAGAAGCGGGGAAATATAAGTTTACACCACAATGTTACTAACTCAGACTGATGGTATGAGCAAATAAAACTGACCCTCAGAGCTCAATCAAGACTGGAATGGAAGTAGAGTTCCGAGCGTTATGACTTATGATCCAAAACTTACCGCTAAATATACGATGGAATTTAGGACGAACGTCCAGTATATGGGCATCCACAACATAAGCCCCTGTTGGTCAAGTAGAGCACCCATAATAGGCCATCCTCCCAAACACTTCCTACACTGCAACCAAGCACAAGTTCAGTGCCTACCAACTGTGTACTTCGTCGCGTAGGGGTAAGTCCGACAAGACTTCGGAGCTTGAAAACCCCTATCTACTTAGGACAACCCTCCAGGGGTAGCGTGACCAGGTGTCAGGATCGCTGGTGACCCTCCAGGACATAAAGAAGTGTCTCACGAGAGGCCGGAACAAGGACAACAAGAATTAACTCCGGCTAAAACGACCCAACCCCTGGGCCATTCTTGCTAAGAACATTTTTTTTTCCCTATATGTATATATACATACTACAAATGAGCCAGCAGTCTAACCTCTTTGACAATAGAGCCTCCGCGGTCCACCCTAACTTATCTCTGTCAGTTGAACTAGCAATCCATCAGGACCATATTTTGACTTTCCACTGGAAGAGTCTCGAGAAGTTCAAAAAGATGAATTCGGAATCCGAGATGCATGACGCTGTCAGAACCGAAGACTTCGACGCTGCAGCCAACTCCACGTCATCAATTTTTTGATATCTTCTTTTGGAGACAAGGATAAAGGACAATCAAATTTAGCTCCGGCTAGGATAACATAACCTTGTGGGCCGGCCCTGGTCATGCGGTAGCTATATTTATAGGTGAAGTGCCAGGGCAGAGTTCACAGGAGCTTTTGCAGGTTTTTGACGTTGAAAACAGTGAAATATAAACCACAAAGGCCCATCATACACTCTGGTTGCCATCACTGAGATAGTGAGGCCCTTCCAAAGGTGTTGGTACTAAAAGCTTCATTTCATCTCTTGCTTAATATTTGTAACCAAGGGTGGAAAAAAAGAAAAAGAAAAAGAAAAGAATCACTAAACCAATTATACTATTTGATACTAACATGGCAGCATAATGTGGATTGGGGTTCATCACGGGCCACGGCTAGGTTAAACCGAACTTTGACCCGAACCTACGCGCCAAAGATAATTTTAGGTAGACAGTTTCTATGGGAGGGTAGGTCTCCCAAAGTTAACGGAGACGGGTAAATGCATCCTCGGACAAGACAGAGATTAATTGGCCCTCGAGTGCAAAGGTCTAAGGGAGCTTGACTGTATGACCCACCTGTCAAACATGAACGAAAGTCGATCTTAGTAATCCGACGGTGCCGAGTGGAAGAAGTGTATTCCCTTTCATAAGCCTTAGTGATCCGACGGTGCCCAAGATTTTTTCCACTGGGATACAATTTTTTTTCACCACTGGAGTACTTATAGTAATGAATGAAGCCATGCGTATTCAAAAGAAAGAAGAAAAAAATTGAACCGAAAAAATTTGTTGAACACATAAGCTCTCCCGCTAATATGTATGAAGAATATTACTTAGGATTATTTAGTTTTAGGATTTCGTATAATTTAAAATTTATGTTTAGGTTCCATATTGTTCATAAGATGATTTTGGTCTCGTCCTAAAGGTTGATTCGGACTGACTGTTAAGATATCTTTAGGTTTACATAGTATTCAAATTTTGTATTTAGTATTAGGATCCATTATAATATTTAAAATTTGTGTTTAGGTTTCCATTTTGGACGACCAGTCCAAGTCAACCGTGTGGCCGAGATCCAAATTCTTTTGTGGAAAAAATAAAAAATCTAAGCAAAAATTTTAATATTATATGAGACCTGAAAACTAAAGACAATTTCTATAGGCACTCCAAAATTTGCCTAGGACAGTCCAGGTTTTTACAATTTTTTACTCAGGACAGCCCAACCCTTCCCTCTCTCTCCCACCCAAAATCCTAACCATAATCCTAACTCCAACCCCAACCCCAACCATCGGAGGAGGAGGAGGCGGAGGCTGGAGTAGGTGGAGTCTGGAGGAGGAGAAGGAGAAGGAGGCGGCGGGAGGAGGAGTGTAAGCCCCCTCATTTTAGAATAGGGTTATTTTGGTATTTTATAATTATTTTTATTATTTTATTTAAATAAATAGGTTAAATGATTAATTTTAAAAATTATTTTTTATATTAGAAATACGTTGCCATGGCTTGGACATTTTGACCAATGCACAACCTTTTTTCTTCTAACAAAATTCATATTAATGATCTTGACTGGACCTACTATGCTTATAACATTAGTGTTGCATTTGTTTGATCTGCCCAGTGGTCCAAAAATTTTAACGAACATCGAAAACTATCGTTACCGTAAAGCTACCATTATTTGACTTGTTGAACTCAACCGAACCCAAACATCCTACTCGGGTTCTCAAACAAATTCCTATGAGACATGTACATTATACCACACTCATTCTCTACTAAACAATATATATTTTCCACACTCAAAGTCTCGCACATGCACAACTAAACGATAGAGCAACAAACGACCCATTTGAGACACTGATAATGAACCATCTTATGTACTTGCACTCAAACCCAACCAAGACCCAAACAACTAAACCTAAGTGCACCCAAAGCCTTACTAAGGGCTAAACCAAATCCCATAAATCTGAACCATAGGTTAAAAGTCCATTAAAACCCAACCATGGGCCTAATAACCATCTATAAAAAGCCTCATACTCACAAACCCTAACCATAACCTCTCTTCCACTTGTGGCCGCCAAAATAGTAGCACCCACGATCCCCACAGAACTCCTCCCTTCTTCTCCACTTCAATTTCCCTCCTTCCCAACCTCCACTTCATCCCCACAAGTCGGCACAACCCTAGAACAAGTGTTCGGCCTCCCTTTTGGCCAAAACTGCAATGCTAGTTGCAGCAGTAATTAGGCTTAAAAAAAGCCTCAAAACCCCTCAAAACAGAATATTTACATCTTACTTGAACTCCCAAGCACCCCCTCAAATTTTGCGAAGTTTGGAGTTCGTTTGGTGCTCTAAAAGGTCTGTGTCGCACGGAAAGCCTCCGCCATAATCGCAATCGCGTAAGTTCCTTAACTTCTATTTAATATTTAATTCTTCCATGTAAGAAACCTTGTATGAACCCATAAACATATTAGATGAAAAATGATGTAGCCCCTGTCACGCCCCGATTTCGGCTAATCGATAATCGTCCCCCGGGCGTGATGCCGTGCACGCGTAGGGCGCGCGTGCACAAGGCCTTAGGCATAAGGATATTCTTTAGAACCATGCAACAGAGTGGACATATAAGATAACACAAGGTTGAGGCATAGAAAAGTTTCTCTTTTATTCATAATGAACATCTTTTTACATTGCTTGACTCAAAAGTATAAAATGCCCCACGGGCTTACAAACTTGGACGCAAAATGAGATAGCCGATCCATACATTATGTCCCTTTACATAGATTCAAAAACGCAAAACCACCTTGGGTGCGAGTAAGCACCATCGCCTTAGCGATATTCAGCAACGGAGAGGGTGAAAGGCTTCTAGCTTGAGCCTCCAAAAGTCTTGGCCACGAACCGCCAAGTATCCCAAAAGTTCTGAGAGAGCTTCAGCTCCTCGCCGCGTTGCCTTGCGCCGGGGAACCTGCTACAACGAGGGTCAGTACTTCGGAAAGTACTGGTGAAGGCTAGCTGCTCAACTTTACCAAGCTCATGAGATGAGATCTAATGAGTATGCTACAATTATGTTCTTAGGTGGGTTTCTATTCTTGCCTAGTTCAGATTTTATTTAGCAGATATGCAAGAACAAAATAACATAACTTCGCATGCCACCGTTCGGTGACTTTACCTGTCCCGTCTGAACCACCTGTACAACTTACCATAGCCTTCCATGTCACGAAGACATAGTTAGTCTGCGCAGTTTAAATATACACAACATCTTTCTCTTGTTGTTTAGGAGCCATCATGGGTTTAGTCTGGGCTGGCGGCGACGCTTGCAGCGCGGGTAGCTAGCCCCGCTACAATTCCCCGCTCCCACGACTAAGAAAGTAGATTCCGCCCGGGTCGAATCGGCCCGGTGCCCCGGTAACCGTCCGCAGGAACCTGGATCCCTTGTGCACAAGAATTCCCATGACCATTTCTATGACTCTACCTCATAGATTTACTTACTAGCCATTTAAAGAACATCATGTATGAAACTACTTTACTGTACTATCATAATCAACCAACAGTTATATGAAGTAACATGCAGCAGTTTATAGAAGAACACTTTGAACTATCAATAGATACCAACCCATTAAACACCCAACGAACATGCATGCATCAATAAATTTATGCAAGGTTTGTATGACAAGCAATGGGTGTTCCAAGCCTACTTCTTATCTTATTTTGTTATCCAACTTGTTACTTAATTGGTATCGTTTGATTGAATGCAACACTGAGTCGATTTTATTATGAACGGAGCCCTTGGAAAGAAGGTGCTTATCGAAATAGAGCCACTCACAAGTTTGGTTGAATAGAAAGAAGAAGGAGAGACCCCTAAGACTCTGCTCGCGCGTCGTCTACACGATCACCTGCACGCACCAACGGATGATCAATACCTCCTGCTTCGGTCTCCAAGGCTCGATACGAAATGCGAAATCCTAAGAACGAAAGCAATGAAATCCATTGAAACCGTTCAAGAAAACGCAAGTCATAAAACCAACAAGAAAGCAACCAAGCGGCACGAAAACGGACAAGAAACCAACGCAACGGAAAGGCCCCTCTCGACTCTGCCGCCGAGTCCATCCTCGAGGCACAATCCATTGTATATGGGACCTGATTCCGAAGAAACCAATCCATAACGAGGAAAGGATCTTAATTCAATCTGTCCCGTTCGGACGGTCATAAGTATTTCTTGGCCGCGCTCCCCGAATAGGGGGAACGGGGCATTACATCATAACCATCCAAAAGAAAGTTTCGTCCCGAAACTTAGGAATAGAACCTACCACTAAGGAATAATGAGGGGAACCTTTCCCTCATATCAGCTTCAAGTTCCCAGGTCGACTCCTCGACCGAGTGGTTCCGCCACAGGACGCGCACTAGCGAGACGGTTCGGTTCCGCAACTGCTTCTCTTTACGATCCAAAACTTGGATAGGCTCTGCCGCGTACGACAAGTCCGCTTGCAGATTCAACTGACCCAAGTCGACTATGTGGTTCGGGTCGTGTACAAACTTTCTCAGCTGTGAAACGTGAAAAATATTGTGTACTTCTGATAGGGCAGGCGGCAAGGCAACTTGATAGGCGACCGGAGTAACCCGTTTGAGAATTTCAAACGGTCCAACAAATCTTGGACTTAACTTTCCTTTTACTCCGAATCGCATGACTCCGCGCATAGGCGAGACTTTCAAGAACACACGGTCCCCTTCAAAGAATTCAAGGGGGCGACGTCGAGCATCGGCATAACTCTTTTGTCGGCTTTGTGCTGTCTTCAACCGTTCACGAATCAACCGAACCTTTTGCACGGTTTGTTCAACCAGCTCCGGCCCAAGGATTTGCCGTTCTCCGACTTCGTCCCAGCAGATTGGTGACCTACACTTCCGCCCATACAAAGCCTCGTACGGAGCCATCTCGATGCTGGACTGATAACTGTTGTTGTATGCAAATTCGGCCAGCGGCAGGTAGACGTCCCAACTTGACTTCGAATCGATCACGCAGAGGCGCAACATGTCTTCTAGTATCTGATTCACTCGTTCCGTTTGACCATCGGTTTGTGGATGATAGGCTGAGCTAAACTTCAACTTGGTCCCCATCGCCAGCTGAAGGCTCTCCCAGAAACGCGAGATGAATCGCCCGTCCCGATCTGATACTATAGAAACTGGCACTCCGTGCAGCCGGACTATCTCGTCAAGGTCGGTCTGGGCGAGGCGATCGGCGCTCCAAGTACTTTTGATGGCAATGAAGTGTGCAGACTTGGTTAACCGGTCGACGATAACCCAGATTGCGTCGCTCCCCCGTTGCGTCCTTGGCAGGCCAACAATAAAATCCATGCAGATGTGCTCCCACTTCCATTCCGGGATAGCAAGATTTTGCATCTCCCCGCCCGGCCTCTGATGCTCTGCTTTCACCCTTTGACAAGTTATGCATTGGGACACAAAGAGTGCAACATCTTTCTTCATGCCGTGCCACCAGAAGGTCGTTCGGAGGTTCTTATACATCTTCGTGCTCCCGGGATGGATCATATAGGCTGCGTAATGGGCTTCCGCAAGGATCTCCTTTCTAAGTTCTGAATCATCGGAGACGCATAGCCTTCCTCTCACCCGCAACGCTCCATTTTCATCTACTGCAAAGTCCTTCGCCTTCCCCGCTAGAATTTGCTCGTGCATCTTCCTTAGGAAAGGGTCGTCTTTCTGAGTAGATGTGACCCGCTCTATTAGGTTGGGTACGAATCGCATTTGAGCGACCCGCGCGCCACGATATCGAATTCGGAGTTCGATGCCCAACTCTTCTAAGTCCCTTCGTAACCTGCGATCGACTGACAGAGACCCAACGAAGATCCGACTCAGAGCATCCGCTACAACGTTCCCTTTTCCAGGTGTGTAGTCTATTGTCAAGTCGTAATCTTTTATCAATTCTAGCCAACGGCGCTGACGAAGGTTGAGGTCTGTCTGGGTGAATAGGTACTTTAAGCTCTTGTGATCAGTATAAATTCGGCAAGGCACTCCATAAAGGTAGTGTCGCCACAATTTCAGGCCAAAGACAATTGCCGCCAATTCCAGGTCGTGTGTAGGATAATTTTTCTCGTGCTTCTTTAGTTGCCTAGAGGCATAGGCTATCACTCGATCTCGCTGCATAAGTACACACCCCAAACCTTGCCCGGACGCGTCGCTAAATATTTGGAATCCCGAGATCTCGTCTGGTAGTGCAAGTAACGGGGCAGAGGTGAGGCGATGCTTTAACTCTTTAAACGAAGCTTCGCAGTCGGCGGACCACTCAAACGCGACTCCCTTTTGTGTGAGGCGAGTCAGAGGTAGTGCAAGTTTGGAAAATTCCTTTACGAACCGTCTGTAGTAGCCCGCTAGCCCGAGGAAGCTTCGAATCTCGCTAACGGATGCAGGTCGCTTCCACTCGACAATGGCCTCCACATTCTTCGGATCGACTGAGATGCCTCCCGCAGAAATGATGTGCCCGAGGAAAGATACACTACTTAGCCAGAATTCACACTTACTCAGCTTAGCATATAGCTGGTTGTCCCGAAGAGTTTGTAGCACGGTCCGCAAGTGCTCTGCATGTTCTTCCTCACTCTTCGAATACACCAAGATATCATCGATGAATACTACTACAAACTTATCGAGATAGGGCCGGAACACAAGGTTCATTAAACTCATAAAGGCAGCGGGTGCATTGGTTAGTCCGAACGGCATCACCAGGAACTCATAATGGCCATAGCGAGTTCGAAAAGCTGACTTTGGCACATCGTCTGGCTTGATCTTTAGTTGGTGATAGCCCGAACGGAGGTCGATTTTAGAGAATACCGTGGCAGCTTGCAACTGATCGAAAAGATCATCTATTCTTGGAAGAGGATACTGGTTACGAATGGTTGCTTTATTCAATTCTCGATAGTCGATGCAGAGCCGCAACGAGCCATCCTTTTTCTTTACGAACAGTACTGGCGCACCCCACGGAGATACACTAGGCCGAATGTATCCTCGATCTAGCAAGTCTTGCAACTGTACTTTAAGCTCCTTCAATTCTGCCGGGGCCATTCGATACGGCGTCTTGGAAATTGGTCGAGTTTCTGGGAACGTGTCTATAGTAAACTCTGTCTCTCGATCGGGCGGCATGCCTGGCAACTCGTCGGGGAACACATCAGGAAAATCCGCCACAACGGGGATAGACTCAACGTTTGCGCAATCTTGCCGAGTGTCTCGAACGGACGCTAAGTACCCTTCGCAGCCGGAGTGAATCATCCGTCGAGCAGACATTGCTGAGATCACCATGCAGGTATTCGACGCTTTCGACTCAGGACTGCACGTGAAGCGAAACTCGATCTCGCCGGGCAGACGAAATACGACTTCCTTTTTCGCACAGTCGATTGTAGCTGAACAAGCGCCGAGCCAATCCATCCCCAGAATAAGATCGTAGTCCCTTATGTCTAGAACTATCGCATCTAATGACAATCTCCGTCCCCCGATGCAAATGTTACCTTCACGACAGACTAAGCGAGCCGATAAATCTACTCCCGAAGGAGTGCTAACACTTAGGTTTAAGCCTAGCGGTGTCATAGGGAATGTGTGTTCGGCGGCAAAATCCGTCGAAATGAAGCTATGTGTTGCACCAGAATCAAACAATACTCGAGCAGGTACATTATTAAAAAGTAATATACCTGACACCGTCGTGTTCGATGCAAGTGCCTCGTCCCGAGTCAAAGCATAGACTCGGCCCTGAGCGTTTTGCGGTGCCTGGTTTGCTCGTTGAGTTTGCCCCTGACCCTGAGCTGAGTCATTATTCTGCTGCGGACGGTGTGAAGATGGATCGTTGGAACGGGTTGGACAATTACGAGCAATGTGGCCCATCTTGCCACAACTGAAGCATCCTCCCTTGCTCGCACGACATTCGCTGACGTGGTGTCCTGGCTTGCGGCAGTAGGCACACTTTTGTCCTTGCTTTCTTCCCTGATTCGAGTCTTGGGAGCCGCCGTTATTGTTGTGGCGCTTATGCGCGTTGTTTCCTCCTGTGTTGGCAGGACGCTTGTGATTGTGATTTTGCACAGCGCCGGTGCTAACTGGAGGATACTGCGACTCTAGGGACAGTGCATGATTCAAGGACTCCCGCATGGTACGATATTGAGTCACTACGACGTGAGCACGGATAGAGGGTCGTAGTCCGAGCTCGAACTTTCGTGCACGACTTTCGGCATCGGCGAGCTGAGACTTGGCAAACTTTGCAAGTCGGTTGAACTCTGAAGCGTATTGACGCACCGTCATGTCCCCCTGCTTCAGTAGTGCAAACTCGTCTTCTTTTTCGCGACGGACGGCGGGTGGAAGGTATTCCTCCACGAAGGCCTTGCGAAACACGGACCAGGAGATAGCCGTTGTGCCACCTTCACTCAAAATAGCTTGCTTGTGCACATCCCACCAATCATGTGCATTTTGTCGGAGCTGAAGCTGGGCACACGCTACTTTCTTGGTCTCGTCTAGGCACAGCGCTTCGAAGTGGTCCTCCAACTCAACCAGCCAGTCCATCGCTAAGGATGGGTCCTCGGTGCCTTTAAACGTAGCACGGCACATCTTCTTAAATTCTGATATCGACACGATCGACCCATTCTCGCCTGAGGGTAAGGTACCCTGGGAATTCTGCGGTCCGGTGGCTTCAGCAACTATAGGCACGGTTGCGGGGGCGGATGCAGAATGATTGTTGGCGACCATATTCGTCACCATTGTTTGCAGACTATTCATCTGCTTCTGTTGTGTATCTGCCTGAAGTCGCTGCGCCACGAATTGAGCTTCAATCCGCGACTCGAACTGACTCTGCCGTAGTTCAGCTTGTTTCTGCTGCGTCTCCATCAAACGCATCATTCGCTCGAACGGATCGGCAGAGGGTGCGGCAGCTGGACTCCCAGAGCTGCCCGAGGTGCCTGAACTACTCGCTTGCACTTGCGCCACCATCTGCGCTTGTGCACCCGGCTCGGAAGTCGTTCCTTGAAAGGAAAGTAACTTGTATTAGTCTCAAGGTATATTATGGACTCACTGTATGGAACGTATCTTATTTTGGCCAAGCGAATTCAAGGGTCTACTCGAAAGGAACAAGGTCCTCTTTAGAAACTTTCTTTGTGAGATCAAAGGATCTGAAGCAGGCTCTGATACCAATATGTCACGCCCCGATTTCGGCTAATCGATAATCGTCCCCCGGGCGTGATGCCGTGCACGCGTAGGGCGCGCGTGCACAAGTCCTTAGGCATAAGGATATTCTTTAGAACCATGCAACAGAGTGGACATATAAGATAACACAAGGTTGAGGCATAGAAAAGTTTCTCTTTTATTCATAATGAACATCTTTTTACATTGCTTGACTCAAAAGTATAAAATGCCCCACGGGCTTACAAACTTGGACGCAAAATGAGATAGCCGATCCATACATTATGTCCCTTTACATAGATTCAAAAACGCAAAACCACCTTGGGTGCGAGTAAGCACCATCGCCTTAGCGATATTCAGCAACGGAGAGGGTGAAAGGCTTCTAGCTTGAGCCTCCAAAAGTCTTGGCCACGAACCGCCAAGGATCCCAAAAGTTCTGAGAGAGCTTCAGCTCCTCGCCGCGTTGCCTTGCGCCGGGGAACCTGCTACAACGAGGGTCAGTACTTCGGAAAGTACTGGTGAAGGCTAGCTGCTCAACTTTACCAAGCTCATGAGATGAGATCTAATGAGTATGCTACAATTATGTTCTTAGGTGGGTTTCTATTCTTGCCTAGTTCAGATTTCATTTAGCAGATATGCAAGAACAAAATAACATAACTTCGCATGCCACCGTTCGGTGACTTTACCTGTCCCGTCTGAACCACCTGTACAACTTACCATAGCCTTCCATGTCACGAAGACATAGTTAGTCTGCGCAGTTTAAATATACACAACATCTTTCTCTTGTTGTTTAGGAGCCATCATGGGTTTAGTCTGGGCTGGCGGCGACGCTTGCAGCGCGGGTAGCTAGCCCCGCTACAATTCCCCGCTCCCACGACTAAGAAAGTAGATTCCGCCCGGGTCGAATCGGCCCGGTGCCCCGGTAACCGTCCGCAGGAACCTGGATCCCTTGTGCACAAGAATTCCCATGACCATTTCTATGACTCTACCTCATAGATTTACTTACTAGCCATTTAAAGAACATCATGTATGAAACTGCTTTACTGTACTATCATAATCAACCAACAGTTATATGAAGTAACATGCAGCAGTTTATAGAAGAACACTTTGAACTATCAATAGATACCAACCCATTAAACACCCAACGAACATGCATGCATCAATAAATTTATGCAAGGTTTGTATGACAAGCAATGGGTGTTCCAAGCCTACTTCTTATCTTATCTTGTTATCCAACTTGTTACTTAATTGGTATCGTTTGATTGAATGCAACACTGAGTCGATTTTATTATGAACGGAGCCCTTGGAAAGAAGGTGCTTATCGAAATAGAGCCACTCACAAGTTTGGTTGAATAGGAAGAAGAAGGAGAGACCCCTAAGACTCCGCTCGCGCGTCGTCTACACGATCACCTGCACGCACCAACGGATGATCAATACCTCCTGCTTCGGTCTCCAAGGCTCGATACGAAATGCGAAATCCTAAGAACGAAAGCAATGAAATCCATTGAAACCGTTCAAGAAAACGCAAGTCATAAAACCAACAAGAAAGCAACCAAGCGGCACGAAAACGGACAAGAAACCAACGCAACGGAAAGGCCCCTCTCGACTCTGCCGCCGAGTCCATCCTCGAGGCACAATCCATTGTATATGGGACCTGATTCCGAAGAAACCAATCCATAACGAGGAAAGGATCTTAATTCAATCTGTCCCGTTCGGACGGTCGTAAGTATTTCTTGGCCGCGCTCCCCGAATAGGGGGAACGGGGCATTACAGCCCCCATGCATGAGAAATCCTATTTTTATGTGCAAAATTACTCTTAGATTACACGAAACCAAGGCATGACAATGTGGTAACCATATTAAACCTAGTTTTGATGCATGTTGTTATTTTATTATTAAAAACTAAATTTCCAGAAATTAAATAATAAATTCCAGAATATTAATTAATATATTTTCATATATTAAATGTATTTTTACGCAAGTTGGCAATCTTGCATGCACAAACTAGTTGTCAAGTTGCTAGAACACCTAGTCGACGCACAACGGAACTTTATGCATGCAACAGTAATTGTTTTAGTAATTTTCACTAATTAAAAATAATTGCAGAAATTAATTTATACTTATTTCAGTTTTAATTGATGTCGACATGCGTGTTTGAGAGGCTACATGCATGTCCGAAGTATAATTTAACGTTGTTGCTAGTTTTGCGACATCGTATCGTATCTGCGTATGTATAGGAATACGCGTATCGAACTCATGTAATTGCCTAAATGTACGTATGATAACACGATGTACGAGACCCTCACAACATAATAGACAGTAGCATGGTATGTATTTATTTGGCACGTTATCCTATTCCATACGACTGCTGGATTGTTGGCACGAACGTCACAATACTAGTTGACGTAGTGCGATGATCTTAACCTTTTATATTAAGTAGATTAGTTGTGTTAGTATTGATTAGAATATGTTATATATGGCAACTTGGATCCTCTGCACTTCCAGTCGAGGGCATTCGTCAGGCAACATCGTAGCAGCAGACAACAGATAAGTGTACCTTATCGTGATGTATCATAGTTCCTTGTTTATTTATTTATTTATTTAGTTATTATTGTTACTTGTTATTTATGATGTATATGTGGTTACCCTATGTACGATATACGAAACTTTGTGTCTGAACCAGATTCGGGTGCCGATGTCCATCAGTGGAGTCAATTATCGTAGATAAAGAGTCATTACCTCGAACCCATGATACGTGCTTGTATTCTTAGCACGAGAGACCGTAGGACACTCAACATGACCGCATGTGACAGGATATTTTATGATATATTCTTGGTGTATGGATATTGTATAGGGATTCTAGGACTCGTCACATGATACTTATTCAAACAGTACTATGACTCATTGTGATAGTTAGAGGTCTTGATCTCGCCAGCTTGTGATATATATGATACGTGAGATTACATGGGAGGGGAGAATCTTCACTGTACTTTGGACAAAAATTTATATACATATGTACCTTAGTCTATGTAGCAAAGCTTTGGTAATATTTACATGCATACTCTAGGTTCCTTATCAAGATCCTTAAGTGATATACTTGCCTACTTTGGGTTCGTGACACCGAGCCCTAAGTGATTATTATTATTATTAGATTGCTTGGGGTTCACACAAAAAGATCCTTGAGAGTCTCCTGATTGAGTATGAGTACGTGATTCTCTCACTTGCATAGCACTTAGATGGTTACAGTAGTTTATCCCTGAGTTATATATTATATTATTGTTCTACTTCTGACTTGTTGTTTCTTGTACCTTGTTAAGTCCCTCTGAGGACCTAGTCCTTTGCCAGTTTTGTAGCATAGACGGTTTAGGAGTTCTCTGGAGCTGCTATTACAAATTGCCTCGTCATGCAAGCATTGGACTCGGGTACTGGTACCATTTCTACCACATTTATGTTTATCATTTCTTGTTACTTACTTCTGCTGATATGGCCTAGTTTTATAGACTCATATTTCTTTCTCGAGTCTATTCGAGTTTGTGTGTTACTGAGCGGCCGACTTTAGCACATGGAGCTCATTCTTGTATTTATTTCATTGTGAATTGAGATATAGTTATATTTACTATATTATTTAGATAGTGATCATTATATTATAGCTTATACGTATTCGAGTCAGACCAGAGTCTGGTCGAATGTGTAGCTGGCATGTTACGTATTCTTAGTCCTACGTATTTTGGGACTGGGGCGTGAGGAGGAGGAGGAGGAGGATGAGGAGGTGGACCCAATCTATCGTCGTCGAGGACTGTCAAAATTTTGGCAGTCCTATTTTTTTAGGACTGTCAAACATTTTGACAGTCTTGAAAAAAATGGACTAGACTGAAACAATTTTTTAGATGGCAAACTTGTAAATAACTAAAATCAAAATTTGGACGAGCCTAAATAATTTTGGAAGTGCCTATAGAATAGGAGAATGTTTTTTTTTTTTTGCTCAATATCGAACATTGTTGCCATTAGTGTGAAGAGCATAACTCTTATGATATGCAGGTTTGACTTCATTTTTCTATTTTGATAATTTAACATGTTGGTTCTACTTGATGTTATTAGGGAATCTCTCTTTATTGATTAAATTAGTTGGTGGTGAAGAAAGAAGTTCAAGGTACGGAAAAGGAGAGATTCCTTTACATAGCAAATGGACATGCGATACAAGTTTAAGAATATAAGTGTTCATAATAGAATTAAGTTAATTAACAAGGAAATTTGTAAGAAAACAAGTATTTAATTTGAGTAAAGGCTTAGGGAAATAGTTATCTAATAAGACTAAGAAATTTGATTAGAATCCGGATAATTGTTTGCTTCCCTAATTTCTCTCAAGCTTCAAATTTTTTAATTAATTTTTTTTTTTTTAATTTATTTCTTATGTTCTTAAACTGTTTAATTTGTTTTTAAGTTAACATGTTGTTTGGACCATCTTAAATTTAAATAGGAAATTAGCCTCGTCTTCTACCACCGATTGATATAAATATATGACTAATTTCTGTTTATCCATGTCCATATCTATAATATTGATCTTGGGTTGTAAGCCAATTCAACGACTAGATTTAAATTCCCTTCTGAACAATTAATATGGATATATAAACACAAAATTTTAACATTATATGAGATCCTAAAATTAAATAAATCTAAATTTAAATAGAAAAGTACCCTTATCTTCTACTACTTATTTATGTAGCTGTCATTGCGAATCTTAGGCTTAATTTCAACTTGATACCCTCAACTATTTAATTTTTTTAACTTGATACCCTAAATTTTAATAACATACCATTACTACCCTCAACTATTGAATATTTTCAAGTCGATACCCTCCATCAACCAGGAGTTAATTTTTTTGTTTCAAGAAAAATAAATAATATATTTTTTGACCAAATTACCCTCATCATATATTATAGAGAGAGAGAGAGAGAGAGAGAGAGAGAAACAACATTAAATGAAAATGAAATAGTTGAGGGTATCAAATTAATAAAAAAGAAATATTTGACCGTCATTGTCATCCTCACTTTTCCAATTAGGGGTAGTTTGGTAATTTGGTAAGGGTATTTAATTTTAGAAGTATAATATTGAATATTGTGTGATGATTGTATATTTTATTTAATTATGATAGGCTATGATTATTATGCCTATTATAATTTAGTCATTAGAGATTTGTGTTAATTAGTTAGTTAGAGAGACTAGACAATAATTAGACTTGTCACATTGACTTATTTAAATTTGTCATGACAAATAGTGAGCCCAACTTGGACCCAAGCCCAATAGTCATTCCACTAATTAAATTAAGAATGATTAGTGTAATTAAAATTAGTTAGAGACTTCCAAATATACCCATCCTTAATTATTCCTCATAATACAATATGTGGGGGAAAATTGGACTTTTGACATTGCTCGGGGAAGGGGGGAGAGGCCGGCCACAAGTAGGGGGGGATTCCTCTCTCTCTCTCTCTCTCTCTCTCTCTCTCCTCATTTGCATTTTAAATTACTTTCAAATTCTAGATCCCCAATTTTCTAATTTTTCTCCATTGAATTTCTACACAACTCACCACCAATTCCTTTTCAAATTCATCATTTTTGGAGCCTTGGAGCTTGAAGAAGCAAGGAGCACAAGGAGGAGAAGCTTTGGAGCTAGAGATCGTGTCCAGATCGTGTCTAATTGTATTTTCATTGAAAATCCATCTCCTAATTGGTAATTCCTAAAATTTTCTCTCATTATAGCTTCTTAATCATGCATTTGACCATTAGGAATGACCCCATGGCATAGGACTATCTATAGGAACAAGTTCTAGGCTATTTGACTTTGTATTATGAGATCTATTAGGTAATTTATGTGTATGTTGGGAAAATTATGAAATTGACACATCAATTGTGTGTTATAAGGCCAAATAGATCTAATTAGACTTAGATCGGGGTTATGGGACTAGGTACGTTTTCACAAATGGATACGTATAGGCTGTATCACGGTATTTTACGATACGGTGTGATACGGGGCCAATTTTGGATGATTTACACGAATTCTCTTCATTATATGTTGTAATTACTTCTAATAGTTGTAATTATATATATATGACTTGAGAGAATGATTAATTTTGGAAAAATGGAGAGTTTGGTACCTCATTGGATTGAGTATCATAGATATCCTAGTATGAACTATAGGTATTTGTCTTAATATCTCTCTATATATATGTGTATGTATAGATAAGTCTATATATATATATATATATATATATATATATATATATATATATATATATATATATATATATATATATATATATATATATATATATGTATGTGTATGTGTATGTGTGTGTATGTATAGATATATCTATATATGTATGTGTGTGTGTGTGTATTAGTGTCAGTGTGCATTAGAGTAGGGGGATCGGGTTCAACAGTGCAGTTATGCAGCAACTGCAGCATTAGCAGCAAGAGTGTTGCAGCAGCAAGTGCAGCAGCAAATACAGCTAGAGCAGCAAGGTATGTTGTAAAACCCCTAAATTCTGAAAACGGTTTTATTACTTATTTATATTAGTTATAAGCTAAATAGGGAGAATAGATTTTAATATAATAGAATTTCTCTTGGGATCAAACCCAAAACCCAAACCCGCAACCCCGCGTAAAGTAAGGAAATATCAGCAGTAGCTCATCACCCCGCGTATACTCCTACCCGCGTAAACAGCAGCAACAGCAGTAGTAAAACTAGCTCCGCGCGTAAAGTTTAAAAACACGCGTAAAGTAACCTCCACGCGTAAACCAATTCCACCGCATAATTCCTGTCCCCACGCGTAAAACAAACTTCTTCTGACTCATCCCCCATGACTTATACCCCACCGCCTCTCTACCTGTTATTCCTAAACTAACCTCCACCGAAACCTAAACCAATGGCAGACCAACCAAAACCTAAACCAATGACAGGATAAAAGCAGCAGTAGTAGTAATTCTTAATCCCTAAGCTTCCCCACCGCCTCCTTATTCCTATATATATTACAACACTTCCCAAAACTCTAATCCCACTTCTTTCACCAAAACTTACACACCGGACGTACACTATATAAAGTCTTGCTCAGGCAAGTATACCTTGCCAAATTCTACTGTTTAAATTATAAATTGTTGCATATATATTTCTGTTGCAAAATACATAAACTATGTGCGCCTGAGATTGCCTCGGGTGAAATCAACAAATATGTTGATACGTAGTATAACTGACTTAGACATTATTAGACTCACCAACAGATGCGAGGGTATTCTGATATCCTCCTAGACCTTGGCACTTGTACACGCATCACGTTTGCAACTCATGTTGGGATTCGGGTTCGCGTACTCGATTAGCCACCGGTGCGTGAAACACACATCACGGTTTAGCACATAGTCAGGATTATCTAGAAAATTATGACTTGGCATATAGCTACGTGGTATGCTCGTTGTGTATTCGACTTGTATACCCGCATTGGGCAGGGAGGACAGCTAGTAGGCGTATGGGACACCCACCTCATTGACGTTATACCTTCGGATACCATGCTCCTCGGAGATGGACGATTGCAGAGTGCCCATATTTCTGGGGGCATATGTGGCATATACTAGCCAGTCACGACGATTGGTGAATTAAGTCAGCATATGTCTAGCCTACACTTTCCTATACGTACTATGAGGTCTTCACATTGCATTCACTTAGATGGTTAGCACACCCTTATTTACTTTATTCAGTATTTATATATATGGCATACTTTTATGTATCTTGTTATGTCCCACTGAGGACCTGGTTCTCTTCCAGATTTAGATGAGGCATACTATCCCACAGTATACGGACCTGGACAGGAGACGAGGTATGCATCTGAGGAGGAGCTAGAGGTGCTGCCATCAGAGTCCACCTGATCTTTGGTAGACTCACCATCTAGAGCTGGAGCCTCTTTATCTAGATAGACGATGCTCTAGACATGCTATATTTCAGCACTTTTATCTTAGCTTTTGTAGTGGGTTTGTTCCCACCAGACATATCTGGCTTTTACTATGACATTTCAGACTCAGCGCTTATATTCCAGCACTTACAGTATTCCTTGATGTTTGTGGACGAGATATAGATCGTGTGTGACTTGTTGTGACAGTATATTACCACTGGTGGATTTGGATATTCATGTACAGCGTATGTGTGTATATGGTTTTCATATATTGGAGTTCGTATACATACGGCTGGACGTGTTACGTATTCCTAGTCCTACGTATTTTGGGACTGGGGCGTGACATATGTAGCAGTATCAGTGCAGCAGTGTGCCAGTAGCAATTAGCAGCAGCAGTGCAGCAATAACTGCAGTAGCCAGCAAGCAGTGGAGTAGCTATGCAACAGCAGCTAGCATTATAGTGCATTGCAAGCAGTAGCAGTATCAGCAACATTGTGCAGCAGCATTAGCAGCAAGCACAGCAAGAGCTGCATCAGTGCAGCATGAAGCACAGTAAGAGCAGCAGTATGCACTAGGCAGTACAATTTGCAACTGCAGCAAGAGCAGCAAGTGCAGCAGCAGTTTTAGAAGTTTGCATAAGTAATGTTGGTTACCAGTTAAAGTGACTAGTTAGTGTATCAGTTGATATAAGTTAGCGTATATCTAAACACCAGTTAATCTATATAAGATAAGTTACATGTAGTACTTTGTGTATCAGTTAAATATGTATCAGTTGTAGCATGTTAGGCAACTAAGTTATTGGGTGTCAGTGGTAAGCTGGTTAGTATATTCTTCAGTTAGTTTAATTAGTCTAAGTTAGCTGGTAAGTAATAGTTAGTAAGTGTATATAGATATATATGTATATATTGGTATCAAGTTCATAAGTATGGGTTTTGAGTGATAGTTAATATATATATATATATATATATATATATATATATATATATATATATATATATATATATATAGTCTAAGATAGTAACATTCAGTATATTGGGAATGTTAGTGTCAGTTAGTATGGCAGTTAGCCAGTTAGTAATTAGTTCTATTAATATATGTATAAGTTATATTAATACTATATCAATTAGTGAATGTATACTAGTTATAGATATTGGTATTGGTATTGGTATTGCTATTGGTATTAGTATATATCGGATCCCATTTAGAAAGTTTGCATAGGACCCCCATGAACTCAGGGTCGGTCATGTCCCACTAAATCTTGAGAAAAATAGGGCTATTCTATACTCCTGTTTGAGCCATTGGGAAATGTTTGGAGCTGCAGTACCTCTTAACCAGGGCCGGGCCGGGCTGGGCTGGGTCGAAGGATTGAGTTGTCCTATCAGAACTTATTTTGATTCTCCCTCTATTCTTATTGTGAGTAGGATCCGAGGTTCATCCATATCCCTCATCTTTGGTGGAATCACGTCAAATCTGGAAGATTTTTCTAGCAGAGAGAGGTTGTCCAAATCCGAAGTCTTGTCCGACTTACCCCAAAATCGGTCCGGCCTCTGACATATCTTCTACAATAATTTGCACACCCGGCCGGCAGGCCCCTCAATCCTTCGTCTAGCACATGAACCTGTCGTCAACTCCCATCTGATGATCGATACAGCCATATGTAGCTTCGTGGCACCAAACATGTGGACATACACAGTGACATGGCTGGTTAGGTATAGAACCTTGTTGCAGTGATGTGGTGATGGAGATCATAAACAGCAGTACTGGTTGAGGTCCACATGGATTAACTCACATGACATGTGGTAGAAGAGAGAGAGATGAGAAGTTAAAAGAGGTGATCGAGGTGGTGGCGGCGACGACAGTGGTGGTAGAGCAAACCCAGTCCAACACGAGAAACTTACGGGTCGGACAACATGGACTTTGATCGGATCTGGATCAGTCCAATCTGAATTTAACCGAGCCTGTCCAGAGTCGGTTTCGAACTGCCCGGCCCACATAACATCTCAACTTTTGTTCAATAGACTCCATTTTGAACCATGCAGGTATCTACAGGTAGATGGGCCTTTGCATGGAATAAAAAGTTTTGTGTGATACTTCAGTTTAGTACATATGTACATGCTTCAATTTTTGTTCAAATTTATCCCAAAATCTAAATTGTATTTTCAAAAGTTCCAAATTTACAGTCTCGAGCCAGCAATCTATTAAGTTTACCTGAAGAATAATGCTAAGTTTACAACCAAATGCTTACAACCTCTCTCCCCCACCCTGACAAGTGGGTCCCACCCGGTCCCATCTGTCAGTGACTCTAATTGTAAGCATTTGGTTGTAACTGTAGCATTTCTCCTTAGCTGAATCCTGCCTTCAAGATCCGACTTTTAACAGATATGAATATTCATTATGTATATAGTCCTACTTTTATATTTGATTTATTTTTTATTTTTTTTGGTAAAGCCCGACGGAGATAGTGAAAAGAAATGATATTTCATAAGAGACATTAAGTCAACAAAATGAAAAGAAATGACATTCCAACAGAGGTACAATCGGTATTCGACGATTTTATGCTACTACTCATGCGTGTAGTGATCGTATTTACAGGACAAGTTTGTCGAATTTACTGCATTACAGTACGAAACTTCAGGAGATTCTAATTAAAATGTGGAGGACTTGTTGTATAAAAAACATATTAGAGAAAGCATGAGACCGTGTGCCACGCCAACGCTTATGACGCCGAAGAGAGATGTCAGTTTATAGATGTGCGCATAACAACCGTGTGATCAACAAGATCATGGTTGGTTACAAATACGCCGAGACATTTGATCCAGAGTCGGGGGATTAATTTTGTGCAACTTTTTGTGTTGGAACCGGTATACCGGTTGGCCAAACTGGTATACCCGTTCAAGGCGTTTGAACCTATTTTGTCCTAATTTTTGGAGTGATTTTTGGTATTATTTTTGTAGTTTGTTTAGGATTTTTTTCTTAATGTTTAAATTATCTTTTCTTATAAATATGATTTTGTAAAAGCGTAGAGACACGTTAACTTCTTTTGGGGGCTAATTAGCGGTTAGATTCTAGATTTTATACCAGCTTAGAGTTTAAGCTCTGACATATCCAATTAAAAATTTTAGACTCATAATTTTTATTTTTGTATTATTTTTCTATTTTATTCTCAACATGTGTACAAATGCAATAACCAACTCGTGTGGAAAAAAAAAGGGCAGAATGAGAAGAGAAAAAAAAAAAAAAAAAATTAGAGACCAAAATTTTCAAGCTAGCAGATTATCATGTCTACATTGGATTTTGGTCAAGAAAGAAGGCAGCTTCCAATCCTCAAGCTAGCAGATTATCCATTCTGACTTCTCTTCCTGCTCCTTAGCATATTCCTTGGACCTAAGCAACTAGGGCTTAAAACCGAACAAAGAGTCTTCGTACTCGGTTCGACTAAACTATCGAACGAATTTGATTCGAGGTGAACTTAAAACGGAGTCCAAAAATGATGTTTGAATTTGGTTCAATTAGAGACTCAAAAGAATCGAATTTGACTCGATTTAGCTTGCGAGTTCGGACAAACACGAACCGAATCCGAGCCAAGACCGGGCCTACCGTGTAAAGGATCACATTGTTGCTAATCACATGGGATTTGACTTCTCCAGGAGCGAGGGGAACTAGTCTTATTTTGTTGTTGTTGTACTGTTTCTCCTATTACAATACTTCACTAAACTATATCAACACAGACTGCGTTCAGAATGAGGTCTGTGGGGTAAAATGTAAGCTCGAGCCAGCTCGCGAGCAAGATCGATTTGAACCATCTATGGTCGAACTCGGTTCGAACATCCCCTTCGAACAAAAAAAAATCGATCTAGTTCAGTACCGATCAACTCGCGAACGAGTTTTGAATCGAACCGAACACGAGACGTTTGAATCGTTTTACAGTCCTATAAGTAACTCAATTATAAAAAAGGTTATACATTTTCAGGTCAAATGCCAATTATTTAGACCTAAGCATATTTCTTATCATTGTCAATCAATCAATTATATTGTAGAACCCTTGACAAATGTTTGATGCACATGATGTTGGAGTATGGCTATCCACATGCCAGTCTACATGTGTGAAATGCTGAAGACTAGAAAACTCATGTGCTGAACCCTTTTACCTACAATTAGTTCAAAAGGTCAGCAATAACGTGTATGCATTTAAAAGGTCAACTATAAGTTACAGGTATATGCATGCAGCCCTTTCATGGTTAGGTTCTCATGATAGTCATGATCTTCGCAAAAAAAATATATATATATATATGTAAAAACTTTAGGAATTGGAGAAAGAAAACAAAAATATTTGTGAACAAATCCTTTTACATGAAATATCTCTACAGAGACCAAACTAAATTTCTTGGTGAGTTATTTATAAAACTTTATGAAACTTTACCTCATTTTCATACAGAAAATTTACTGTAGCGAAATAAATTTATATTAAATTTATGCAAACGAAACAAGTTTGTAAAATTTTTAAAAAAAAAAGACACAGTCCGCCAACAGTGTTGGCGGAAAACACAACTGCTATACACGTAGGCAGAAAGAAAAAAATTTAAGTGGGACCCACAAGCCAATTTTCGCCAGCAATGTTGGCTGAAATTGGCCCCCCCAATTTCAGCCAACTGTGTTGGCGAAAATTAGGTGTGGGGGCCCACGGGTTAATTTGATTGGTTCGGTTCGGTTTGTTTGGTTGGATGGGTTGGTTTGGTTGGTTTGTTTTATTAGTTTTGTTTTTGTTTTATTTATTTAGTTTTGTTTTGTAATTAGATTTAAGAAAATTTAATTTGTTTTGTTTTGTAATTAATGAAATAAAATTAAAATAAATTAGTAGTAAAGAAACATTAGGGATTTTTTTTTTTTTAAATGGTTTGATTTGTTTAGAAAATTGTAAAAAAAATGTTACTTAAAGAAAAGAAAAAAGGTTATTGCAATGTTTGATAAAAAAAAAAGTAAATAAAGAAGAAAAAAATAAAATAAAAACTAGTATTTATTTGTCTCCTCTAATTTTATGTTTATTTTAATGGTTTAGTTTATTTTAATGGTTTGTCTCCTCCAAATAAAAATTAAACCAAACCACAAACCAAAATTCACATTTCAAACCCAAATAAAAAGCAAACCAAAATTCAAAACAAAACTAAATCAAAAAAATCAAAATCCAAAACAAAACTAAATAAAAAAAAAATTCTAAACATAACTAATTCAAAAAACTAATAAAACAAACCAAATAATTAAACCAAAGGAACCAAAACGGGCAGAAATTGGGTGTGGGGCCAACGGGTTCGGTTGGGTGGTTTGGGTTGGTTTGTTTTGGTTCATTTGGTTTAATTATTTGTTTTGTTTTATTAGTTTTTTTACATAAAACAATTAAAATTTTCTAATTTTTTTTGGGAGGTCGAAACATCGTTTTAAATCCGAGGGCCCCCACACCCAATATAAATTAATTTCGCTACAGTAAATTTTAAATATTCAAAAAAAAGGACCGAAAGTAAAATTTGGAGGTCAAAATATCGTTTTTTTGCGATTCTGAAAATTTTCGAAGTCCGTAAAACGATAAAACCGTTTATCACGTAGTACTTTTCGATACGGTCATTTTGGCAGAAACTGGACCTTGTTTCGATCTCCCAGTCAAAAGTTATGATACTTTAAAGTTTTAAATTTTATATTTTTGCCTGTAACATGTGTGTCTTGTTCCGGCTAAATTTTTTTTCTACACGATTTGTGTTACTTTCGTCGAAAACATACAAATCGACTTATTGTTTAACGAAAAACGGTTACAAAAAAAGTAGTTATGGTCGCTCGAAATTTGCTCGACGGCAGACGTAATATTCTTACGACATATTTTTATTATTATTTTTTTTAACGTCTGTTAACGACGAGAAAATTAACGATAGAAATATAAACGTCCAATTGATATTTGTTTCGTAATTTTTTAAACTTTTATGCTTTAGATGGAATTTATACAAATTTTGATGCTCTGGAAACAAATTTCCAAAAAAAAATATTTCTAAATTTTTCTTTCCAATTAATTTATTTTAGTTTTATTTCGTTAAAATAAATTTTCTTAAATCTAATTACAAAACAAAACTAAATAAATAAATAAAAAATAAAACTAATTAAAACAAACCAACTAAACAAATCCATCCAACCAAACAAACCGAACCGAACCAATCAAATTAACCGTGAGCCCCCACACCTAATTTTCGCCAACACAGTTGGCTGAAATGGAGGGGGGGGGGCCAATTTCAGCCAACAGTGTTGGCGAAAATTGGCTTTTGGGCCCCACTTTAATTTTTGTTTTTTCTGCCTACGTGTACAGTAGTTGTGTTTTCCGCCAACACTGTTGTCGGACTGTGTCTTTTTTTCAAAATTTTACAAACTTGTTTCGTTTGAATGAATTTAATATAAATTTATTTTGCTACAGTAAATTTTTTGTGTATTCATACATTTAATGCTGAAATCTGAAAGCTAAATTTTCTTTTTTAAAATTCAGGACCAAGTTGAACAGAGCCTATAGTCAGAAATGGCTGCTCCACCAAAAGAGGTACTTCTCTTGCTACTACTTTCCTGGTCTCTTCATTGCTGCATCTAGAATGCATTCTAGAGTACTGAAACTATCCTTGTCATAATCAGATTATGCCATCACCCCCAAATTAATGACACTGACTATTCATTCCTTAATCATATCCTCATTTGTCTCTAATGACTAATCTGATGTCCTAATGTGACTCTCCATTTGCAAACAATATTCTGATGTTAAACTATGCATCTCCACTTTAATATTGCAAACTAAACAAGATTGTTTATTAGTCTTCCAACTAGTGTTAGTCAAGTGCAAGAGTAACTGAGTAAACTAATAATTGCAAGAAAGACTACAGCTGGTGCCAGAAAAGAGAAGTGTGTTGCGGTGCATTGCCTTCTGCAGCCCTGCAGGTGGATTGGAGATAGAATCGTCAGTACATCGCACCTGGTCTACCTGTCAGACATAGAACTTGCGATACATTATGTGTGTCCGTTAGTGTGCTCAGAACAAGTTTCGCAGTATCGGAATAAGTATCCGACCCTTTCTATGAGTATTGGAATTGTCGGTATCGACAGTATCAGTAGCTTTTAAACCATGCTAATTGGACTTTTTCATTCAAATTTTTTTTGCCGAATTGATTGAAAAAGTGACCAACAATCTCGATAATGGTCAGTATCGATATCGGCCGGTATCGAATCGGGATATGCCAAACCGTATCGATATCATGCGATAGTACAAAGTATGGCTCAGAAGCTTTGCTCATGGAGGTGATTATATATAGAGAGAGTTGGAGAAGCAGTCCTTAAGAAACCTCTAAAGCAACACACCAACAACAAACAATTCAAATGCTAAAAGTCTACAAGAGAGAAGTTTCTCCCCCCCAGCTCCCAACTGCCCATTTTCAATCCCACACAAAACATACCAACCAATGCCTTTTCATACCCTAACCTTCATTCAAACCAACGCACACCCCCTCCTCCTTCATCATCTTCTTCTTCTTCTTCTACACACACCAAACTTGTCATAATTACGTAAGAAGTAGACCCATTTTGTTCAATACCAAAAGAAAACCATGAAACTAGACGTCCTACATGTCTTGTTCCTCCTCCTCCTCGCCACAATTTGCAGAAGCAGAGCCGAAGGAGAAGCAGAGGCCCTCCTAAAATGGAAGTCCAGCCTATTCCAGCCAGACTCACTCGGCTCCTGGTCCTCTGCCAAGTCGAGCAGCCCATGCAAATGGTTGGGCGTGGCGTGCAACGAAGGCGGCAGCGTGGCGCAACTAGCCCTGCCCGGCTGCGGCATCAACGGCACCCTCGAGAGCTTCCCCTTCGCCTCCCTCCCCAACCTCACCCTCCTCAACCTCAACAACAACCTCCTCTACGGCGCCCTCCCTCCCAACATCTCCCAGCTCCCGGGCCTCGCCTCGTTGGACCTCGGCAGCAACGGCCTCGTCGACAGCATCCCGACGGAGATCGGGCAGCTCTCGCAGCTCCTCGACCTCCGCCTCTACAACAACAACTTCGACGGCGCGATACCGTATCAAATCAGCAACCTCCGGAAGGTACGATACTTGGACATTGGCTCCAACTACTTGGCCAATCCGGACTACACCAAGCTCCTCCCCATGCCTTCACTCACCCATCTAGCACTCTACCTCAACTTCCTCACACTCGGCTTCCCGGACTTCATACTCAACTGCACAAACCTCACCTATCTAGACCTGTCGCAGAACGAGCTCACGGGTCCGGTACCGGAGCCGCTGACGACCAACCTGGTCCGTCTCGAGTACCTCAACCTCACGGTCAATTTGTTCGACGGGCCGATACCGATGTCCTTAGCCAAGCTGACGAAGCTCAAGGACCTCCGGCTCGGCACGAACAACTTCACCGGAGGGATACCTGCAGCCCTTGGATCAATGGCCAGCCTCCATATTCTTGAGCTCTATAACAATTCATTAGGAGGGCCAATTCCTTCCTCCCTAGGCCAGTTACAGAATCTTGAGTATCTTGATCTCAAGCTATCCAATTTGAACTCCAGCATCCCTCCGGAACTCGGGTCGTGCACCAACCTCACCTACATGGAGCTGTCCGGCAACGGCCTTTCCGGCGGCATCCCGCCGGCATTCTCGAAACTGGCCAAGATGACGCAGTTCGGGATGTCGAACAATTCGCTCACCGGCGAGATATCTCCGGACTTGTTCACGAACTGGACGGGCATCATTTCGTTCCAGCTGCAGAACAATCGCCTCTCCGGGAGGATTCCTGCCGAGGTCGGAGCCGCGACGGGACTGACGTTGTTGTTTCTCTTCAGCAACCGCTTGTCCGGTCCGATTCCCGCAGAGATAGGCGACCTGATCAGCTTGGGAGAACTAGACCTCTCCGACAACACGCTCACCGGTCCGATACCGCCCGAGATCGGGAAGCTGACCAAACTGGCCTCCCTGAGCCTCTTCAGCAACAACCTCGACGGAACAATTCCGGCCGAGATCGGGGACATGGCATCCCTGCAGACCCTGGACGTCAACACCAACCGACTGGAAGGCGAGCTTCCGGGCGCCATTTCGCGGCTCGAGAACCTTCAACTCCTCTCCGTCTTCACCAACAATCTCTCAGGCACCATCCCTCAGGATCTCGGGAAGAACCAGGCGTTAGTGAACGTAAGCTTTTCCAACAACAGCTTCTCGGGCACTCTGCCGCCGGAACTCTGCTCCGGCTTCAGCATCATGACCTTAACCGCAAACGCCAACAACCTCTCGGGGCCTCTGCCTGCTTGCTTGAAGAACTGCACTGAGCTATTCCGTATCCGGCTGGATTCCAATCGTTTCAGCGGAGACATAGCCGAGGCCTTCGCCGTCCACCCCAAGCTCAACTTCTTGGACCTCTCCGGGAACGAGATGACCGGGACGCTCTCGTCGGATTGGGGGCAATGCGAGAACCTGACCGCCTTGAACTTGGACGGAAATAGCATCTCCGGGGAAATTCCGGCAGTGTTCGGGAACATGACCAATCTGCAAGAATTGACCCTGTCTTCCAACTTATTGACCGGAGAGATACCGCCGGAGCTGGGCGATTCGCGCTCGCTGTTCAGGCTCAACCTGAGCGGCAATCTGATATCGGGTCGGATTCCTTCGAAGATCGGAGGAGCGGTGTCGTTGGAGTATCTTGATCTATCGGGAAACAGACTCACAGGTACATTGCCCGCAGAATTGGGTGATCTCAAGAACCTTCTACTGTTGGATTTAGGCCGAAACGACCTCTCCGGCGCAATACCTCAAGAGCTCGGCAACTTGGGTTCTCTGCAGATTCTACTGGACCTCAGCAGCAACTCGCTCTCGGGACAGATCCCTTCCAACTTGGAGAAGCTGACGTTCTTGCAGAAGCTCAACGTTTCGCACAACGATCTCTCCGGCGAGATCCCGAAAGGGTTTTCGGACATGTCCAGCCTAGACTCAGTCGACTTCTCCAGCAACAATTTGGCCGGTGCCGTTCCTTCAGGCAACACATTCAAGAACTCCTCCGCCTTCGTCGGAAACTCCGGTCTCTGCGGCAACATTACCGGCCTGCAGCCATGTCCGACAAGTACCTCTTCCGGTAAATCGAACAACAGCCATAAGAAGCTCGTAATTTCGATCGTTGCACCGATCGCGGGAGTTCTAGTATCGGCGTTCATCGTCGTGGCGATCATCTTAGCATGGAGGAGTAAGCCTAAAGAGACTGCCATTCTGGAGAGCATAAGTGTGGAGACCTCCGAGTCGCTTATTTGGGAAAAGGAAGGCAAGTTCAGCTTCACTGACATCATGAGCGCCACCGGAAACTTCAGAGAGGAGTTCTGCATTGGCAAGGGCGGCTTCGGAAGCGTGTACAAGGCCGAGCTGGCGACCGGCCAGGTGGTTGCGGTGAAACGTTTTCACGTAGCCGAGCTCGGAGACGTTCCGGACGCCAACCGGAAGAGCTTCGAGAACGAGATCGCGACGCTGACGGAAGTCAGGCACCGGAACATCGTCAAACTGCACGGCTTCTGCGCCAGGAACGGCGTTATGTACTTGGTGTACGAGTACGTGGAGAGGGGGAGCTTGCGGAAGGTGCTGCATGGGGAGGAAGGGGGGAAGAAGTTCGACTGGGCGAGGAGGGTAAAGGCGGTTCAGGGGGTGGCCCACGCCTTGGCCTACCTGCACCACGACTGCGCCCCGCCGGTGGTGCACCGGGACCTGTCCTCGAACAACATCTTGCTGGAAGCCGAGTTCGAGGCTCGGGTTGCCGACTTCGGGACGGCGAGGTTGCTGGCCCCGGGGGCGTCCAACTGGACTTCTGCGGTGGGAACCTACGGCTACATGGCACCAGGTAAATTATACAGAATGTTAAATTGTTGGGTTTTTTTCTTCTTTCTTTCTTTCTTTCTCCAACAATATGTGAGTCTTTGCACACAGGAATTCTTTAGGCATTCAATATTCATCATAGTTGGCAGTGTCAGCCGATACCGATCTGATACGGCATGGGTTACCGACACTGGACGTCTCTTTTAAAGTTAATTCGGCAAAAAAAATCGAACGAAAAACATCAATCGACAAGATTGTAAAAGTATAGTAAAGTTGTAATAACATATAAAAGAAGAAAACGTATCTATCACATATAAACCAATCGTAGTTCAATTTCAAAACTACTAAAAAAAACACCAAATATAACGTATAAAATATATTTTCTAAAATGTTAGTAATTTACTAATAATTATTTGTTTTCTAATACTCCGATTCGAAACCGTCGATAATGTCGATACCGTCGATCCCGATACTCATAGGAATGGTCCGATACCTATGTTCTTTAGGAATTGCACTCTTAGAAAATGATCTGACTCCAGGTAAATTATATAGAATGTTAATATGTGAGTTATAGTCTTTGTACTCATAGGAATTCTATAGGCCTTCAATATTCATATAGGTCATATACACCTATTTACCATAGTTTGTAGTATCAGCAGATACCAATCCGATATGATTGATATCGATACTCATATCGATACAGTTTGACATGTTTTCCATCCGATATCGATACTGATCGATGTCAACATTGGGGTCCATTTTTCAATCAATTCAGCAAAATTTAAAAAAAAAATGAACGGAAAAGACCAATCAAGCATAAATCAATAGACAAAACATGTAAAAGAAAAAAAATTATCTATCGCATCGCAGTTAAATCAAGGGGCAAAGATTACTATTATTTCATTTGATTCCAAAATTACTAAGAAACAACTTAAAATTATGTCTAAATGTATAAAATATATTTTTTTTTCTAAAATTTTAATAATTAATTAATAATTATTCATAAATCCGATACTGTGATCCGAAACCACCAATATATGATACTCGTAGGATATGGTTCCGATACCAATTCTAATATCGATACTAGGAAGCTTGCTATTTCTTTTGTGTTATATGCTATATTTCCAGTATTTGATTCATGATGTACCTGATTTTGCAAAGCATTGGCATAAGAATTAAGTATCAATTATATATGCTTGCTTCATTGTAATATTTTTTGCAGAGCTTGCCTATACAATGAAGGTGACAGAGAAATGCGATGTGTACAGTTTCGGGTTGGTGACACTGGAAGTTATGATGGGGCAGCACCCCGGAGACCTCATCTCCTCTCTGCCATCCCTGTCATCCTCGTCGCCGTCGTCGTCGAACGTACTGCTGAAGGACGTGCTGGACCAGAGGCTCGAGTCCCCGACGGGTCAGCTGGCCGAGGAGGTCGTGTTCATCGTCAAGATCGCCCTCGCCTGCGTCCACGACGACCCGCTTCTGCGGCCGGCAATGCGCTTTGTGGCGCAGGAGATATCGGCCCGCACACAGTCCTACCTCCCTGAGCCGCTCGGAGCCATCACCTTAGCCAAGCTAACAGGCTTCCACAAATGAAATATTGATGTATAGATTGCCCAGGCCGTCGAAGAACGTTCACTCACTCTGTGGACATTTGTTGTGGATATATACTTTCATTATATTTTGGGGGTGTTCATTCATCATTGTCAATTTTAGAAAAGGCCTTCATACATTAAAATATAATGATCATACAGAAATTTTGTAATATGTTGAAATAATGAAATAAAGACTGAAATTATTCTTGTATTGCTTCTGCCTCAAATGGCTGAGCTTTATATAGAATGACAAAAACTAAAGATAAGAAAAAGTAACAATAGAAAAGATATACTCAATACATATCCTAACAATAACAATATCTCCAATAACAATAACTAACATTATCTCCAATACTCTCCCTCAAGTTGGAGCATGGAGATCAAAAATGTCCAACTTGGGAAGGAGATTACTAAACGGCTGACGACCTAACGCCTTGGTGAACATGTCTGTCGGTTGCTTCGCAGAAGAAAGATGAGAAGTCGCAACTGTGCCTGCAAGGACTAAGTCACGAACTAAGTGACAGTCGGTCTCAATATGCTTGGTGCGCTCATGAAAGACAGGATTCGCAGCGATGTGAAAAGCAGCATGACTATCGCAAAAGAGTCTAACCTTAGTAGAATGTGAGACACCAAGCGACCATAGGAGCGATCGAAGCCATAAGATCTCACAACACGCGCTGGCCATAGACTTGTATTCGGCTTCTGCAGAGGACCGAGATACAGTAGGTTACTTCTTGGTCTTCCAAGAGACAGGTGAGAGCCCGAGAGTAATGAAATAACCGATTACAGATCGGCGAGTGCGAGGGCAGGCAACCCAGTCCGAATCACAGTAGGTCGTAAGTGTGAGACTGCTTGCACTTGAGAGATGCAAACCCTGACCCGGATGCCCCTTCAAATACCGAAGAACACGTAAAGTTGCTGTCCAGTGTTGCCCCCTTCGGCTGATTCATAAACTGAGACAAGGTATGAACAACGAAACTCAACTCCGGTCTCGTGATTGTGAGGTAGATGAGTCGCCCAACACGATGACGATAGCTATCGGGGCACAAAAAATTCGGACCAGAGGCGGCTGTAAGCTGGTGATTGGGGTCCATAGGCGAATCAATGGGCTTAGAACCGAGCAGACTAGCTTCAGCAATAATCTCGAGGGCATATTTTCGTTGAGACACGAAAATACCTGATGAGTTATGAGCAATTTCTAGACCAAGAAAGTACTTGAGAAGACCAAGATCCTTCATATGGAAACAAGTGCTCAAGTAATTCTTGAAAGTTGATATAGCAGAAGGATGGTTACCCGTAATGATCAAATCATCCACATATATGAGCACGTGAAGAACATTACCGTGCCGCTATAGTGTGAATAAAGAATAATCAGCATAGCTCTGTTGAAAGCCGAATTGACGAAGCGCAGCAGCAAGCTTCGAGAACCAATTCCTAGGAGCTTGTTGTAGGCCATAGAATGATTTTCGCAGACGACAGACTTGCCCTGGAGAAGCCTGCGAGTAACTTGGGGGTGTCATGTAAATAACTTCATCCAAGTCCCCATAGAGGAAGGCATTATGAACATCCATCTGATGTATCTCCCATCCACGTATGGCAGCTACAGAGAGAAAGACCCTAACAGTGACCATCTTCGCAACTGGAGCAAAGGTCTCACTGAAATCAATGCCTTCAACCTGCTTGTTGCCCAAAATGAAGAGACGAGCTTTGTAGCGCTCAATATCTCCATTAGATTTGTACTTGATATGATAGACCCACTTACAGCCAATAGCTTTCTTGCCTGCAGGCAAGGATGTCATCTCCCATGTCTTATTTTTGTCAAGGACATATAACTCACTCTGCATTGCTGTATGCCAGTGAGCATGCCTAACGGCCTCCAAAAATGCGACGGTTCGTGCCCTACAGTTACAGCGACTAAAAACCTGGTGTGATGGTTAGAGAACCGAGCACAAGAAACATATGCAGCTATGGGATAGGGTTTACCTGAGGCCGGTGATGGTGTGAGTGGAGAGCCTGGAGGGGGGTGGGGGTCATGAAGAACTGTATTGCAGACATAATCACGGAGCAAGACAGAAGGCTGTCGAGACCTGGTGCCCCGTCAGACTTCAGCCACGGGATCGCTCCCTTGTCGACTGGAGGCAAGTGGTCGGAGTCGTGCTCTGGCGAGGCCAACCTAGATGAGATGTTGCTCCCTCTGTCGACGGGAGACAAGTGGTCCAGGCCGTGCTGGCGAGGCCGACCGAGATGGGCTTCTTCTCCCTCTAATGATGGGAGCCGGGTCCAGGACATCAAATACCGCCGGACCTGATGGTGTCTTAAAAGGGAACACATCCTCAAAGAAGACGACATCCCTGGAGTAGAAGACCTTTTTGGTCTCGAGATCAAACAAGCGCCAACCACGCTTACCAATTGGATACCCAAAAAAAATACATTCTTGACTACGAGCAACAAACTTGTCCTTGGACCGGGGCAGACGCGAAGCAAAGCATAGGAAACCAAACACCCTAAGATAGGAATATGTCAGTTCATGGCCAAACATGAGTTGGTAGGGAGTCTTTTTGTATAAGTGGAGTGGGCATTCTATTGATCAAGTAACAAGCTGTAAGAACGCATTCTCCCCAAAACTGAAGAGGAAGAGAAGCCTGAAAACGTAGTACTCTAGCCACATTAAGAAGATGACGATGCTTGCGTTCAACATGCCCATTCTGCTGAGGCATTTACATGCATAATGTTTCAAAGAGAATACCGTGGTCAGCAAAGTAATCTTTTAGACGTAGAAACTCAGTTTCGTTGTCGGATCGAAAACTTTGAACTTTCTTATAAAACTGAGTCTGAACCATTGCACAAAATTGCTTGATCAAGACAGCAACGTCAGACTTAAAAGACATCAAATAAATCCATGTAGCTCTAGAGTAATCATCCAAAATTGTCAAAAAATAGGACGCTCGACAAGAGGAGGGGGTACTATAGGGACCCCGGACATCACAATGAATAAGCTGAAACAAATCATCTGCTTTATTATAACTTATAGGAAAAGAAACACGAGTTTGTTTAGCCTTGAAGCAAATATAACAAGGTTCACTAGAGCTAATGGAATGTTGAATAACATGTAACGATGATATCGCGGATGAAGAAGGATGACCCAATCGTTGATGCCAGAGAGAAGCAGAAACAATAGAAGACGAGGCAGAGGCGTGACATGCTCGAGCAGCTGAGAAATTGTGCAGCCAATAGACCCCACCCCGTTGATCACCCACACCAATCACCGTCCTCGAAATGCGTTCCTGAATAACACAATTTATCCATTAAAGTAATAACACATTGAGTGTTTATAGTTAACTGAGCAAAGGAGATCAAATTGCAGTCAAGACAAGAAATATATAGAACATGATCAATCTTAGCGGTTGGCAAAAAACTAAGGATCCTTCTTGAACAGCGGTAGCTAAACGATTATCAAGCAGTTTGATAGCAACCGGATTGATCGAAACAAGATTCTGGAGAAGATCTTGATTCCCGGTCATGTGTAGAGATACGTATGTGTCTAAATTTTATAAACAATACATATCAGACGGGTCGTAGGAGTTGCCAGAAGGAGTGTTCAAGGATCGATACATCTGCATAACCGTTTTTCACTGTTCATGATTGAGCGTCGGACCAAATGCAGCCTTGTCTTGGTCTGACAACGAGCCGACTGAACGACTATTGGACTCTTGTTGGGCAGCGTTAGCGAAGCCAGTAGACCCAGTAAAGCCACGGCCGGAGGGACGAGAAACACAGCCTTCGAGAAATTCGTAAAGATGATAGCACTTGGTCACATCGTGACCTAGATGACCACAATGGGTGAACTGTGAGCGGGACTTGTCATAAAAGCGAGACTCAACTGGTTTGAACTGAGCAGCGAATGCCACAGCGTCCGTCTTGGATTCGCGATCCTTCATTAGCGTTCTATGACTCTCTTCTTGAACTGCACGCGCATAAACCCGATTGAGAGGTGGGAGGGGTTCTTGAGCCTTGAGGCCAGAGCGGAAAGTGCCAAAGTTGTCATCAAGGCCCAATAGAAACTGGTGGAGACGCTCATCGTTTCGCTCAATACGAATCTGAGTTGTGAGATCGCAAGAGCAGTGTCAGTAATGGCAGACCTTAGGCGGGACGTAAGTCAATAACTTATCCCATAATTTCTTCAAGGAGTCATAGTAGGATGCAACAGATTGTCCTCCCTGGCGACAATTGGCGATGTCGGATCGAATTTGCAAGATTCTTGGTCCGTTATCGACCGAGAATCGCTGACGCAAATAGTCTCATAATTCAAGAACCGTCTCGGGATAGGAGATCGAAGTGCGCAGGAGCGGATCAATGGATTGAACGATCCACCCAATAAGCATCGAGTTAACGCTCCACCAATCGTCGATAGCTTCAGAGTTGACATCCAGTTGAAGTAGTCGGCCGTCGATGAAGCCGAGCTTCCACTTAGCCTTGAAAGCGTTCCTCATGGCAGTTGTCCACTCCTGATAATTATCGCCCTTCAAGACCAAGGGACATATTTGTAAGCCCGGATGATCCGAAGGATGAAGGTAGAAAGGAGATGTATGATTGAGGGGACGCGTGGATGTGGCCTGACGAGCGACGTTCAATGGTGAGGTGGGATTGAGAGTGTTTGTGTCTGATTCACTCATTGCGTAGGAGAAGCAAAGAATGAACTAGACGAAGGAAGATCGAAGAAAAAAAAAATTAGAATTTGAAAACGTGCTCTGATACCATAAAATAATGGAATAAAGATTGGAATTATTCTTGTATTGCTTCTACCTCAAATGGCTGAGCTTTATACAGAATGAAAAAAACTAAAGATAAGAAAGAGTAACAATAGAAAAGATATACTCACTACCTATCCTAACAATAGCAATATCTCCAATACCAATAACTAACATTATCTCCAATATATGTATATACTTTCATATATTGTGTGGGAATGCTCTCTTCTTCTTCTTCTTCTTCTTCTTCTTCTTCTTTTTGCTGGAATTCTCTTGCTCGTGTAGCTCTACTTTGGCAGAATTAGTATAAGCTAAATTTGATACAAGTCAAAAGTAGCAGTGGAGGTATAACATCCGAGTCAACGATGTTCGAACCCTAGTAAAAGTGATGATATATATATATATATATATGGAAAATGTAACAACTTTATAAATGGGGATAATTGTCCTCTAAGTACCACATACAAAATCTCACTCGTCTGTGATAAATAAATCCAATCACAGAGCCAAGACTCAGACACGTCTCATGCTTGAATCTAAAGAGAAATCTTTCTTTTAGTGACCAAGTACTTTATATCTTCCTCAATACTCAGACCTATAAAAATATCAGAATTTTGGTTACCTTCGAATATTCTTCTATTCCGCTCTCGCCATACGTGACACATGGTACAGAGCAGCCGGAGGCGAGCTGTGTGAAACCATTGGGGGCCACATTTTTTTAGTCCGTTCAATTGGTTGAAAGTACCAGATAAAGTATCCTACCTACTGATCGGAATGCCGAGAACGTCCAGTTGCTTCTGTCAGATGAATGCGCTAAAACGGCAGCATAAGAACAGATGAGAGTTTGATCCCTCATCATCGTTGCAAGGAGGGCATCCAGTGTTGGTATTCAGTATCTCGAAGCGATTCAGTCTGTCAAGGGTGAGCAGTCTGCCCCGAGTAGCTTTGTAAAGATAATAGTTGAATTTGGGAAGGAAATGTTTCGGCCAAATAAATTCTACCCATTCTGACTTCAAAAATTTATCCTGGACTCTCTCATAAGCTTCACTAAGATTAAACTTTCCTTGGTCATGGCTTCCCCAGCTCCAGCAATCTTGCTCTGCAGTGCAATCAATTTGAATTTGTTTGATCTCCGTTTCTGGCCTTCCCTTGATCCTGCCAAACCTTTGTTTCTAATTTCCGTTGTAGAATAGGGAGCTAACTCTTGCATCGTCGCGGAGAGTAGTGAATGCATTCCCGCCTACAATATCGAGTTCACTGCAATGGGATATCCAGGGGTCGCGCCATAAGTCGGTCTCATTACCATTTGAAATCATCCGAAAGTTACTCGGTTTGATATTATCTCGCTCGAATAGAATAGTCTTGAAGATCACAGAATAGTTACTATTCGACGGGTGCGTCCAGTAATTAGAGTTGTGCATGTACTTGTTTTGTAGACAGATCGCCCATAAAGACTTTCCTTCAATAAAATGCCATACGAGTTTGGCCGCTGCAACCTCGCAGAGAGTGGACAGTGAACGCAAAGCGACACCCCCTTCGTCCCTAAGCCTGCACAAGTCCTTCCAACCTATGGTTTGAAGACCTCCATGCCAAACGAAGTTGGCACAGAGCTTTTCGATCTGCCAAATCGTCTTTCTGGGTAGAAGAATTACTTGGAGCCAAAAAGCAACTATGGCGTTGATCACAGCTCGGACTAATTCAATCGGACCGCCAAACGAGAGAAGATTGGCTTGCTTCCCCTCTAGCCGATGTTGGATGCTCTGGGTCAGGTTCGTGCACCCTGCATGTCTTGCATAGGAAATAGACAAAGGAGTACCGAGGTACCTAACCGGTAGGAGGCCCACTTCAAGATGAAGGAGACTAGACTTGTCGGCTTTGGAAATGCACGTTCAATTGAAAAACATGTGACTCTTGTCCACATTCAAACGAAGCCCAGTATTACACCCGAATTCAACCAATATCTCCGTCAAATTGAGAATCCCCTGTTCGGTCGGCTCGAGGAAGACGAGGAGATCATCGGCGTAAATGAGGTGAGAGATGATAGGGGAACGAACTTATAAATGTGGACAATTCTCTGGCAGAGGACGACAACATCCAGGAGATTAGTAAAGTGCTCCATGACCAAGGTAAAAAGGTAGGAAGAAAGCGGATCGCCCTGGCGAAGGCCCCGGTTACTATGGATAAATCCCACGGGTTTCCCTTCGATCAAAATCGAGAAAGTAGGTGTTGAAATGCACTCAAACACTCTGAAAATCCACTGCTCATCGAATCCCATGGCTCTCATCATATGACACACAAATTCCCTTTTGACGGTGTCATAGGTCTTTCTCAAGTCCAATTCGACACAAGACTTGTCACTACCAACCTTATTGGATTCTCTCACCATTTCATGGGCAAGAAGGCAATTTCCAGATATGCTCCTCCCCTCAATAAATGCCGACTGATTATGCGATATGAGGTCAGACAGTATTTTCCTCATGCGGTTACACATCAAATAAGCGATCACTTTGTAAATAAAGCTACAGCAGGAGATGGATCTAAATTCGGACAACAAAGACGCAGCCTCGGCTTTAGGAATAAGGGTAATGAACGTGGGGTTCAGCTGTCGAAGGAGTTTACTTGTTCGGACGACTTCAAGAACAAGGATCTTAACTCTATCCCAATGGAGTTGGAAGAACCTGGCATTGATTGTGGTTGGATATATATATATATATATATATATATATATATATATATATATATATATATATATATATAAGCTGTCAAGTTCTTCTAGTCCAAGTGGTAGGAGTGGGAGGTACCCCCCTCTCCCTCCAAAAGGTTGTAGATTCTAGCAACGAAAAAAGCACATTTAATTATTTGCGGGGGAATTAATGTGAAGGTTGTTGGTGTGCAGCTGGGTACGATGCAGGTGTTAGTGTGGAGGTCTTCGGACTGGATTTTTAAGGCCTTCAGATGTGTTTGTGTGGAGACATTCGGACCGGAATGTAGCCTTCGGACTGGATTTGGTAGACCTTCGGACCAAAATAAAATTTACCTTCTTCAAACCGAGAACTCATGAATTAAAGCTATTGAACCATTGTAGAAAGTTCTAAATGCACAATGCGGCTGTCCAAGTGTTAGGGCCATTTCTGACATTCTAAAGACTTGTACAAATGCTAAAAAAAAAAAAAAAATTAACCAATCTAAAAAGAACATTTTCTGTCATTCTAAGGATAATATTCCTGCAGTTTCTAAAAAATAATGATGATTAAATCTAAAAATAGAGATTTTATATTTGTAATATATACGAAAGTTAAAAAATTTATAATCTTTCGATTTTCTGGGGTTGGTAAGATTGCACATGCTGTGGATTTCGAAACTAAAATGTCAACTTTTGATCATGATGTATGTGGTTCTTTCATTCATCAGAGAATGACATTTAGTAATCTTGAGTTTCCACCTTAACTTCATAGTGCCATCAAGCCAACCAGCCATTAAAATATGTACCAGGTTGAAGTCCTCATGGTACCCCTGTGTGAATACTACGTTCCCTTTGACAAAGTATAGGCAAGGAAGTTCTATTTTTTGTGAGAGAGCAGAGCTTACGTTTGTTTAAGAACAAAAGTTCTTACAACAGGTTGCAAAAATAAAAAGTATCACTTGCTCAATCTGCCATAGTTTCCTTCACTAGTACAATAAGAGCTGTTTGACTAGTCAAAGAAATGTTACTTCAGCTCTTACATTAAGGTATTCCTTAGTTGACCCCTCCAATAATGAACACAAGGAGAAGAAATCAACACGTTTTTCATAGGAAATTTATAAGGACACTACAAAGTTTACTCAGGACTAGTCCAGGATTGGGACTAGCTTATTAATGAACAAAGTTTACTCACACTAGTCCATTTGTTTACTCATACTAGTCCAAACCCTCCTAATCTCCACCAGAGTTCTCCTCCCTACTCCCTTTCTTGTCGGAGCCTTCCTCCTCTGCCTCCTCCTCCGTCCTCCACCACCGCCTCCCGTCGTCGTCGCCGTCGCCGCCTCTGCCTCCTCCCCCGCCTCCCGCCGCCTCCTTCCTCTCCCGTTCCTCTGTCTCGTATCCCCTTTCGGTGCTCGACTACCTCGGCACCCGTCCGCCGCTCCACCCTCCCCTCCTTCCTCCGTCGCTACCACCAGGTCCTCCACTCCGCCGCCGGAAGACATGAATAATAACACAATGACAAAGAAAAATAACAGCACACAGGAAACCAAAAAAGAAAAAGAAAAAATAGAAGAAATGTCAAAATTTGACATATATGTTTATTTTTAGGACTGTCAAAATTTTGAGAGTCCTATAAATTGGAACTACTGTCAAAATTTTGATAGTCCTAAAAATTCAACATATATTTTTATGACTGTCAAACTTTGGAAGGACTGTCAAAATTTTGATAGTCCTAAAAATATATGTTGAATTTTTAGGACTGTCAAAATTTTGACAGTCCTAAAATTTATTTTCTGTTAATTTATTTTGTTAATTGGTTGGGGGGGGGGGGGGGAATTTATTTTGTTAATTTTATGTTTTATTTAAGAAAATATATTTTAACGAAATAAAATTAAAATAAATTAACTGTAAATTTACTGTATCGAAATTTCAAAATTAACAAAAAATTAAAATAAAATAACTCAGTTGTGGATATGTATCAAAATTTTAAAATATCACAAATTTCTATCCTTAAAATTTGTTAAAATATTATGTTATTTAAAATAGTAAATTTATTATTGGTACATTAAATATTTTGTAAAAAAAAAAATACCAAAAGTAAAATTTGGAGGTCGAAACATCATTTTTTTTGCGATTCTAAAAATTTGGAAAGTCCGTCAAACGATGAAACGGTTTATCCAGAAGTACTTTTTCATACGGTCATTTTGGCACAAACTGGACCTTGTTTCGATCTCCCAGTCAAAAGTTATGATACTTTAGAGTTTTATATTTTATATTTTTGCCTGTAATATGTACGTCTTACTTCGGATGAAAATTCTCTCTACACGAATTGTGTTACTCTCGTCGAAAACATACAAATCGACCTATTGTGTGACGAAAAACGATTTGAAAACAAATAGTTATGGCCGTTCGAAGTCTGGTCGATGGTAGACGTAATATTCGTACGGTAGATTTTTTATTTTTTTTTGGTTCAATGATAACATATTTTATTTTGGATGTTAAACTAAATAAAATAAATCAAAATCCAAAACTAACTAAATAGAAAAAAACTAAAAAAAATTTCCTGACAATTAAAATGAGGACTGTTTGACAGTCCTCATTGTTTGTGGGATTGTCAAAATCCTAACAATCCTAGTTTTATATAAAATTTTCAGTGGGTTAAAATTAGAACTATCAAAATTTTGACAGTCCACATAGCTTGTGGGACTGTCAAAATTATGACAGTTCTAACAATTTGTAGGACTGTCAAAATTTTGACAGTCCTGATTATAACAGTCCTGAGTGAATTTTGGTGGCAAACTTGTAATTATCAATGATAAAAATTTTGGCTAGTCCCAAGTAACTTTAAGAGTGACAAACTTGTAATTTTGGGAAAAATTACATTGGACTAGCCCCAAGTAATAAGTGTAGTGCCCTTATAATTTGCCTTTGCATATTGATGGAAAAACAACAGGCAGAGTTGTTATGTGAAAAAGAAAAACCGAGTTTGTCATAACTTCAGAAAATCACTACAGTCTTGACGAAAAAAAACAGAAAATTTGTTGTATAGAAATTTTTTTTTTAAATAAATTAATTAAATTGAAATTATTTTGAAAAAATTTGAAGTCATACAAATTTTTACCATCTGAGATGCTAAAAATATAATAAAAAAAAATTTAAACCAAGTCGCCGAAAATCTGGCAGTGTATTTTTTTTTGGTTTTTTTGTTTGTCTTGGTTTTTTTTTTATGTTTTTTGTTACTGATTTTTAGGATAATAGGATTTGGTTTTTTTTTTTTCTGGTTTGGTTTTTTTGATTTTTTTTTTTGGAAAAATAGTGTTTTTTTTTAGTTTTATTTAGGTCTAGTTGTTTTTAAAAAAAAATTGTTGTAGCAATAAATTTATTAAATAAATTTGAAAAAAAATAAAATTTAACATCAAAAATAAAATATGCTATCATTGAATATCCAAAAATTAAAAAAAAAAATCTGCCGTAAGAAAATTACGTTTGCCGTCGGGCAGACTTCGAGCGGCCATAACTATTTGTTTGAAAATCGTTTTTCGTCAAATAATAGGTTGATTTGTATGTTTTCGACGAGAGTAACACAATTCGTGTAGGAAAAAATTTCATCCGAAACGAGACGCACATGTTACTGCCAAAAGTATAAAATATAAAACTTTAAAGTATCTTAACTTTTGACTGAGAGATCGAAACAAGGTCCAGTTTGTGCCAAAATAACCGTTTCGAAAAGTACTATGGGATAAATTATTTCAGCGTTTAACGGATTTCAAAAAAATTTAGAATCGCAAAAAAACGATGTTTCGACTTTCAAATTTTACTTTCGGTAATTTTATTTTCGGATTTTTTATTATCTATACTAATTTGTTATTATCTATACTAATATAAATGATAACAAAATATATTGATTAATATTATTATCAATATTATATTTTTTTTTCATATCACTAAAAGATAATTTATTATTATTTGTACACAAAATTTATTTTAAATAATTAATTATATAGATAACAAATAATTAGTTTGTTATTTGTTAAATTCTATTTTATTTATAATTTCTCAAAAATATATGTTTTAAATTTTGAATATGTATTTAGTTAGATAATAAAAAATTAGTATAGATAATAACAAACATTTATCATTCATATTAGTATATTTTGATAACAAATTATATTTTGATTTAATCAAACGGTTATCATTCATATTAGTATAGATAATAACAAATTAGTATAGATAATAAAATTTTAACTAATAATATATTTTGATTTAATCAAAATAGTTGCTATTTAACAAATTAGTATAGATAATAATTCTATTTTTAAAATTATATTAGTATACATAATAACAAATTAGTATAGATAATAATCAAACGGTTGTTATTTCTAAAATTATATTTTGAATAATAATAGATGTTGTATCTAATATTTGAAACAATATTTTCGTTAATTTAAATTATTTTTAGAAAATCTATTGGTTAATTTTTTATAAAAATCAATACCCACAAAAAATCAAATCCAACTATCCCCAAAAACCAACAACAAAAAACCTAAAAACATAAATAAAAAAGAAACCAAAAAAAAATGTTAGATTTTCGCTAACTTGGTTTGTAAAAATTTGGCAAACGCCAACCCTGCTGGCAAAAAATTGACAAATATAAAAGAAAAATTAACTTTTTATATTTTTCGCCATCTGGAATTCAGTATGATGTCGAGGGTCATCATGACAATGTCCTAAATGGATTCTGCAACGCTTCCCGGTGCACGATGGTCATCCGTAGGTACATCCGAAGCCACTAGTGTTTTTCAATGGATCGGACTATACACATTATATTCTCTACTTAACACATTTTAAATACTAAACACATCTAAATTTAACTAATTTAAAATTATCAAAATTTTAAACGCATTCCACTATATTATCATTTACTCTCGCCGTCTGCTTTCACGCAGGTCTATGTACTCTCTCGCCGCCAGCTCCCACGCCTCCGTCTCGACCCGCATCTGCCGTCGCCGAAGCACGAACTGCCGACCGGACCCCGCACCTTACGCGGGCCTCGGCACCGCTCGGATTCTCGCCAGATGGGTGGGGAGGACGTCAGGGGAGGAGAAAAATTCGTCGACATCGGTGGAGTAGGAGGTGCAGATGGGCTCCACCGTCTCGACGACGTTGTCGAGGGAGCGGGGGGTTAGGGAGAATGTGTTGGGTTTGGAAATTAGGGTTTCTTTTGGCTGGGGGTGGACGACCGTAGGGGGGGAAGCAGCAGGGCGGCGGGGTCAGCATGCTGCGGACGACTTGCGGCGCCCGCGCAAGGGGCGGCGTGCGGCGCACGGTGGAGGCGCCCGCGCGGGGGGCGGAGTGTGGCGGGGGTGCTGCGCGCGTCGCGCGGTGGAGGCGCGTGCGCAGGGGAGTCGCGCGGCGGAGACTCTTGCGCCCTGGTCGTAGCGCTGCGGAGGAAGTCGCGCCCGAATCAGCTCAGGGCGATACGCGGCTGGGGAGGGACGGGAGTGTGCGGGCGGGCGCGAGCGACGGGGTGGCGAGGGGGGTTTCATTGGGGACGGCCAGAGAATGAGGGGAGGGTGGGGGTGGGGTTCGCCGGTGGCCGGTCGGAACTTGGATAATCATATCTTTTATATATATTTATTTTTTTATTTAATTTAATATGTGATATGTTAAGTACAGTGTAGGGTGTGTATAGTCCGGCCCTTTTCAATTTGATATGAATGAACAGTTAGAAGAAATAAATTTTGGGAATTTTGATGCAAATCCACCGGTACATCAGAATCCAATGGTGTTTTTCAAATGATCAGGTGGCGGACTGTCAGGATTCATTGCAGTCATGTGGCGTCCCCTACGGGACTGTGTCCAAAACTGAAGTTTAAAATCCTTATATTAATTGTGTTCTAAACTTTGTAAAAACACATATTGACAAACCATTAACCTAAAATCTAGTAAGTAGAAAGATGAGGAAGAGAGAGAGAGCTACTAGCGAAGAGAGTTAGAATTTAGAGTGTGTGCCATCTCCAATAAGGGTTGGAAGAGGAAGATGAAATGGGGAGAAGAAAATAGGGGAGTGTCAACTTGTTGACAGTCCTAACATCATGTAAGACTGTCAACTTGTTGACAGTCCTAAAGGACAGGGCTATATACATAGTTTTAATTAGTGTCACGACCCGCACCCGGAAATTCGGGCACGAGTGCGTGGTTACGTCCAGCCTACGCCGCAGAATCGGCGGTAGTACGCTGTCTAGGTCAAGTCCAGATTTACTAACTAGCTCATTCACAACAACATGGGCAAGATAATAAGGAGAAATGAAACTTAAGATTTGCAACTGGAAATAAATGTAACAACAGATTCCAATGTTTAGTACAGAATTCCAAAATAAAATCGGGGACAAACCCGATTAAATAAGATAAAGAGCAAAACTAAGATAACTACTGCTAACTACTCAGCAGGAGTAGCTTCCTGTGCGGGAACTGGCTCTGCAACGGTATCACCTGCTAGCTCATAGGGTCCATAATAGGTAGGGGCAAGGTTCTCATCATTGCCTAAACAACGTATCCAGTCAGGAAAGAAGCAAAGTACACAGTGCACAACAAGATTAAACTAAATATTTATGACAATTAAATATTGAATATCATGTTAAGGAATTTGCATAAGGAATATCAATATCTCAGAGTTAAAGCTGTAAACAGGAATATGAGAAAACGGGGAAATAAAGTGAGACAGGAAATGAAACTACAACAGTCAGCAGAAACTATAACAAGACTAGAAACTATGTGTGTGAACTTGTGTATTTAGAATACATAGTTGGCATGTAGGGGCTTATAAGGCTAATCTGGCCGTCATAGACGGCTATTAGGCAATACAATCGAGATCCGGCTGATGGACAGTCGTGTACCAACAGCTATTATGCAATCCTTAGGGGAAGGGTAAACTACATGCCTCCTAGTATTCTCCCACCCGATATGTAAACAAGACATGAACCCCGATATTCAAGACATGAAATACAGTACTTTAACACTACGTGTAATCAGCAAGGGTACTAGTAGAACAGGGAATTAATTATCACAATATAAAGATTAACTTGAAGTGCAGGTACTTGCCTGATGTTTGGATCTGTTTAATGTTCTAGGGGAAGTTTCCACAGATGAGTCCAAAAGCTGAAATAGACATTACCATCACTCTCAGAAGATGTCAAATAGCTAGAAACGCCTGTCCTTGGGTCCAATTTGGAGACAAGGGCAAAAACGGCAGTTTCGGGTCAAAACGGGGTCCGCCGTTGGGCCCGCTTTGCACCGAAAAACGTGTCCAGGTCAACGGTCTCCAAATTCACCGAACTTAGTGTCAACAGGTCAGGAACGCTGATACGAACCCAACGGAACTTCCAGATTTGGATTTCGATGAGCCGAACACAAAATCGCCCGTCGAGCGGGGCCTGTGGGGCCCACGACACGCGATTTCGTCAACGTTCTCAGAATCGAACCAAACTTGACCCACAGGACCAGCGTATCGCTACGAGTCCGATGGCGCAAGTTTCGTCTCGATCCGACGAGTGTACACGAAATTAGGGTGAATTGCCGAAAAGGCAGATACGGAGCGATGTCCGCGGATACGCATTGATTCCGGTGTGCACGCACACCCGAATCAGCTTCCGTGAAATCTCACACGTCCGTATCGATGCTGCGCACGTATCTGTGAAGACCGCACGCGACCAAGTCGTCCCGTTTGGCGGGGCGTACTCAGTTCCGGGGTGAATCAGGGTCTGGTTTTTTTCCTGTTTTTGGATCGCGGTGTGCGATCACCACAGGACGCGGGGCCCCGAACAGTTTGTCCGGACACCGAGAGGGTCACACAGGCTTCACAACGCAATTTACGGAATTGAAAACGGAGATACAGGGTGCAAGATACGAGTACCTGAAGGGGACCCGAAAAATCGGAGAAAAACCGTGTCCGACACGTGTCCGACTCGTGTCGGACACAGAATCCGATTTCTAGGGTTAGGGTTTCTGGTTTTCCGACGGCGGAGGGCGGCCGGAGAGCCGTCGGCAAGGGCGGCGGACTGCTCGCCGAGAGGTGGCGCGGCGTCCCCGTGGAGGCGGCGGCGCGGGGGCGGCCCAGGGCGGCGCCGCGGCTGCTGTGGCTGTCCCCGCTGCTGCTGTTTGCTGCTGCGGCTGTCGGGGAGGCCGCCGGAGGGGCGGGGACGGCGGGGCGACGCGCTGAGCGCGGCGAGGCAGTCGGCGAGGAGAGGGACGGCGCGGCGAGGAGGGAGAGGGGAAGACGGTGGCCGGAGAGGGGAAATTAGGGTTTGGGAGAAGGGAAGAAGAAGGAGCTTAAATAGGAAGGGGAGAGGGGGCTCGAGGCGTTGCGTGGCCGCGGAGGGGGCGGGGAGCGGGCCGGAACGGCCGGCGCTGCTCGCGGAGGCCGGAGCGGCGAGAATTCCGGCAGCCGGGTCGTGGGGAGGGGTGAGGGAGAACGGGTCGCACGGGTCGGGTTCGGGTCTGGCAGACCCGACCCGATCCGCTAGGCCGTGGGCCGGGCTGGGATAGGCGGGTTGGGCTGGGCCCTGATGGGCTGGGCTGGGCCGGGAAAATAAAAGGAAAATAGTAATAATAATAATAATAATAATAATAATAATAATAATAATAATAATAATAATAATAATAATAATAAATTAATAAAATTAGTTTTTAGGCTTTTAAAAATAGGTCTGAGGCCCAAAAAAATCCAGAAAAATTGCCCTAAGTCCAGTTTTCCATTTTACACCCAAAAATATTATTTTCATAATATTTTAATATTATTTATTGCCATTTAAAAAAATCATTTATTAATTAAAAACCTTGATTTTAATTACAGAAAATTCACAGAAAATTCCAGAAAATTAGGAAAATCCAAGATTTAATAATTTGAAAATTCAGGGGGTTTACAACCTACCCAACTTACAAAAATTTCGTCCTCGAAATTTAAAATTATAGCAGGGTTCTCTCTGTCCAACTCACTTGGTCACAGTTCATCGGTTTTCTCTCAGGTGAACATTGTGGTCGCTACCCAACTTATAATTTTACCCATATATCATCTAAGGCTGTACAACTAGTGAGGCTAGGTCTCAACTTAATAAATCATGTTTATTGAAAAAAAAAAAAAATTTTAAGTCTGCAACACAAAACACACCACCTATGGTATTCCCTTAGTCATAGAGGTTATCATCAATTCGACCGGTCTGAGGGGTACATCTAGCACTACAGATCAAACTTATACCAATCACAGGATTTTGTCTTTCCGAAATAAGGGAAGACGAGGATCAATAATAAAGAGTTTAAGGGCGTGGTGGTAGAACAGAGGTATAGGGATCAAGGCGTTTTAAAGAATCCTAATGGGATTTGTCAGGCGGTTATGGATTGAGATTCTATTCTGGTAGTCATTTATTTGCATGCTCGTATTAGTTCAGTTATACAACTGATACGATATGCTCAGCATGTCTAGGTCAAGTATATTTGTCTACTAATCACTACGTATCTCAATCCACGTAAAGTAGTCGGGCGAAGTGCGAATCAAAATGCACTAAGGTTGATCAGACCGTAATACACTGATTCTGAATAGACACTTGTATTAGTGTACGCGTCCAATAATACATGTGTCATGAACAAGCCTGATAAAGAGTAAGCTTGCAAAACTAGGCTATAGAATAGCAGCATAAACAAAGTACATCAAAAGTGCGCTAGATGATGATGAAAAGGAGGTACAAAATTTAAATTCACGTAATAAGCAAAATAACAGAAGATTCTACAATCTCTACAGTTATAAAAGCATACCAGGTTATTAGCAAGTTCAAAATTACTAGGTTGGGGCTGAGGTCACGAACCAATAGGCGCGAGCTAAACAATAATGGAAAGGCAGCTAAAGGAAACCACTTACGCGCATTAGTGACTCTAAGAGTCTGCACGTTCTCCTTGGTCATCGCGTGAGCTTGTCCATGTTCTTGGAGCAGTGGCACAGTCCTTTACTCGATGTGCTGCTGATCCACAATATAGACAGGTACCCAGCCTCTTTCTGCAATCCTTCCAAATGTGACCTTGTTTCCGACAAAAGCCACAAATGGGAACTCGTTTGTTCTGCCCTTGGGTTGGATTCATCTGTGGTCGTTTTGCAGCCCTTTCCTGTTGTGCTTGGTCTGGTGCTGACGCATACGGCCGCTTCCGGCTGGACTCGATCCTTGTGGTGCACTCCACAGGTTGCGCTGCAGTAAGAACGCCCTCGTCGAAGGTAATTGCATTTGAACTGCTTGGCTTCCGTGACTCCGAGCTAATTCGGTCGATGAAGTTCTCCGCCTGGCGTTGTTGAGATTCTTGTTGAACCTTCTGATAGGCTTGCATCATTACGTAGAACATGCGGAACATCTGTTGTTCGTCCATAGGCGGTCCCAGTGGGAAGGAAGGCATCGGTGGAGTAGGCTGACTTGCTTGACTGCCTTGCGATGATTGGACGACTGGTATCACATTGTCTTCTTGGGTAGCCACAACGGCTGGTGGTGTTTCTGTGTGAGCCTCGTTGCTGGCTGGTGGGTCCATTTCCTGCATTCAAAATAACCGATAAGAGGCGCACAGAAATCAAAGCAGGATGCAAGTCAATAAAATGATTTAAAACCGATATGAATATCAAGAACGATTCAATCAAGTGGATGAGCCTTTCCTAAAATCCTCAATCTTATTGCAGGCCTGTTCGGTCCCTAAGTTGAAGCCGAACAATTTAGTCGTTGACCTGCATGGGCCACCATAAAAACGTGTCACGACCCGCACCCGGAAATTCGGGCACGAGTGCGTGGTTACGTCCAGCCTACGCCGCAGAATCGGCGGTAGTACGCTGTCTAGGTCAAGTCCAGATTTACTAACTAGCTCATTCACAACAACATGGGCAAGATAATAAGGAGAAATGAAACTTAAGATTTGCAACTGGAAATAAATGTAACAACAGATTCCAATGTTTAGTACAGAATTCCAAAATAAAATCGGGGACAAACCCGATTAAATAAGATAAAGAGCAAAACTAAGATAACTACTGCTAACTACTCAGCAGGAGTAGCTTCCTGTGCGGGAACTGGCTCTGCAACGGTATCACCTGCTAGCTCATAGGGTCCATAATAGGTAGGGGCAAGGTTCTCATCATTGCCTAAACAACGTATCCAGTCAGGAAAGAAGCAAAGTACACAGTGCACAACAAGATTAAACTAAATATTTATGACAATTAAATATTGAATATCATGTTAAGGAATTTGCATAAGGAATATCAATATCTCAGAGTTAAAGCTGTAAACAGGAATATGAGAAAACGGGGAAATAAAGTGAGACAGGAAATGAAACTACAACAGTCAGCAGAAACTATAACAAGACTAGAAACTATGTGTGTGAACTTGTGTATTTAGAATACATAGTTGGCATGTAGGGGCTTATAAGGCTAATCTGGCCGTCATAGACGGCTATTAGGCAATACAATCGAGATCCGGCTGATGGACAGTCGTGTACCAACAGCTATTATGCAATCCTTAGGGGAAGGGTAAACTACATGCCTCCTAGTATTCTCCCACCCGATATGTAAACAAGACATGAACCCCGATATTCAAGACATGAAATACAGTACTTTAACACTACGTGTAATCAGCAAGGGTACTAGTAGAACAGGGAATTAATTATCACAATATAAAGATTAACTTGAAGTGCAGGTACTTGCCTGATGTTTGGATCTGTTTAATGTTCTAGGGGAAGTTTCCACAGATGAGTCCAAAAGCTGAAATAGACATTACCATCACTCTCAGAAGATGTCAAATAGCTAGAAACGCCTGTCCTTGGGTCCAATTTGGAGACAAGGGCAAAAACGGCAGTTTCGGGTCAAAACGGGGTCCGCCGTTGGGCCCGCTTTGCACCGAAAAACGTGTCCAGGTCAACGGTCTCCAAATTCACCGAACTTAGTGTCAACAGGTCAGGAACGCTGATACGAACCCAACGGAACTTCCAGATTTGGATTTCGATGAGCCGAACACAAAATCGCCCGTCGAGCGGGGCCTGTGGGGCCCACGACACGCGATTTCGTCAACGTTCTCAGAATCGAACCAAACTTGACCCACAGGACCAGCGTATCGCTACGAGTCCGATGGCGCAAGTTTCGTCTCGATCCGACGAGTGTACACGAAATTAGGGTGAATTGCCGAAAAGGCAGATACGGAGCGATGTCCGCGGATACGCATTGATTCCGGTGTGCACGCACACCCGAATCAGCTTCCGTGAAATCTCACACGTCCGTATCGATGCTGCGCACGTATCTGTGAAGACCGCACGCGACCAAGTCGTCCCGTTTGGCGGGGCGTACTCAGTTCCGGGGTGAATCAGGGTCTGGTTTTTTTCCTGTTTTTGGATCGCGGTGTGCGATCACCACAGGACGCGGGGCCCCGAACAGTTTGTCCGGACACCGAGAGGGTCACACAGGCTTCACAACGCAATTTACGGAATTGAAAACGGAGATACAGGGTGCAAGATACGAGTACCTGAAGGGGACCCGAAAAATCGGGGAAAAACCGTGTCCGACACGTGTCCGACTCGTGTCGGACACAGAATCCGATTTCTAGGGTTAGGGTTTCTGGTTTTCCGACGGCGGAGGGCGGCCGGAGAGCCGTCGGCAAGGGCGGCGGACTGCTCGCCGAGAGGTGGCGCGGCGTCCCCGTGGAGGCGGCGGCGCGGGGGCGGCCCAGGGCGGCGCCGCGGCTGCTGTGGCTGTCCCCGCTGCTGCTGTTTGCTGCTGCGGCTGTCGGGGAGGCCGCCGGAGGGGCGGGGACGGCGGGGCGACGCGCTGAGCGCGGCGAGGCAGTCGGCGAGGAGAGGGACGGCGCGGCGAGGAGGGAGAGGGGAAGACGGTGGCCGGAGAGGGGAAATTAGGGTTTGGGAGAAGGGAAGAAGAAGGAGCTTAAATAGGAAGGGGAGAGGGGGCTCGAGGCGTTGCGTGGCCGCGGAGGGGGCGGGGAGCGGGCCGGAACGGCCGGCGCTGCTCGCGGAGGCCGGAGCGGCGAGAATTCCGGCAGCCGGGTCGTGGGGAGGGGTGAGGGAGAACGGGTCGCACGGGTCGGGTTCGGGTCTGGCAGACCCGACCCGATCCGCTAGGCCGTGGGCCGGGCTGGGATAGGCGGGTTGGGCTGGGCCCTGATGGGCTGGGCTGGGCCGGGAAAATAAAAGGAAAATAGTAATAATAATAATAATAATAATAATAATAATAATAATAATAATAATAATAATAATAATAAATTAATAAAATTAGTTTTTAGGCTTTTAAAAATAGGTCTGAGGCCCAAAAAAATCCAGAAAAATTGCCCTAAGTCCAGTTTTCCATTTTACACCCAAAAATATTATTTTCATAATATTTTAATATTATTTATTGCCATTTAAAAAAATCATTTATTAATTAAAAACCTTGATTTTAATTACAGAAAATTCACAGAAAATTCCAGAAAATTAGGAAAATCCAAGATTTAATAATTTGAAAATTCAGGGGGTTTACAATTAGGACTGTCAACTACTTGACAGTCCTAATTAAAACTTTATGTATTTTTCTAGTTTTAATTTGGACTGTCAACTACTTGACAGTCCTAATTGAAACTTTCTGTATTTTTTCAGTTTTAATTTGGACTATCAAGTTGACAGTCGTAAAGGACAGGGCTATATACATAATTTCAATTAGGACTCTCAACAAGTTGACAGTCCTAACATCATGTAGGACTGTCAACTACTTGACAGTCCTAATTAAAACTTTATGTATTTCTCCAGTTTTAATTTGGACTGTCAAGTTGACAGTCCTACATGATGCTAGGACTGTCAACTACTTGACAGTCCTAATTGAAACTGGGTAATACAGAAAGTTTCAATTAGGACTGTCAAGTAGTTGACAATCCTAGCAGCATGTAGGACTGTCAATTTGTTGACAGTTATAAAAGACAGGAGTATAAAATTGCAACCACAGAGAGTTTCAATTAGATGGCGACCAACAATGTATGTTTTTCTACTATGATTTTGAAGTTTCATACTAAATCATCATAGAATAAGTTTTCAAACAAGTTTGATCACAAAACATTACATAAGTTTCATACCGACAAAGTCTCATAGTCCAAAAGATTCATAACAAAGTTTCATAACGAAAGTTACTACAACCAAACTATTTATCATTTCTTCTTTTGGTACGCTGCTCCCTAGCAAGGATGAAGTCAAATTCGGTAACATAGTTGTCGATTGTTTCAAACTCTTCACTAATTTCTCTATAATTTTTGCCCTTACGTGCACGGAGACACTTTTCCAAATGCTTTACTTTTTTAGCATGTTATGACACGACAAAAAATAGGTTAGTTTGTAAACAATTACAAATCTTTCAAAATCTGTAAATTATTTTCTCACCGTATTAACCAATGCAGTATATAAGATATTTTTTGCGGGAAGAAGTGCTAGTACTCCAACAACATCGGGTCTTGGTATGTCAAGTTCCCACAACTTTGGATGGACGTGTTTAGCATAGTATGCCATGTAGTCGTCGCTACAGTCCGACATCTCAACCACCGATAGTCTCTCAGAATCTCCAATAAGATGCTGCCACTCGGTAAAGAAGTCCGAGACTCAGTTGAACTGGGCCGGGATATAGTTCAAGGGTTTCGTCCCTTCCGCAGCACTTACTAGTTGCAATGTGCGCCTCAGTACCGTTTGTATGAAATCAAACTAATGAAGCACTCTATCAGGCATATAAGGCTCTTGATACCATGGCAACTTATAAGACAATGAAATAAAACTATTGGTTGCAATGGACGGCTACTCTGTCGTAGATCCTGATATGGATGCCATACTATCTGTAACGTAATTTAGTAAATTAGAACGACCCAAAAGAATCTAACAAAAATATGCTCTCTTTTTACCTCTTCTACTTCCATATCTTCAATTGTGTTGCGTATGGTGGCCAATGTTTCAGCACATTTGGCATCAGCCAAAGTTGGCTTACATCGGCACATTCTAGAAAGCTGCTCGTCATAGCGTCAATTAACCTCAGTCCACTTCAGCATCGAAAAGTGCTCGTATATCCATGCCTTGACGTATATTAGAATAGTCAACAATTTAACAACGAAATATCATATTATGTATAGAACTGGACAAAAATATTTTCATGCCTGGAGTAGAGCCTGGGATCTTGCTATTGTCCTCATACTGACGCGGGATGCTGCACCAAGCTCGTGGTAAAGATATGCTAGTATACCGCTTTCCCAAGAAATTTTATCCACAGTATCCATGTCAAGAAAATTCAATAGATATCTGGCATGAATTGAAGTTCTGGACTTGTCCGAAATGCCGATGGCTCCTAAGATGAAAAGCATGTATGCATGGGCCACCATATCGACAGTTTCCCCTTCGGCCTCCTTGTCTTTGAATCTCCTCCAAATATTTCAAAGGAAGACCATATGACTTCTTGAAATCTTGAAGGGTTCTAAAACTACTATCCTCAATTCCAAGAGAATCTGATACAAAGTCTATGACGTGTTCGTGCCACGATAAGTCCTTATCAACAAATATATAATTCATCATGACCCGACCTTGGACATTGAGGCCCAATATGTGAGGGACGTCGTCCAAAGTAATCGTCATCTCCCCCGTTGGGAGATAGAAAATGTTGGTCTCTGTATGCCAGCGCTCTACGAATGTTGATATAAGCGCAGTGTCCACCGTATGGTACGCGTACAAGGCCAAATTATGCAAACTGGTAGGAATAATTTTGTTCCTAACGGCTTTCCCTAATCGTTCAAACTTTCATCTACTGCACTTCTTTCCGTGGTTCACGACCGTCGTGAACATACGATAGGTCCTCTGAAAAAGTTAACAATCGGAGAAAAATAGCTTTTTAAAATATATAGTAATCTAAATCAAAACTTTATTTTTTATAAAGTAGTGTACATACCGACTCTTTCCATATTTTAAATGCAATATGGTTGTCGAACGACAACAACATAAAGCAACATTTTGGACGAGTCAAAATTGGACTAGTCGACTGCTGAGAATGTCATGAACCATCATCTGGCCGGGTTTGGGCAGTAAACATGTCTTTATCGGAGGAGGAAGCAGACGGAGGAGTAATAGGAGCCATGTATTCATCGGAAGAGGAAGAAGACGGAGTAGGAGGAGCCGGTTTCTTCGAACGAGACTTACGCGGCGATGCAATGACTGGTTTGGCTTTGGCGATAGTGAATGGTCTCTCAACCACACGATCCATATTGCGTTCCTTGCGCGCAGATGTTATGGATCGTTTATTTTTCACAGCTACCGATTTACTGGAAAAAAAAATTCATATATACAGATAAACAACTGGGACTCTAAAAAAATTCTACGTTCCAATTTATATGCAGGACTGTAGGATACCCTACAGCCCATATATAATACAGGATTGTAGTCTTTCCTACAGTAATACATATACAATAGGACTGTAGTATTTCCTACAGTCCTAAATATTCAATAGGACTGTAGATTTTTCTACAGTCCTGTAGGTTTGAAGCCCGACTGTCGGCGTTGTTCGATTTTTTGAAACCCTAAGTTTGATTTTTTTAGAGTTCATCAATTCATATATCAACCATAAATTAGTTCTAAACTAATTTATCTAACTATTTTAGGCATTAGCAAAGATTCATGAAAATAAAATCAAATTTACACATAAATAAAATTAAAATCCTAATGGAGGAAGAATATTGGATACATATATAGATTTTGAAGTATGTTTGGATGTCATTGCTTAGAATCAAAACCCTAATGGAGGAGTTGGAGAGAAGTGGGGAGGAAATTTGAATAAGGAAAGAGAGAAAGAGGTTTGGGAATTTGAAGGGAGAGAACAAAAATTTAGGATTAAGGGTTTGGGGAAGGGTTTGGGGGGGGGGGGGGGGTTGTCCTAAGTAAATTTTGTTATGTCCTTAGTAAAAATTGTAAAAGACTGGACTGGACTGTCTTGAAGTAATGGACTGTCCTAAGCAAACTATGGAGTGCCTATAGAATTTGCCTTTAAGAAAGGGAAGTGAGTCACTATTGTCTCCAGGTAAGGGGGACAAATTGAAGATGTAAATTTTATTTTATTTATATTTTATTCTTAAACATTTGCTTGCTGCTTTGCTGGTATGAAATATATAGAATAGTTTATTATACGATAAATACATATATATACTACTATATAATAAAAAAAAGTTAGATTTAACGTGAAAATTTTTATTCCAAAAACGCACATCTATATTTACTAGTTAAAATTGTTCAATAAATTTAACGTGGATAGTTAGATAATTACATATAAAAAATTAAAAAAGTTATTGTTTGTTTGTTTTCAATGGTAAAAAAATTAAGAATTTTGCTATTTCCTAAGTTAGTACGTTGCAATACATTATCTATATATACTAGTACTATAATAGCAATTCCAACAAACTTTACATAAATTCAGCCGGTAGTATCGGAACATGCATTTTTTAAAATTTTATAATTGTTGTGCAAATGTAACTGTTCTACATTTACCAAAAGTACTCATTATTTGAGGCTCAATGGACTATTTTCACTCGCATTGTTTATTTATTTATTTATTTATTTATTTTTACTGACAATGTACTATATTGTATTTATTTATTTATTTTAACTACCATTAAGGAAAAAAAATTTCTTAATGTTATAAATTCAACATCATCTTTTTTCCATTCACTGTGTTGCGGAGTTTTATTCGCAATGAAACCAAAATATAATAACTTTTGTCTGTAGCGTGTTAACAATCCAAAAAAATGTATTCATCTTACATTTTCTTATATAGCATTTTGTAGTTCGTAGGATCATGATATGTTGGTTACGATGGAATATTTTTGTAGAAATGGACACGATTCGAATTTTTTTTCTTGAAAACTTAGTTCCTAATCAGATAGAAATAACATATCAAAAAATATATATATATTTGAATATGTTAATTTATATCCATTATTAATTAGTTTTTTTAACAACTAATTGTTGTACAATACAACCCCACAACAAAAAGGTAACAGTAAATGTAAATTTATCCATGTTGCGTTTGTTCATTAGAAAGGCCGATCAGACGACTGGCCTACAAAGTGTGAAAACATTTTTTTAGTCAAAAATAAAAAATCGGAGCGAACTTCCAAAAAGTTACCGGCCGCTTCCGCTTCTATAGAACAACATCGTGACAACGTTGACCTAAGTGGATATATTGGATCCTGGAGAACCATCATAAATAAGACCACAATCGAAGTAGCTAGAAGAGATGCATTTGCAATTGGTCTCAACTAGCATTCTCATCTGTAATATATATGGATTCCTGATATTACTGACTGACTAGTTTTTCTCTTCTAAAATTAATATAAAATTATTTAAATTAAAATTTATTATATATAAAATTTATTATATATTTAATTATAATTAATTATGGATATAGTTTTACTTTTCATAAAGAGTCTTGAAACGGTTAGTTACGTAATATTATCTAATTATAAACAAATATTTCTACTAACTCGTCTGATTGACTAAATTTAAATTAGTTATAACAAATTTAACTTTTTTTCAACAACTTTTTACGTAATATTAATTTTTTTTAAATAATTGAGAAAAAATTTGAATTGCACCCCATTTTATTTATCCATATTCACACACATTTACAATAATGTATGACGGCCCCCACTAACAAGTCAACTCCTTTGACCAAAATATTTGAACAAAAATATCCTCCACTTTGTACACGACATAGGAGGGGAGAGTGAAAAAAATGAAAGAAATATTTCGGTCAAAAATTAACAGTCAATACAGTTAACTGTTAATTTTCGTTAAAAATGGAATCCATTATACATTATACTAATCGTGTAAAATACACCTTGAATGAACAAATAAAATAAAATAAAATACAACTCAAAATTTTTCAATAATTAATTAATGATATACATACGACTTAAACGACACATTTTTGAGCCATTTTGAATCCCCATCAATGAAATCAAGAAATATAATAACTAGCTTGTTAGCAATCCAAAAATCGTGTATCGATCTTACAATTTCTTATATAAGACATTTTGTACAAGAAAATGATATTTGAATATGTTAATTTATCCCCCAAGTTAACATTCACCGCAATATTTATCCATGTTGCAGTATAAAATCTCCAGGTTTCTGTGCATAAACAAAAAGTATCGAACTCCCTCCCATACAGATTATTATGCCCACGTTACAAAAAAACCAAAATCAATAACAGAAAGAAAAAAAAAGAATGAGATCACAAACAAATAATGATAATAAAAGGAGTTATAAATTTTACAAAAGTCCAAACATAGAACATGTAAAATGAAATTAGTTCAAGCTCGGCCACAAAGCGAAGGAAATCGACTGACTTATTAGTTTCCTACATACTGCAAGCAAATCTTTTAAGTCCAAATTGCTCAAATATCCAAAGACTACTACAATTATAGATAGATGGTTCTAATGACCAAAATCTACCTAAAGCATCAATACCTCCTATGGGCCCCACGATCCATGAATCTACCAGATGGGCACTCATACGCCAGATGGCCGCGTCCACCACAGTTGTGGCAGATCATTAACGGGCCCATGCAGTCTCGACTCATGTGGCCCATTTGATTGCAGTTGTGGCAGACGACATCTCGGTATCCACCTCCACCTCCGCCTCGGTAGAACCCACCGCCACCTCCAACTCCACCACCACCACGGTAGAACCCGCCGCCGCCGCCTCCTCCTCCTCCTCTCTCTCCAATCATATCAGACTTTGGGCACTGCCTAGCCAGATGGCCAGCAAGATGGCAGAGGTTGCACACAGGATCGTTCGGGCAGTCCCGAGCCAGATGCCCAGGTTTCCGACAATTGTTGCAAGCCTTCTCATTGGTACAGTCAGCAGCAATGTGACCCTGCTTGTAGCAGTTGTTGCAGAGCCTGAGGTCACCAGGCGGCACATGGGGAGCTGTACATTCCCTTGCAAGGTGGCCAGCCTTACCACAGTTATGGCAGATACCCTCGTTAGGGCACTTGCTGGCCAGGTGGCCCGGCTCTTTACAGTTCCAGCAGAGAGCCTTGGTAGAGCATTCTGCTGCAATGTGCCTGCTCGCTCAAGAGATTGAGACAATAGTAAATAATAAATCAACCGAGCCATCGTGCTCTTTAGAAATAGGGCTGGCTTTACAAAATATAACATAATATAAGCTCTAACAAATAGCATGTGAGCGTGCGGAACTAATGAAAAATTGTCCAGGCAAACACATGTTGGTGATTCTTTACCCAGGAAGGCCACAGTTGTTGCAGACAGCCACATTAGGGCACTCCCTAGCATAATGTCCAGGTCGCTTACAGTTCTTGCACAACTCCGCTTGCCTGCAAAATTAACAGAATAGAAGTATTTTATCACAGCCAATCAACCGACACTATTTAAGTAAGAATTTATTTTCCCTATCCTCTAAATTCGTGCAGATGCCAACACTTAAGAAAAATACATTTCAGCCAAAGTTAGTGAAGTACTAATCCTGTGTACAGTCGTGACATATACAGAAAATATGACACTCGCTGACAACATAATGAAGTGAGATACTTTGTTACAACCTTAATTTCCATCATAACTTGAATTATACTGTTGTGTTAAGAATACACTAATAGATACATATGCTCAATTAGCATGCCACAAGTACGTATGCATCTTCCTTGAGGAAACCTCCGTTTAGAAATAAAAATGAATAAACAATAGTAGCTCATTATGAAAAAAAAAAGAGTATTTCCTTGAGGCTTGCAACCAAATAAAAAATAAACAAAGTACATGTAGCTCTTGGCTGCAACTTTGATGGTTGTTTGAGACTTTCTTGGTGGTTGTGCATGAGATACTGAGAGGATGTTGTCAATGTCATCGGAGAAGACAAGACACAAGATATATTCAAGAGCGGAGCTAGGATTCTCAATTGGGGTGGTCTAGATTAGGTTAGGGTGGGCTGGCTATGGATAAACTCATATAAAAAAAATAAACACAAAAAAAAACATGTGAAAAAAAAACAAAAAAAGAATTTCTCTCCCTGTGTGTGTGGGTGTTTTTTTGTGTGTGTGTGTGTGTGTGTGTGTGTGTGTGTGGAAGCCCACTCCAACCCTAAGGTGGCTCTGCCCCTGGATATATTAGTGTAGTCAGTGGCCATCAGTGGCTGCTGAAATTAGGGTTCTCTGTCTAGATATGAGGAGAGTAGAAGACGAGCAGAGAAAGAGAGGCTAATGCTTATGCTGCTCTAATTAAGGATTTATTCGTTGGGGTTACTGAACCCATTAAAACCATCAAGCCGACCTTGTGAGTGTGAAAAATAATCTTTCATTTATTGTCATGTGGCATATAAAACCACTAGTAACAGTGTGGACCTCGCATTTGGGTTTCCTATCAAGCATTTAAAATGGTTGTGAGTTGCACTTGAACCCTGAAAGTATTGAAACAATTAATATCTTCCATGGGATGATTGGTTGGAGTCAGTGGACCAATTTTAAAAACCAGATAATTCAAAGGATCCTGAATGGAATATAGATAGTGGGCTTGCCAACAAGAAATCAACCATGACTATGATAAGTGTTATTTTTGTGCCTGTATAACTACAGATGGAACTACTCAGCTTAAGACTGCTCTTGCCAATATTGAAGACGAATTAATATAATTAAATATGTAATGAATCTAATTTTCTAGAGGAGTCAATAAGTTTGAATTTGAGAAAAATAGGATCAGAACGAAACCTAGGTGTGCCTAGGCAGTTCACTCATTGTCAAAGAATATATAGGATGGCGTTCTTATATTGATCATTATGGGACTCAGTATGAATCATTCCCTACTAGATACACGAACATACTACTGCTCTCAACTGTAAGCGTACCAAGACACCAAAAAATGTACTGGTTATATTTGTCACCTTGTACCACATAGCTGGGTAAGTAGAATATTACAACAGACGCCATTGGTGTTCAACATATATATCAAAGCAAATTGCGACTTACGTAATACCTTGCTACAAAGAACAAACCACGACAAATAATTCCATATGGAACTATTGATATTACTGTTAGGCACCAAGAAGGGACAAATTTGGAGAAGTTACATATACATCTAAACTTATTATGTTTACTGTCCATCTTGACTCTTTCTAGTATAGGCAATCCAATTTTCATTATGTTTCTTAGAATAGAATATAAAGGTCCAGAATTCAGTCTCTGGAAAGAGCATAAGAGAGACGCAGCAAACGGAAAATAGTTCTTCAAATAAACTCCTAAAATGGATAAATGTAGCTATAGAAAAAAAAAAATTGAAGTCTAGAAGATTCAGAGACAAAGCTATGTGTTCTAAGTGTGAACAGGGGAGTCACATTCCATAATTGTTGTAAGCATTGGCTCAGTGAAAGAAAAAGTTACAGGCTCTAACCACGCAAAGGAAGGCATTAGATACGATGAATCTCAGAAAAAAAGGTGTGATGTCCTTTATATTCACCAAACTCAAACACGTCATATACATAATGCTCGAGTATCAAGGCCCATAAACTGGTCCACAGCTAATAACAACATTATAAAGACAGTTGTTTAATCTCTCTAATATGATGTAGTAATAATAATTTAATTCATTATAAAGACAGCTAATAACAACAAGTATCATCATATGATGTAGTAATAATAATTTAATTCATTTTTTCTCTAAAATATCAATGATAGTTATGTGCAACTCTGTAAGATATATAGTCCAGCTAAGTAGGTATTTGTGACACGTGTACTCAAGCCAAGATACTTGCGAGCTGGCTTAGGCTTGGCTCGCTGAAAATCTCACAAGCCCAAACCTGTCGAGATCATGAGCTCAAGATTGAGCTAAGAAAAGGTTCATTTAGTAAATGAGACCAACACAAGCTCGACAGTATTCAGCTTAATGGGCTCGCAATGGTTGCTTGTTCGTATAATATATTACAATGTGTTAGTGAGCCTAATATTTGGACCAAGTAATGTGAAGGCGATGGTCGTTTTTGTCACATGGATTTAGTTTGATCAACTGGACAATTTGTTTTGTTCATATGGATAGTGTATTTTTATACACGATGGATTCACTTAAGCATCGATTTCCATTGTTACTTAATTTGGTTGTCATGTTGAGCTTCACAAACCAAGCACGTCTATCTATCTAATTTAAACAAAATGCTCACTAACAAGCTTGAGCTCGCAAATATTGCTACGAGCCAAGCTTGACTTCAAAATATTGGTCAAGCAACCATAAGACAGAAGGTCAAGTTTCAAGTTTAATTTTAATCAATCCCCATAAGAAATGCATAGAGCTATATTCAACAAACCATCATGCAATGCTCATTTTGGGCAAAGAGAAAAAAACAGAGCAATAAGATGGCACAGACATGAGAGGACTCCTTTGGACAGCAATTGCACTTCACATACATATAACCAACCGGACATCTCTATCAAGGCTGAGCTTACAAGCACATACACTAGGAATTAGGACACTACATATTATGTAGGATGAAGTTAAGTGATTTTAGCCCATCTAGCAACAAAGATCAAAAACCTTAACGTTTAATCGTTCAACCATACAAGCTAACTCACAAAAGCTGGTTCAGATGGAAAGTTGACAACCATGAGTAGGATTAGCTTAAAAGTTAAAAAGAACAGTGATATCATGAATACAATGACTTTCTGGTGATTTCCATTTTTCATTTTTAACTCTTATAATACAGACTACAAATGTTTTAGTAGTAGTATTTCATCTCTCAAATTCCGTATGTTAAAGATTGTGACACAAGGTAAACCATTGTAGTCTGCATTATAAGAGTTAAAAATGGAAAATGGAAATCACCTGAAATAGAAATCCTACCAATTAGGGTATCAGTGAGCAATCCAGAGGGGTAAAACTGAATATATCAGCAATCATACATTATCACAAGATGTGTCCACAGCATTCACTGGGACAGTATGCAGGTCAAACTTTAAATTACGTGTAGAGTTGGGATACAAAATTGCAATCAGGCATACATTTCCGACACTACACAAATAAATAACCTGCCACCATTACATATTTGCATAGACTGTTGGAGTACCAAAAGTAAAAATGAAAAAAGACATTTTTAGTTTCTGAAAAAGAAAAGAGAAGTTAGGATTGTATACCTGGAAAACCGGCGGTCACGGTCATCCCTCCTGTATGGTGCATCTCTGTACGAGCGGCGTTCAGTGCGGATCTTACGATCCCTTGAAGGGCTGGGGCTTCGTCTCGGGCTGGGGCTGCGGCTTCCTTCACTCATGTTCCCACCTTCCTAAACGAAACTTGCTACAATCGTCTTCAACACCGCCAACAAAAGCACCACCACTACAACCACCAACACTTCCCTTCCTGTCCACAACAGAACCATGCATCCAAAACCACCCCCATGAGTCCACATCACCAACACCGTCCATCATTAGAAAATATTACAAGTCCAACACTACTACATAGGCTGCACCAAATAAAAATACCACCTACTCCCTCCCATCCCATGAAAAAGCCCTTTCCCATAAACCTGTTAAAACTTTTAACTGCATTTCTTCACTAATATACTTCATCAACTAGAAGCCCCTTCCCCATAAACTCGTTACGTTTATGGTACTTCGCCTAAAAAAATACACATTTAACTTTTTAACCCTGCTACTTCAAATAGTCTAACTTCATTTAGAAAGCCAATCACCTCCAAGTACCGGCAAAGGTGTCCAAAGAGTGATAGCGAATTTAAATTTTATTCTAAATTCAGTTAACTTCCTCCACAGCTAAGCATCCTTATTCCAAACATCCTGAAACTCATGAAGAAGGCCAACTACCTATATACATTGATCGCATATGCATTCAGATTTCTATCATTTGACAACAGATAAGATATGAAATAAGATAAAAGTTGAAGAATAATCAGAACCAGCATTTCATTACATTCAACTAGAGAGAAACTCTTACCTAGTTTCTGTGTTCTTTTACAAACATATAATATAATACAATTACATCGATAAGCACCCTTTAAAGGTTTAGTTATGGAAATAGATGACTCTTTATGTTCTAAAAATCACAACAATAATAATAAGAATTAAGAAAGAAACCGAATCATTAGTTTATTTATATTATGTGACAAAATTCTATGACAAAAATATAATAGGATAATATTTCTAGAAATGATTAAAAAACATATCAAGATTCGAATCAAAATAGTAAATGAACTGTTTTTGTCAAAAAACGAACTTGGGGCCAAAAAGAAAAAAAAACAGTACAATTCCTTCTTTCAGCCCACTGGTTCTTAAATTCAAGCAATCAATAGATAAGGTATTGATCAAATGGAAATTACGGCAATTCTACGAGAAATCCTTTCATGATATCAACTCCTAGCTAGTTTTATGGTTCTTTCACATTAATACTATAATTCAACTGAATTAGGCATACATCCCCAGAGGCCCAAGGTTTCAACAGAAACACACAGCCTAGTCCTTGAACATAGAAACTTCACAAAATGGCTTTCTATCTTTTATACGAAAGAGGGTTTTCATTTCTTCTTTAAGGTAAGATACTTAGATTTTTAAACCAATTATAAAACTGTTTTTAAATCTCAAAATAGGGCGTCACCGTGCCACGAGGGTCCAGCTAATCCAAGGTTTCAGTCCCCAATATATGGAGGGTAGTTTTTCCTACTGCATGGTTTAGGCCTCGATATATAGAACCTTCACAATTCTATGACAAAATTGATTTCTTGTTTCTAATAAAGCTAGGACGTAAGGCTCTTTTTCTTTTCTTTTTTCTTTTTCTTTTTTTGTTTTTGTCTTTGGTAATACAAAAAATAAGTTTTTCCTATTGCATAGTTCTCGGCAATTTTCGCAATGTAGTCAAAAGCGTACTCAAGGCACAAAGGGTCCCTATCGCCCAAGGCGCACTTAAGGAGCACGTCCAAGCGAAACGAGACGCAAAATAATAATAATAATAATAATAATAATAATAATAATATAAAAAGAAGTAACAAAATAAAAGAAACACAAATTGTAAAATAAAAGAGAACAAATAAAACAATCATTATCGTCGTCAAACTCCATCAAATATCATCACCACCAATACTCCCATCAATATCATATTCTGTCGGATGTGCCTATAGAGCCAAAACAAAGAGCAAATACATAAGATGCACCTAGGTGTGCCTTTACTTAGTTGGTGCGCCTTGTTTCGAGGTGTGCTTGGAGAAATGTCTCATCTAGTGAGGTGCAAGATGCGGTTGGTGCGCCTTGTTTCGAGGCGCGCCTTTGTCCTTTCGCTACATTGTTTCTCGGAAATGAAATACAAAAGACAATTTGTGTCCAAGTGCAACGAGGCTAACAACCTACTCCCCAATATAAGGAGATGTTTTTTTGCAATCCCAATCTGCATCCTCCAGGATGCAAGAAACAAGCGGCAGAATTTTAGATTAAAAAAAAGTTTTTCTCCTTCTAGAAAAATATTGTTCAAACTGTTATATTCTGATAAACATTACCCAAAAAGGAGAGTTTTAGAAGTTACATTTTATAAAATCCAACTCATCTGATGAAATGGCATTCCACAAACACCCTACCCCTACCACTTAAAAAGTGAACAAAATATGATTCTTCTTCGAGATCCCTGACTTTAGAATTCATGCAATAAATAAACTACAGTTCAATTAGGTTATTTGTTTTTTGGTGAAACTTTAAAACTTCTAATTTAACAAGCATCGGAATAATAATTCGATCTACTACAAAAAAAACACAAATAAAGCAATAAAACGCACATCACGATTCTCAATAGACATAGTTAAATTTAAAAAAAAAACTTAAATTTTAAAAGGGAAAGAAAAGTAGGTTTTTCTTTCAGATCCCTGCTTCTTGAACTCGCACAATCCAATCAATAAATGAAAGTATTTATAGGATTGAAAATTACACCCGTTTAAGAGAAATTGATAATTTAACAGGTAATTAACTATCGAACGAAATTAGTAAATTAGAGTAATTCTACGTGAAATTTCAGCTAGATCTAAATATTCAGAAAGACTTCTCAAGGGAAAAAAAATATAAAATTTTAACAAATCTTTTTCAATCTGAAGGAAATTAGAGAGAAATTTTATCAAACCCTAACCCTAGTTTCTGCTATCCGGTCCCAAACCACCAATAGAGGTCGGTATGTTTCTAATTCACGATTTCTCTCTAATTTCCTTCATAATAAATAAACTAATTTCTCTCTAATTTCCTTCACATAATCATTTAGTACAACCTAATTATGCTTTACCAAAATCACAAAATAAAGAAGAGGAAGAAAACAAAATTATTACATAAAAATTTTTAAAAAAATGTATAGTAAATCGATAGATCTTAGATCTAGCTTTAGATCTAGGTCTTCAAGATAGAGAGAGGACTCACCGGCTCCGGATTCGGTCAGGAGTTCCAAACTGCAGGGGGAGAAGCGAGAGCGGCGGGAGAGAAAAATGGGGAGAACTGAATTAGGGTTAGAAACTTTTTGGTATATATACACGAGGGTGGGGTTAAACATGTAATTTTCACATAAGAATTTTGTTCTCGGTTCGGCTCAATAACCGAAATTTAAATCTGAAAATCGATCCGAAAAATCGAATTACTCTAAATTTAAAACTGATGATCGAACCGATTAGAAAAAATGAACCAAATTTCAATTTAGATTCGGTTTTCGATTTCAGTCCTCAAAATACACCCCCTAGGATGTATGTCTAATTCAGTTGAATTATAGTATTACTGTTAAAGAACCATATAACTAGCTAGGAAATGATATCGTAAAAGTTTTTTTTTTTAGAATCGTTATTTTTTTATTTTATCAAGACATTTCCTATTGATTGCTTGAATTTAAGAAGGTGTTGGTTGAAGGAGGAATTATACTTTCTTTCTTTTTTTATCCCAAGTTCGTTTTGTGACAAAACAATTCATTTACTATTTTGATTTGAGTCTTGATATATTTTTTAACCGTTTCTAGAAATATTAGGTTCTTATAATTTTGTTCTAAAAATTTGGTCACATCATATGAATAAAGTATTGAATCGGTTTCTTTCTAATTATTGTTGTTGTGATTTTTAGAACATAAAGAGTAATCTATTTCAATAATGAAACTTTTAAAGGGTGTTTATCTAAGCCAAAAAAAATTAGAACATAAAGAGTAATCTTATATTTAGAATTTTGCTCCCAAAATTGTGTTCTCAGTGTGCAACCAGTATGGAAGGTAAGAGCAGCATTAGTAAGGCTCATCCCAATTTCTAGATTCTAAATTCTAAATTCAGAATGTAGGAGCCCAATTTGTAGAATAGTAAGACACAACCTAAGTTTCAATTTCTAGATTCTCATGTCCAATCCACCTACAGGAGCTATAGGTTGGGCCTGAGAATTTCTATATCTAGAATGTAGAAAATCATTATGCAGAATAATAAGTCTCAATTTGGAACCAAATTCTAGATTTATAATATTTTTTTCACACATTATTTTTTGAGCACGCAATCTTTGGGACCAAAGATCATTTTATCATTGTCTATTATCCTCGTACAAACCCAACTCATTCTACATTTACTTTTTTTTTTTTTTGGGCCTAAAGAAAGCACCATCTACTAATAATGCTCTAAGTAAGGACCATTTTTATTGTCAATTCGTCGACAAGACATTGAACAAATTTTTAAAGATGACCGGCTTAATTCCAACTTGATACCCTCAACTATTCAAGTTTTTCAATTTGATATCATAAACTTTAATATCATACTAATCACTACCCTCAACTATTGAATATTTTCAAATTGATACCCTCTCAGGGATTAACTTTTATATTTCAACAAAAATAAATAATATATTTTTACCAAATTACCTCACCCCGGGCTAACGTCGTTGCTCCATGCTACCGTTGTTGCTCCATGTTGTTCGCCGCTTCCCGTCAATGATGTCGCTGCTGCCACAGTCATCGTCGGCGGGGAGAGAGAATGGGAGATTGTTAATCCCCTAAAAAAAATTTAGGTAGATTTGATATGGTAAGAATTTTGGTTTAGCTTCAGGTTGATTAAGGTTTAGAAGTTAGGATTTTGTAGACTGGTTCTTTAATTTATACTCTTGGTGCACCTTACCGTTGCTACAATAATTGGAGCACAACAATAGCCTTTACTTTCCAACAAATCTTTACACTCTTGACCTGACGAGCCAACCTAGGCACCGGACATTTCTGTCACTCACAAACATACTCCCTTATGCTCTATTTTAATTGCATAATTTTTCAGTCACAAAAATTAATTCTTTAATCCTATGCCTTGTACCTATGTCGTTGCCATCGATTTGGGGACACAAACTCAACCCATTTTGCCTAACCAATTAAAAGGTCCAAGACTAACACCAAGCCTACACCGTCCATGATATTTGTGTCACTCCCAATTGAGATCCCATGAGCTCCCATTTTATTTCAGAGCACCTATGACACAATATTTAATTAATTTGGGGAAACTGACTTAACCTAATCCCAACTTAACCATCACACTCATTCATGAGGCTCATACAAAACACCCAACACCCTTCCCATCCTACAAAACATCAAACACCAATTTTCTACATCAAATCCTCACTATTTCTCCTTTATTTGTAAACACCCAAATGTTGAGGGACTCAAATGCAAAGAGGTTGCTAGGTGTCACCCTCCCATTGGTGCAAAACAAATGGAGAACCCCCATCCCCCCATCCTCATGTGACCGGTCACCTCACACTCTCTCCCCTTGCATAGTACTATTCCCTCATGTAAAATCCTAGCCCATGATTCAAATTCTCCCATATCACAACCACCCATTTTCTCTATATTAACACACACACACACACACACACACACACACACACACACCCATCCCCATGTGGCCAGCCCTAATCCCAAAAAAATCTAGTTTTCTTCACCACACTCTCTCTCCTCCCCTCCCTCACACTCACAGTCGAATCCATCTTCCTCTCCATTCTTCTTCTTCTTCTTCTCCATTTTTTCTTTATCTTATTCTTCTTCCTTACAACAGCTGCCAACACCATCATCACCACCGGACCACCCCCTTTAGCAGTCACCACTGCTGCTACCAACACCACCGCTTCCACTACGACCTCACCACCAACACCACGAGCACTGTCATCATCACCACCACGAGTACTGACATCCTTACCACCGTCGAGCTCCTCCCCAAAACTCTGCCACCTTAAAGTTTACCAAACCCCACCACCGCCGCTAAGTCCGACCACCTATCGACAGGTTGCCACAAGCGCAGAGAGCTGTGCGTGCACTGCAAGCAATCCTCCCGTGCTCGACTTTCCCGAACATCGTCGTGAGAGTCGCCAGTCCCTTTCTGAGGCCACCCTAGTGCTCGGAGATCACCTTGACACCTCCGGGGTGCACTCCCGTCTCCTAGCCGCCGACCCCATGGACAGGGACACGTGGCACTCCAACTAGTACAGGCGCCGAAAGCCGTGCCGAAGTTCCCCAGCGTATGCCCAACCGGCGCATGATTGCCTCCGAGCATCCCCATCTTCGTCATGTGCACAACACCCTCGCCAAGACTATACCCATTGCACCACCTCCATCATCACCTTCGTTGATCCTCCGTCGACTGACATCGACGTCACTCGACGGCGTATCCTAGCCCTTTGTCGATCCTCCTTCCTCCATCCCTATTCTCCATTGATGCCCCCAGCATCTGGCCATCCTTTGGCCGACGACCAGTCGATTCCCCGGACGAGCTCACCATGCCCACTCCGTCAAAAATGACTTGAAGTCCAGACCTTCGAAGCACAGATGCGACGACGTTGCATATATCATAGGTATATGTTGAGATCTGATTTAGGATTATCGAGGATACTTCTTCGAGATTACAGGTACTTTGGGATCCTCGGACTTGGACATTGTACCGGAGTTCCGCCTTCAACATCATGATCCAGGCAAGTGTACCTTGCCATTTTGTAACTCAGTTCCAGTTTTTCTTATTTATTTTATCTATACATTGTGTGCGCTTTGGATCAGAATCGTTACTTAGCGTCCGGGTCATATTTGGGTGTAGACGTTCGTCAATAACGTCTAGTATCGATTGTTAGATGTTTCTCAATATCTTTATGTACCTACTTGGTTACATCGGAACCCTAGGACACAATCAAACACTGTCATCGTGCCAGACTTTCTGTATCCTGATAGTGTCAGCATGACTGGAACCTGTGATGACTATAGGATCGTGATTGGTGCTAGTTACTTCAGTATGGCGAGACAGTTAGATAGAGGTGTAGGCTCAGCGAGCCGCGGATGCATCTCGTTGACCGCATTGGGAGGGGAAGACAGTTACTAGACGCTATATATATATATATATATATATATATATATATATATATATATATATATATATATATATATATATATATATATATTTTATTTACGTAGAGATCCTATATCCGGAGTCGTAGTATTTACTGTGTGACTCTGTGCTCAGAGCTACAGGTATGCACCGTGTGTCTCTGTGCCTCGGAGCTACGAATTTATATTTGGAAAACTCACGTGTCGAACGTTGTCTTCAAGTTGTGTCTCACTTAGGTGATTATTCTAGATTACATTAGCTTATCATATGTTTCCTTTCTGTTTTACTATGGCATGCCACTTTTGTACCTTGTTACGTCCCTCTGAGGATCTGGTTCCCTGCCAGATTATAGGGTCGATTACTGATGGGAGGCTGGAGCTGCTGATGAGTATTATACCGGTATGCAGGTATTGTTACACGATATTTGTATCACTTCTTCATTGTTCTGCTATTATGATCTTTTGCTTATTTTATGCTAGTATAGCCCAGTATTTGTAGACTCGTATTATTTTCTTCGAGTCTATTCCGACAAGTATAGTGTGGGGTGTACACCATGATTGTAATGCCCCGTTCCCCCTATTCGGGGAGCGCGGCCAAGAAATACTTACGACCGTCCGAACGGGACAGATTGAATTAAGATCCTTTCCTCGTTATGGATTGGTTTCTTCGAAATCAGGTCCCATATACAATGGATTGTGCCTCGAGGATGGACTCGGCGGCAGAGTCGAGAGGGGCCTTTCCGTTGCGTTGGTTTCTTGTCCGTTTTTGTGCCGCTTGGTTGCCTTCTTGTTGGTTTTATGACTTGCGTTTTCTTGAACGGTTTCAATGGATTTTATTGCTTTCGTTCTTAGAATTTCGCATTTCGTATCGAGCCTTGGAGACCGAAGCAGGAGGTATTGATCATCCGTTGGTGCGTGCAGGTGATCGTGTAGACGACGCGCGAGCGGAGTCTTAAGGGTCTCTCCTTCTTCTTCCTATTCAACCAAACTTGTGAGTGGCTCTATTTTGATAAGCACCTTCTTTCCAAGGGCTCCGTTCACAATAACATTGACTCAGTGGTGCATTCAATCAAACGATACCAATTAAGTAACAAGTTGGATAACAAGATAAGATAAGAAGTAGGCTTGGAACACCCATTGCTTGTCATACAAAATCTTGCATAAATTCATTGATGCATGCATGTTCGTTGGGTGTTTAATGGGTTGGTATTTATTGATAGTTCAAAGTGCTCTTCTATAAACTGCTGCATGTTATTTCATATAACTGTTGGTTGATTGTGATAGTACAGTAAAGCAGTTTCGTACATGATATTCTTTAAATCGCTAGTAAGTAAATCTATGAAGTAGAGTTCATAGAAATGGTCATGGGAATTCTTGTGCACAAGGGATCCAGGTTCCTGCGGACGGTTACCGGGGCACCGGGCCATTTTGACCCGGGCGGAATCTACTTTCTTAGTCGTGGGAGCGGGGAATTGTAGCGGGGCTAGCTACCCGCGCTGCAAGCGTCGCCGCCAGCCCAGACTAAACCCATGATGGCTCCTAAACAACGAAGAAAGATGTTGTGTATATTTAAACTGTGCAGACTAACTATGTCTTCGTGACAGGGAAGGCTATGGTAAGTTGTACAGGTGGTTCAGACGGTACAGGTAAAGTCACCGAACGGTGGCATGTGAAGTTATGTTATTTTGTTCTTGCATATCTGCTAAATGAAATCTGAACTAGGCAAGAATAGAAACCCACCTAAGAACATAATTGTAGCATACTCATTAGATCTCATCTCATGAGCTTGGTAAAGTTGAGCAGCTGGCCTTCACCAGTACTTTTCGAAGTACTGACCCTCGTTGTAGCAGGTTCCCCGGCGCAAGGCAACGCGGCGAGGAGCTGAAGTTCTCTCCGGACTTTTGGGATCCTTGGCGGTTCGTGGCCAAGACTTTTGGAGGCTCAAGCTAGAAGCCTTTCACTCTCTCTCCGTTGCTGAATATCGCTAAGGCGATGGTGCTTACTCGCACCCAAGGTGTTTTGTGTTTTCAAATCTATGTAAAGGGACATAATGTATGGATCGGCTATCTCATTTTGCGTCCAAGTTTGTAAGCCCGTGGGGCATTTTATACTTTTGAGTCAAGCGATGTAAAAAGATGTTCATTATGAATAAAAGAGAAACTTTTCTATGCCTCAACCTTGTGTTATCTTATATGTCCACTCTGTTGCATTGTTCTAAAGAATATCCTTATGCCTAAGGCCTTGTGCACGTGCGCCCTACGCGTGCACGGCATCACGCCCGGGGGACGATTATCGATTAGCCGAAATCGGGGCGTGACAATGATACATGTTATCCCTTCTTTATTACATATCCTAATGGATTGAGACATAGACATGTATACCGTGTTATCTAGATAGTGACCCTGTCATGCCCCAGTCCCAAAATATACGGGACCAGGCCACGTGGCAATAGCCAGCTGACACATCTTCGTGGACACCCCAATTTAATGGATCCTAACGAAGAGTGCTACGTTGTCCTAAATTACTAACAAGTCCAATATCAACAACAACAAGTAATATAATCTCATCCACAAATATAATCCAAAATATACTAGAATAAATACTGAAAAATAAATGCCAGTCTCAAATATTATAGTACAACCAAGAATGTCTGGTGGGAACAAACCCACTACTATGACGAAATAAAAGTGCTGAATGACAGATAAAAAGAGTAATGATTAGGGCATCTGCTGACTAGATAATGATGCTCCAATCATAGGCAGAAGGCCTACCAAATGATCACGAAAACTCTGACGGTAGCACCTCTAGCTCCTCCGCGGTTGCGTACCTCGTCTCCTGTCCGGGTCCTTACACTATGGGGTAATATGCCTCGTCCAAATCTGGAAAGGGACCAGGTCCTCAGAGGGACATAACAAGATACATAGAAGCATGCCATAAAGTAAATATTGTGAAAACTCGAGGGTGATCTAACCAGCTAAGTAAAATGCACTTTGAAGACAACCTTGGTACGTATGGGTAGGTGAAAGGTATAAAGTGTAGCGTCAAGCCAGAGGCTAAGTACCTGTCATTAGCTGTAAATTGGATGCCAGGAGTATATGCTGACTACATCACCGATCATGATAGCGCGTAGCTAGTAACCTCTGCCGGATGTATCGACAAGCATATACGTCCATAACCGGGTAACACTGGCCCATAACCGGGTAACATTGAGGCTCACGGCCCCGTAGTTTACTCTGAAACTACGACAACCAAATTGTCTGTCCCATACGCCTACTAATTGTCTTCCCCGCCCAATGTTAATGTATAAGTCGCGAACACGACATGGACATTTCATACTATAATGCAAGTCTCTAAAAAAATAAATAAATAAGCTAAATACCGTCACATGTACTGCTCATACTGATGGCCAATCAGTCATGAGGCACGCGTCCCTACATGAACTCACCCTGTGACGTGTAATGATACATGTCAAGGCCTGGGGAGTCATACCGATAACTCCTCAACTTTAGGTGGGTCCACTAGACACTAGGTCAGACACAAGTCCTAACGTCAACGCCTTCGTTGACTGCACCCGAGTCTCTCTCGGACGCGCACAGTTATATGATATAAACATGCAACTAATAATACGGAATTTAAGCAGTACAACAAGGCAAGGTATACTTGCTTGGAACTCTGGTGTACACAAGCAATGCTCCGGAACCAGTAGTCAAGGTAGCACCGTCTCGGATGCCTACGAACAATAATTATTAATTAATACATTACATTATGCTTAATTACTTATGCTAACATAGTACATGTATACATACATAACATATATACATATATGTACAATAAATAATTTAATAACATATATACATATATACAATGATGCATATAAACATATTTACATATATACATTATACATTATATATACACATATATATACAATACATATTTATACACAAATATATATATATATATATATATATATATATATATATATATATATATATATATATATATATATATATATATATATACAAAAATAACAACATCTATACATTATATATACGTAAATTCGTATTTACATAAAATATACATTTAAACAAACATATATATATATATATATATATATATATATATATATATATATATATATATATATATATATATATATATATATATATATATATATATATACATAATAATATAATACATTAGATATGGTATATAAATACAATAATACATATATAAATACATATATACATTAGATATTATATACAATAATACATTAATACATTATATAAATACATTATATAAATACAATAATACATATATAAATATATATATACATAAATACATAAACTATAACTATACATATATACACGTACGTATTTAACTACTACGTACGTATACGGGTTGCTAGGGATATACCTCGGCGTCGCTCGTGTCCGGGGGGTGTCCGTCGTTCGTGGGGTCATCACCGGCGAGGGGGGGCTGTGCTCCGGCGAGCACGGGAACAACGACAGCAGCGGCAGTAACTGCAGCAGTTGCAGCAGCGGCGGCAGCAGCCTTGGCACCGGCGACAGCGGCGACTTGGCGGTGGGGGTTTGTCAGCGAGGTGGTCAGGAGGTGGATGGCGGTGTTGGGGCGGTGTTGCTGGTGGAGTCTGGCGGCGGAGGGAAGTTGGAGTGGGGTGTTCGGTTGCTCGAGGTGCGTGGAATGATGCGGGTGGTGATGGCAACGTCGATGATGGTGAATGTGGTTGATGGCGGTGGTGCAGGTGATGTTGGGGTGGTAGAGACGGTGGTCAGGTGGGTGGCGGTCAGTAGTCGACGGTAATGGTGGTTGAGGGAGGTCGGGGAAAGGGAGTCGGGTTGGCTACGGGGTTGATGATGGTGAAGGGGATGGTGATGATGGTGGATGAAGGTGGTCCGGCGGGTGCAGGCGGCCTGGGGGTGGTCCGACGGCTAGGGGGGTGCAGGCGGAAGAGGGCTGTGGTGGTGGTGGCCTGGAAGTCCGGTCGAAAAAGGGACAAGGTGGTGCACGGGTTGGAGATAGGGATGAATAGTATTCGGCTAGGTTATTTTAGGGGTGGGTTTGATGTTTGTGAATAATATAGGAAAAGTGATTTATTTATACATGTAAAATTTAGGGTTTTGTTGACCTAGGAGTATGGGCCTGGTCAACATCTCCTTGGAGTGGGCCTTGACTTGTCATGGAGATGTTTGGAGGGTATATAATTGCATTGTTTAAAATGCAAGGATATGTTTAATTGAGGGGGCGATATTGCGCGTTCATTTTCCGAAAATTATGGAAAAATTCGTGTGAAGGGAAAAGTAGGTTTCTTCACGCATTGTCCAATGGTGTGGACACCTTAATGCACTTTTGTATAAAAGCGCCCAACAATTGAAAAATTGCACAAGGATAGAAATTAGATTAAATTAATTTAAATTAGTGCGCGTGGTGTTCTCGAATTAATTAGAAGTACATAGAATTAAAATTAGGTGGGACACAAGTATCATGGACATAGAAGACTCAGAATAGAATATTGTCATAAATTGGGTTGCACGAAATGGGTCAAGATTGTGTCTCCAATTTCGATTGGAACGCACAAGGATACAAAGTTAGAATTATTTAGAATTTAATAATAACGTCCGCGACGATTATTGTGCGACTAAAATATAGCACAAGAGAGTATAATTATAAGTTACACAAAGGTCAGAATGGTAGGCGGGCACGTCTAGGACAAGGTTGTAAAATTTGTAGGAAGGCAATGGCTAGTGAGGTGCTCCAATTATCGAAGCAACGGTAAGGTACTCTAGGAGATATAATGTTGTACAAAAATTCTAAAATACTGTAATCTAATTCTAATTGTCTCCAAATTAAACCTAGTCTCTTTATCTAAGCTAAATAAACCTAATTTTTGTTGAGGGAGTTTACAGACCCTCATTTACAGCTTATATGTATTGTAGTCGGACTAGAGTCCCCTTGGTACGTAGCTGGCCATTTGTCACGCCCGTCCCAAAATAACGAGGGACTAGACACGTGGCAATGGCCAGCAGCACACACCAATGGACAAACCCAATTTAATGGATCCATCGGGGCATACTTAAGCTGTATATAACAGTCAGGGTTTACTAATATATCAAAAACTAATCTCATCCACAGAATAATATATCCAATCAACAAAATGAAATAAACATCAATATCAAATCAAATCACAAATAATGTAATCGGGGAACAACCCGATAATCAAGTCTGATACAATTGTTCTTTTAAACAGGAAAGTAAATAACATCACTGACTGAGTATGGAAGAACATATACTCAGAAAAGTCTACGACAATCACCTAGTCCTTGGTTCCTGGTTCTGCTCCAGTACCTTCTCATGAACCTGCTTCTGCTCCAGCTAAATCACCTGTCCTGTAAACCTCAGAGTGGATCTCCTCTGCTAAACCTGGGGACATAGTCTGGATCCAGGTCCTCAGGGGACATAGCAAGGTACAAGAAAGCACAAGCCAAAATAATACAGTAGAATAGTAAATGAAATAAGCAGGGTGACTACATAACCATCTAAGTAAAAATGCAACTGAGAGTATCACTAGTACTCAGGCTGAGACTGCTACAAGCTCTGTGTCGGGGAGCCGGTAGCAGTAAATAACTAGTAGTGGGTCAAGCTCGGGTTAAGAGTCTTGAGCACCGCAATAATAGGGGTTTTATATATATATATCAGCCTATAGCCTGTGTGTCTCTCCCCACCCAATGTAATCACACGTCTCATGTTCATAACGTCTTATGTCCATGTCACGTGAGATCAGAGCTAATGTAACAAGTCATAATCTAAGAATGTTTATGTCCATCATGTATCCTACACAGAATCACCTTGAATATTTCAGGAAGATTCTGTTTCATGATCTGTGTCAGGTGTCCTGGGTATAATATACTTGATATGTCAAGTACGAGAATGTAAATGTCACGTTAACCATTTCTAGGTGACGTTGTACAACCCCGCGTACGGTGTTGGCACCCGACTAAGATCGAACGCTAAGCAAGTCACACGGCCCTAGGGTTGAGCATGTATAAAAATGTATATAAAGTCAAAGGAACAAATATCAAGAACTGCAGAGATTGGCAAGGTACACTTGCCTGAGTTTTCGGTTCCAATTACGGCTCTGACTTCCACGGGATTTGCAGGCAGTACTCCGGTTGCTGAAACAAACATCACTATCAGATCCAGAAAATACAAATTAGCTAGAAACGCCTGTCCTTGAGTCCAATTTGAAGACAAGGGCAGAAACAGCAGTTTCAGGGTCAAAGCGGGGTCCAGATGTGGGCCGCTTTGCATCGAAAAATGCGTCAGGGTCAAAGGTCTCCAAATCAGTCCAACTTAGTGTCAATAAGTCAGGAACGTTGATACAAACCCAACGGAACTTCCAGAATTGGTTTCCGATGAGCCGTTCTCAAAATCGCCCGTCGGGTGGAGCCTGTGGGGCCCACGACACACGATTTTCCGACGTTCTCAGAATCGAACCAAACTTGACCCACAGGACCAGTGTATTGATACGAGTCCGATGGCGCAAGTTTCATCTCGATCAGACATGTATATACTAAGTTACAACAAATTATAGAAAAGTCGGATACGGTGCGTTGTCCACGGATACGCACTGATTTCGGTGTGCACGCACATCCGAATCAGCTTCTGCGAAAGCCCGCACGTCCGTATCTACGACGCTCACGTATCGGTGAAGACCGCACGTGACCAAGTTGTCCCGTTTGGCGGGGCATACTCAGTTCCGGGGTAAAACAGGGTCTGGTTTTTCCTGTTTTTGGATCGCGGTGTGCGATCACCACAGGACGCGATGCCCCGAGCAGTTTGCACGGGTACCGAGGGGGTCACGCAGGGGTCACGATGCAATAGACGGAATTGAAAACAGAGTTACGAGTCAAGAGTTATGAGTACCTGAACAGGGCCCCGAGAACCGAAGATTTCTCGTGTCCTCGTGTCAATTTGACACTGTTCCCGTGTCCTGACCGTGTCCGTGTCCGGTGCTGTGTCTGCTGCTCCTAGGGTTTACTGTGGCAGACACAGCGGAGACGGCCAGTGACCGTGGAGGTCAGGGGAGGTCTGGCAGAGGCGGGGGACGTCCGGCAGCGGAGGAGGCTGTCAAGGTGGCCGGACGGCGAGGTGGAGGCTGCTGCTGCTAGTGCTCTCGAGGGCGGCCGGCTCTGCACAGCGGCGGATCGGGTCTCCGGCGACTGAGGCGGGGAGGAGCTGAGCCGTGCGGGGAAGATGGCGGGGTGGGAGGTGCTCGGGGAGAGGGTTCGGCTGGAGGATGGAGATGAGGCGGAGGCGGGCCGGTGCTGCTCGGCGGCGAGGCTGGCTGTGGAGGCTAGGGCACGGGTAGGGGAGGAAGGAGGAGAGGGCAGCCGGGGCTACTCGGCGGCGAGGGTTACGGCGAGGGGATTCTGGAGGAGGAGGGGTCTTATAGAGAGAGGAAGGAGGAGAAACGGCGACGGGTGAGGGCAGAGGAGGCGGAAGGGCGGGGACACCAGCGGGCGGCGGCGAGCGTTGCAGGGAGCCGGAGAGTCGCCGACGGCCGAAAGCGGAAGAGTCGGCTGTTGCGGTTTGGGGGAGAAGGGTAGCCAACGGGTCGGGTTGGGCGGACGGGTCGGGTCCTAGCGGATCCGACCCGATCCGAAATCAGATATGCGGGTCGGGTTTCGGGCACGGGCGGACCCGACCCGATAGCCCACTGGGCCGGCTCGGTTGGCCTGGGCTTGGGTTAATTAAATAATTAAATTCATAATAAATACATAAGTAAATAAATAATAGTTCTTAAGACTTTTAATGGCTTCCGGGGTCCAATAAATTCTCGAGAAATTACCCTATGTTTAGTTTTTCATTTTACACCATAAAATATTATTTTCATAATATTTAAATATTATTTAACCTCAATTAAAAATTATTTAATTATTAAAATACCTTAGTTTAATTTGAGAAAAATTCCAAAAAATACAGAAAATTGAGGAAAATTCCAAATTAAAAATCCTTGAAAATCAGGGGGTTTACAATCTACCCCCTTAAGAGGATTGCGTCATCGCAATCAAAGAATAACCGGTCAACAGAGATGACACGGTTGCAAACATTATTCGAAGCATATTAAAAATCTAAGAAGTAACAAGGTTGAGAGTAATACCTAGGAAAAATTATTTTCCTAAGCATTTAAAAATTATGCAATTTCCCAAATGTGGGAAATCTAGGAAATTATTGTTTTTAGAAAACTAGGTTATCTTTCAAAACATTTCAGTTTATTACTTATAAAACATTCTCGGTTATTGGCAAGTTCAGAATAAACTACTAGGTTAACACTAGGTTATCCTTTATAAAACATATTTAACATTCTAGGTTATTTATCAAGTTCAAAATTACTAGGTTATCTATTTTTAGCAATTTAAAACTGTCAGGTCAAGTCTAGGGTTACGAACCAGCAGGCACGAACTAAAGCAAATCTAGAAGCAGGAAACTATAAAAACTTACTCGCAAAAGCTATTCCATGAATCTGCGCATTCTCTAAATTCATCACTGGAGCTTGTCCGCGTCCTCGCAGATGATTCCTCGGCTGCTGTTGGGCTTGCTGGAAGAGTGCTGCTTGTGGTGCCAAGGGTGGCCTCGGCTGATTTTCTCCTGGGGCATGTGGTAGAACTCCTTCAGCTTCCATTGGCGGTGCTTCCAATGCTGGAGAGGCTGACTTCGGTGCTGGTAACGCTTGTCTGTTTATCATCAATGCTCTCTTCCGATGCTGAGGACAATCTTTGGCTAAGTGTTGGTTGGACGCGCAAATCAAGCATAATTCCAATTTACGTCTACACTCGTTCTCAATGTGGCCTATCTTGCGACAGTTTTGACAGATAGGCAGTACTTGCGGAGATACTTCTGGTGGTTGGTGCAGTTGAGACTTCTTTGCAATTTCTTCCAGTGGTGCTCCGGCTGGTGCTGTTGAGGCTGGTTGTTGAATCACCACTACTTTCTCTCGACGTTCAGGGCAATCCCTTACCGAATGCTTTTTGGTTCCGCAAGCTAAACATCGTCCCAGTCTGCGCCGGCATTCTTTAGCGAAATGGCCTACCTTGCTACAGTAGTGACAAGTAGGGAGGACTAGTGCAAATGGTGGATTCAGCTGTGTTCGTTTTACAACTCTTTCTAGTTGTGCTTGGTATGGTGCTGTTGCATATGGCCGCTTTTGGCTGGACTCGATCCTTGTGTTGCTCTCCATGGGTCGTATTGCAGCAAGAATGTTCACGTCTAAGGTAGGTGCATTTGAACTGATTAATCTCCGTAACTCCAAGCTAAATCTGTCAATGAACTTCTCCACTTGATTTTGCTGATCTTCTTGTTGAACCTTCTGATGGGATTGCATTATTGCATAGAACATTCGGAACAATTATTGTTCGTCTATAGCCTGCCCTTGTGGAACAGTAGGCATCGGAGGAGCAAGCTGCGTTGATGGTGGAACGTCATCTTCTGGGATTCTCGAGGCATTCTGTCTTGCTGGACTGAGTTGTTGTGATGTTTGACCTTCATCCACTAGTATCACTTCATCTTCGTGGTTAACCACAACATCTTGTGGTGCTGCTGGATGAGTCTCGTCGCCGGCTTGTGGATCCATAATTCTGCAACCAAAATAAACTATAAGAAGCACACAAGAATCAAGGCAGGATGCAAGTCAAAATTTTTTATTTGAATCCGATACAGATATCAAGAACGTTTCAAGCTAGTGGATGAGATCCTAAAAACTTATCCTATCATTATTGCAGGCCTGTTCGGTCCCTAAGTTAAAATCGAACAATTTAGTCGGGACCTGCATGGGCCACCACAAAAACCATGTCACGCCCCAGTCCCAAAATAACGAGGGACTAGACACGTGGCAATGGCCAGCAGCACGCACCAATGGACAAACCCAATTTAATGGATCCATCGGGGCATACTTAAGCTGTATATAACAGTCAGGGTTTACTAATATATCAAAAACTAATCTCATCCACAGAATAATATATCCAATCAACAAAATGAAATAAACATCAATATCAAATCAAATCACAAATAATGTAATCGGGGAACAACCCGATAATCAAGTCTGGTACAATTGTTCTTTTAAACAGGAAAGTAAATAACATCACTGACTGAGTATGGAAGAACATATACTCAGAAAAGTCTACGGCAATCACCTAGTCCTTGGTTCCTGGTTCTGCTCCAGTACCTTCTCCTGAACCTGCTTCTGCTCCAGCTAAATCACCTGTCCTGTAAACCTCAGAGTGGATCTCCTCTGCTAAACCTGGGGACATAATCCGGATCCAGGTCCTCAGGGGACATAGCAAGGTACAAGAAAGCACAAGCCAAAATAATGCAGTGGAATAGTAGATGAAATAAGCAGGGTGACTACATAACCATCTAAGTGAAAATGCAACTGAGAGCATCACTAGTACTCAGGCTGAGACTGCTACAAGCTCTGTGTCGGGGAGCCGGTAGCAGTAAATAACTAGTAGTGGGTCAAGCTTGGGCTTAGAGTCTTGAGCATCGCAATAATAGGGGTTATATATATATATATCAGCCTGTAGCCTGTGTGTCTCTCCCCACCCAATGTAATCACACATCTCATGTTCATAACGTCTTATGTCCATGTCACGTGAGATCAGAGCTAATGCAACAAGTCATAATCTAAGAATGTCTATGTCCATCCTGTATTCTACACAGAATCACCTTGAATATTTCAGGAAGATTCTGTTTCATGATCTGTGTCAGGTGTCCTGGGTATAATATACTTGATATGTCAAGTACGAGAATGTAAATGTCACGTTAACCATTTCTAGGTGACGTTGCATAACCCCGCGTACGGTGTTGGCACCCGACTATGACCGGACGCTAAGCAAGTCACACGGCCCTAGGGTTGAGCATGTACAAAAATGTATATAAAGTCAAAGGAACAAATATCAAGAACTGCAGAGATTGGCAAGGTACACTTGCCTGAGTTTTCGGTTCCAATTACGGCTCTGACTTCCACGGGATTTGCAGGCAGTACTCCGGTTGCTGAAACAAACATCACTATCAGATCCAGAAAATATAAATCAGCTAGAAACGCCTGTCCTTGAGTCCAATTTGGAGACAAGGGCAGAAACAGCAGTTTCGGGGTCAAAGCGGGGTCCAGATGTGGACCGCTTTGCACCGAAAAATGCGTCAGGGTCAAAGGTCTCCAAATCAGTCCAACTTAGTGTCAACAAGTCAGGAACGTTGATACAAACCCAACGGAACTTCCAGAATTGGTTTCCGATGAGCCGTTCTCAAAATCGCCCGTCGGGTGGAGCCTGTGAGGCCCACGACACACGATTTTTCGACGTTCTCAGAATCGAACCAAACTTGACCCACAGGACCAGCGTATTGATACGAGTCCAATGGCGCAAGTTTTGTCTCGATCAGACATGTATACATTAAGTTACAGCAAATTGTAGAAAAGTCGGATACGGTACGTTGTCCGCGGATACGCACTGATTCCGGTGTGCACGCACATCCGAATCAGCTTCTGCGAAAGCTCGCACGTCCGTATCTACGACGCTCACGTATCGGTGAAGACCGCACGTGACCAAGTCGTCCCGTTTGGCGGGGCGTACTCAGTTCTGGGGTAAAATAGGGTATGGTTTTTCCTGTTTTTGGATAGCGGTGTACGATCACCACAGGACGCGATGCCCCGAGCAGTTTACACGGGTACCGAGGGGGTCACGCAGGGGTCGCGATGCAATAGACGGAATTGAAAACAGAGCTACGAGTCAAGAGTTATGAGTACCTGAACAGGGCCCCGAGAACCGATGATTTCTCGTGTCCTCGTGTCAATTTGACACTGTTCCCGTGTCCTGACCGTGTCCGTGTCCGGTGCTGTGTCTGCTGCTCCTAGGGTTTACTGTGGCGGACAAAGCGGAGACGGCCAGTGACCGTGAAGGTCAGGGGAGGTCTGGCAGAGGCGGGGGACGTCCGGCAGCGGAGGAGGCTGTCAAGGTGGCCGGACGGCGAGGTGGAGGCTGCTGCTGCTAGTGCTCTCGAGGGCGGCCGGCTCTGCACAGCGGCGGATCGGGTCTCCGACGACTGAGGCGGGGAGGAGCTGAGCCGTGCGGGGAAGATGGCGCGGTGGGAGGTGCTCGGGGAGAGGGTTCGGCTGGAGGATGAAGATGAGGCGGAGGCAGGCCGGTGCTGCTCGGCGGCGAGGCTGGCTGTGGAGGCTAGGGCACGGGTAGGGGAGGAAGGAGGAGAGAGCAGCCGGGGCTACTCGGCGGCGAGGGTTACGGCAAGGGGATTCTGGAGGAGGAGGGGTCTTATAGAGAGAGGGAGGAGAAGAAACGGCGACAGGTGAGGGCAGAGGAGGCGGAAGGGCGGGGACACCAGCGGGCGGTGGCGAGCGTTGCAGGGAGCCGGAGAGTCGCCGACGGCCGGAAGCGGAAGAGTCGGCTGTTGCGGTTTGGGGGAGAAGGGTAGCCAACGGGTCGGGTTGGGCGGACGGGTCGGGTCCTAGCGGATCCGACCCGATCCGAAATCAGATATGCGGGTCGGGTTTCGGGCACGGGCGGACCCGACCCGATAGCCCACTGGGCCGGCTCGGTTGGGCTGGGCTTGGGTTAATTAAATAATTAAATTCATAATAAATACATAAGTAAATAAATAATAGTTCTTAGGACTTTTAATGGCTTCCGGGGTCCAATAAATTTCCGGAAAATTACCCTATGTTTAGTTTTTTATTTTACACCATAAAATATTATTTTCATAATATTTAAATATTATTTAACCTCAATTAAAAATCATTTAATTATTAAAACACCTTAGTTTAATTTGAGAAAAATTCCAGAAAATACAAAAAATTGAGAAAAATTCCAAATTAAAAATCCTTGAAAATCAGGGGATTTACACCATTGCTACGTGGCATAGTCCCGTGTATACTGGGACTGGGGCGTGACAAAGATAATTTTACCATTTAGAATTTTTTATTAACACTATTATGTGGCGTTTGGTTCAAGTTTTGGAGGCTTGGGAATGAATTTTAGATTCCTTATACTTGTTTGGTATGTGTATGATTGGAAATTGGGGGGGGGGGGGATAGGAGGGACTTCGTATTCTCATAGTTGTGGGAAAGTAATTCCTAAGGCCCCCCTTGGGAATAGTTTTGTTTTCCTAGGAATGTTGCTTGAATATTTTGTTTAGACAATAACACCCTCACTTTACTTTTAAAATTTTAAATTCTATCACAAACATATAAATTTAAATAATAGAAACATTAAAGGATATTTAAGAAAAACTAAATAAATTAACATTTTTTTTCATATTTTCAACATAATCTAACCAAACATAGGTATGGGAATGTTGAATTCCTTTTCCATGGAAAATAAATAGAAAATAAATTCCTAGGAATACAAAATCTTGATCCAAATGAGCCCTTAGGGTATTAAGTGGTACAATTATAGTTGAGGTATTACGTTGTCCAATATTAAAGTTTAGGGTCAAGTTAAAATTTAGCCTAAAAACTATTTACAGAAAAATGTATGCATAGTTTATAACTCTTAACATTTTTGGATTCTGCCAGAGGTTCACATAGCCGATAATAGGTCTCAAAAATATTCTATCCATCCCTCTGAAGCATTCCTAAACCACTACGACCAGAGATGTGAGACTTGTCTCACCATTTTCGTATTCGTATCCAGTATATGTGTACAATTGTTGTATATTTTTTTATGTGCATTTTTTGGATTTCTAGGCTGCTTTTATGCAATTTCTGATTTTTGGCTAGTGACTCACCCCATACTTTATATATATATATATATATATATATATATATATATATATATATATATATATAGCCCTCCCTTTCTCTCTCTTTCTTAATCTTTCACTTTCTTCTCTTTTCATTTCCTTCTTCCCTCTTCTCTCCCTTGGCCAAGAGCAGCCCCACCCTAAGACCCGACGAGACTCCCTCTTGGTAGTTGTGGTACCTATTCAAGGTCTGATTATAATGTCTGATACATATATGTATAACATCTGATATATGTACATGTGATGTGGTTCAACCACTCAACTGATACATATATGTATGACCTGATATACATATATAAGGTCTGATTTCCCCTTCACTAATGTTGTTTACTGCTGCTGTGCTTGTCATCCAATACTTGAGCCCTCTTCCTAATACATGATACACAAGGGTGTACCATATAACTGCTGCTCCTTATACTCTAGTCACTGTTGTTGTTGCATTACCAACTTAACCCCCTACCTTCACACACCTTGCTGTATACAGGTACCCGCACACTCCAATCCACCTGAGCATCAAACCTTAACTTCCTTTATAGTTGTGTAGTGACTGCTTATTAGTATCAGTCACAACTGATACTTAAGGTATCAGTAACTGAGGTACTCCCCTAACCCTCTGCTACACCCGACTGCACTACAGTGCAGTGGTCAACCCCACATGCTGCCTTGCTTCTCTCCCCTTGCACTTGAGTCCTGCCCAAGCAGTGCTCGAGTTGCCTTGTAGTGCACCATACCTGCAGTGGCATGTTGCTGCTGCTAATACACTAGTGCTGATGCATCTGTTGATGCTTCATGCAACTACTTATACTCTCTTACTAATACCTTGCTATTATGCCATACCTAACTTCCCCCCTTCTAATCTGGACTGCCATAGAGAAGCCCCCATGCACTATGGTATATCAGCATTTGTGCACCTACTGCATAGAAATGTAGGTCCCCATGCTCTCTTCACTCCTATTAAAGAATCCTCTACTTCCTTACACACTAACACATATACTAACACTCATAAATACCTGATGCTCCTGCTATTACCTACTCCTTGCAATCACACATCTACATATGTAACTAGCAATGCATATACACCTATATATATTATTATTATATACACACATATACATATACAACACACCCACACTAGAAGTATTAATCCAAACACTTGGCATGCATAATGTGATACTCTAGGATACGTTCTCAAATGAGATGCCAAAATCTATAATTCTTCGTAATTAACAACCATACACATCAATTACATATAATGATAACTAATGTAACTATTTACAATAAAAATTTGAAGAGTAATTACACAAATTATCCAAAATGAACCTCGTATCACACCGTATCATGAAATACCATGATACGTTCTACTTGTGTCCAATTGTGGACACGTACCTAGTCCCACAATCCTGATCTAAGACTAATTAGATCTAATTGATCTCATGATAATACTTGATGTATCAATCTCAGAATTCTCCCAAAATGGACACAAATTACCATGTAAAATTTATAATACAAGTCATATGAAGCTAGTTCTTGGTCCTATGGGTATCCCTAAGCCAAGGGATGATTCCTAATGGTTAAATGAAAGAATTAGAGTCTAAATTAAGGGGTGGATTCAGAATTTACCTATTGGGAGATAGATTTCCAATAAAATGCTCAATGGACACAGTTATGACACAATCTTCTTGTCAATTCCTTCTCCTTTAAGTGCTTCTTGTAATACAAGCTCTAATGCTTCTTAGATGGTGAAATTAAGAGGGAATGAGAGTGAATTAGGTTAAATTTGGTGAAGGGGAGAGTCAATTTGGGGAAGAACACAATTATGAATTTTTAATGGAATAAACTAACGAAAGAAGAGAGAGTGAGACCCTCTATAGTGGTCGCCCCCCCTTTTTCCCCCTTTCCAAGCAATGTACAATGCCCATAGTACCCCTACTAGCTAGTCATGAGGTCTAATTAGGAAGGGCTATATTATGGAGCTTCTAATTCTACATGAAACTAATATAATCTCCTTAATTAATTAAGAGAATGGGTCTAATGGGCCTAGTCTAATGTTGGGCTCAATGTGTCATAACAACTAATGGGTCCACTAATGACAAGTCCAAATAGACATAGGCTAGCCCACTAATAAATAATTAAATAGCATAACTCAATATAATTAATTAGTAGCACATATATAAATATATAATTACTAAATAATAAATAAGCTAAATAACAAAAATACCCTCATCTAGAAATATGGTAGTGACAACTATTATATGTTGGTGATCATACATCTTGTAAACTTGTTGCTTGCTTGAGATTGAGATACCTAGGATTATTAACCCAGGATTGCCTGATGGATTATAGAGTAAACCCCCACATGTCTAGACAGCCGTGACCGTATCTCGGAGAATAAAGTACTCTGGTATACATAGCTGGCTTTTGTCTGCCCCTGTTCTCCAGTATTTTGGTTCTGGGGCGTGACATAAAGATTCCAAGTTTACATCTTCGCCTTTCTCAATATGGCGCATGGAGTCACCGTTGTATGAGATTCGATCGAAGACGAAACTTCTGTTGATGTTTTGGCCACATGCGGCCATCTGCCTGCGGTTGTCGAGCGGTGCTGCATAGTCCTCCTCATGTGTCTTTTGACGTGGCCGCATGGAACATGATTAGCGCTCGAACTCCTGGCATCGTAGAATTTTCCTTTGCCAGAGCTCAAGTGTTGAGCACTTTCCTTGTCCGAAGATGCTGCCGCATAAAGGACGTCAGCTCATAGGGACGCATAATGTACATCATCTATGGCAGGGAGAGAGATGGGAAGCGCACGCTCCATAGTTGGGTGAGGCACAGCGGCCTTTGCAACGCATGTCCTGCGGGTCTTCAGGTGCTGAGCACTTTTCTTGTCAAAAAAGGCTACCGTATGAGAGGCATTAGCTCGTGTGGACGCATAATGTGTGTCCCTTGTGGCAGAGAGAGAGACGGGAAGCGCATGCTCCGTGGTTGGGTGAGACACTGCGGCATTTGTAACCCATGTCCTGCAGGTCTTCTTAGGCTTTGCCAGCCTTGGAGATGCGCCGCCCTCAGAAAATATTTCCTCAAAGGCTTGCTAGTCGAAGCGTACAACCAGCATCCTCTAGGTTGAACCCAGCTTCGATGCGTTGGACTGTGTCACGACCTTTTCATCAGAGGAGAAGGATATCCCCAGCAGAGTCGTCACCTTGTTTGCCATTGAAGTGAGTTTGAAAAAACTTTCATTTAATAACAAACAAAAAATGTACAAAATAATCCTAGACATAAAATCTAAGTATAATATTTTTTAATTTGTGTAATGTGACGATGGAGATCGAGTACTACATCGACTCTCTTACTCCGTTGACAGTCCGACGAGTGAATAAGGGATGCTCTCTTCTTCTCTCTCTCTCTCTCTCTCTCTCTCTCTCTCTCTCTCTCTCTCTTGAGCTTGTATGCACGTACGTAGCTCGCCTGGTGGGGTAGAGTCTCTGAAGCAGAAAAAGCCAGCCAGCCTTTGGAACGTATAAGTTGCTCCTATTTATAGCCATCATGTTGATGGGCTATAGGTGCCGCATGTGCTTCTGTTTAGTGGCCTGAAGGGGGCTCCTTCAACATGATATGGTTTCAACTGTAGGCGCATACGATGGGCAGGTTCCTATGTGTACATCCTTAACAGGATGCAGTTGAGTCCTGACCGAGCTTCCATGTAGACATTTGTTACGATTTGCTGTTGCTGAAGATCTATGCAGTTCTCGCCTTTTGTTCGCGTGACTTGGTCAGCTTGACACGTGACCCGCATTTAGTTAGAGAAAATTACTTTAGTAGTAATAAAAAGATTTTGTCTCAGGGAACCCTGCCATGTTGGACGCATGGAGTATGGAACGCATGAGGCCAGAGACGCATGGAACGTATGGAGTCCGGAATGTATGGGACCAGAGACGCATGGGACGAATGCAATCAGGAACGCATGAGGTCTGGGAAGCATGGAACGCATAAAGTCTAGGACGCATAGGGTCAGGGACGCATGGGACGCATGAAGCCTTTGCCATGCTGTACACGTGGTGCTGCACGCTTGTCAGGAGTCATTATTAGTCTGACGAAAGTTTCTTGTCGCTTAGTGTGCTCATATTTTTTTAGGCGTTCAAAAAATTAGTTTTGTCAGGATTCTGTATCAGAAATAATCTTTGTGTCGGGCCTTTATGTATCTAGTATTGGGGGACATGGATGCTGCTTTTTCTTGGCCGTATGGTCATTATGCGGCCTAATTTTTTCTGAGTTGATCTTGGGACGCATGGTTGTTGGACGCATGGATCCAGATTTTTTATCCTTCTACACACGGCCTTAACGGATAACCAGTGGGTGTCTATATAAAAATAGCTAAGTTCCTCTTCGAGGTCATCCAGCTCGTCAACAGGTTCATTGCCTACCTCCGAGGATCCCTCAACGCCTTCACCCTCAGTAGCAGTCAGTTCCTTCAGCGCCGAAATTGAATCAGCCACTTCCTGCTCAGATCGTAGCGCTCAAACATCAACTATGTTGGACTCCTTCTGTCACGACCCGCACCCAGATATTTGGATACGAGTACATGGGTACGTCCAGCCTACGCCGCAACATCGGCGGTAGAACGTTGTTTGGGTCAATTCTAACTAACTAAATATCCCAACAATATAAATATGGTACATGTCAATCATCTCAACTCCAAACGGAAGAACAATATGGTATCTCACAGATATAACTAAACTCAATCATAATACAAAGTAAGGAAGATAGAGCACGAACAAAATAACAAAGAAAAGAATGAAGATACAATCCACAAGTCTGAAATAATATACAAGCTATGAATCTCAATGAAGTCTAATACAAGTCCACCAAAATAAACTAAACCTTCTTAGGCTCTACAACTAAGTCCCCATGATCTATAGGAGTATCCTCTAATGGTAGTCCCTCCTACGGCCCGTAGAATGTAGGACACTGATCTATGAGCCAATCATCTGGAAAAAAATATCCAGTCAGGATTGGAGCAAAGTACATACCTCTGAAAGCAGTTTTAAATGCATAATCGAGCATATAAAACAGATAATAGAAAAGAATACAAGATAACTAAATATATGAATGAAATGAACTAGAAAGAACAGGTAATGTATGAGAATGAAGAACAAGCAATATGAATATTTGTAATATAAATGAATAACTAAAATCTAACTAATGTGCCTCAGAATACAAGTTCATTAGGTGATCGGTTTATGTTGAATACAAACAATAAGGTAACTCGATTACAAGTGTGGTATTTAATCGACATGTACATGAATACACTGGGGCTCTGATCACATAATCAACTCCTACTCCCCCATCCCCAACTAATACAAATGGATCCAATCACGACACGTTACGAACACGAATATTGGCACACTGAATACGAGCAGTATGTGTACACGAATAAGCACACTGAACACGAGTAGTGTATAAACACGAAATATAAATAATCAATACCTAATACACATGATAAAATATATGTACAGGAGTACCCGCAGAATACGGTAGGGGATAACATCTCCTGACAGGATCAATGTAGTACCAGTCCATGAAACCACTATGTCGGAATCGATTATATAGTTCTAGAACATGAAATATATACACTATTATGAAATAAAAACTATAGAGAAATGCACTCGCCTGAGGTCCTGAGCAAGGTGTGTCTCTCGATGTCCAAGCTGGTGTCACACAGACCTATATATGGTATATTGTATCAATACAAGATTTTGGAATGAAAATAAGTTAAATTATTTTAATTCTAGGTCATAAAGCCATTTTTAAGTCAAAACAATCAAACTAGGTCAAACTAGTCAAACTTGATCAAAGTAGCTATTTCTAGGTTGTATGAGTCCAGCTCTAGGATATGAGGTTCGTACACTATGTAACTAGGTCACACTAGCTAATCTAAGATACTAGGATATACACGAAACACCGTATCATAGGATACACAAGTTTTTAGATATAAAAATACTAATTTATATATATACAAGATAATATGTATATTAATCTTAGCTAACTAATACAAAGTGGATACATTGGCTTTTTGAACCAATGTGTATCTCACCACCTACACACCCATCTTGATACTCAAATCCATTACCTTGAGTATCCCCCAATACCTTGACATTTATCTTGGTATCACAAGGTAATATCAAATCATAATGTATAGCTAACTACCCATACACTAGACATATACTAAAATAAACTAAACTAAACTATTAAAATACTACTAACTACCTAACATACTACACTTATCAATACTACAATACTAACTTACTATCAACTTATATACATATAGTTAAAATTCTAACTAGTAGGTATATCTATCTAACTATTTAGATAACATGTATATATAAATATACTACCTAACAAAGCACTTAACTACTACACTATTGAACTACTAACTAGACTCTAACCTTAACTAGCTAAACCATTAATAACTACCAGCTACCCACCTTAACTAACTGCTAACCTCTACTAAAACTAACTACTGAACTACTACCTAACTGCTAAACCATACCTTACCTTGCCTCACAATGTTGTTGTTGTATGCTGAGGTTGATGACTGCTCTGCTCTGCAGGTTGGCTCCCTGTGCCGCTGAACTTGCTTTGTTGTACACTGTAGTGTTGCATTGTATTGGATGTTGCAACTGCTTGCTCAATGCAGTGCTCGATCTGCTTGCTGAACTGTTATTGTTCTTCAGTTACTGTACTGCCCTCAATGCAGTGCTAGAGCTGCTGCATACTTGCAGCTGCACCTTGCTGTGTTGATCAATCCTGCATACTGCTACTGCTGCTCAGTGCATTGCTAATTTCTCTTCAGTTGATGCACTGCTCTCCCACTGCTGCAACTGTTACTGCTCTTTGCTGAACTGTATGTCACTGCACCTTGCTGTGCACTGGCTGCACACTGCTGCAGTGCAGTGGCTCTTGGCTGCAGCAGCATCCTGCTGCCTTGCTTGAATTGCACTGCTCAGTTGGTGATGCATACTCTGCTGAATTGCTACTGCCCTTGAGTTGATGCAAACTGTTACTGATACACTACTCACTGCATTCAGTTGATGCACTGTGCTGAATGCTAAGCTACTTCCCTTGCATTCAGTGCCCGACCCCTCTCAACACACAGATCACTCACTCACTCACACACATACACAACCATAAGCGCGCGCACACACACACACACACACACACACACATATATATATATATATATATATATATATATATATATATATATATATATATATATATATATATATATATATAAACATATACACATATCACTACATCTATACACCTAGCCATACATACATATCTATAAAATATAATAAAGATATATACACATATACATAGATATATCATTACATAATATATCATATATAATAGATATACACAAGTCAAAATGAATTGAGACACAATGAACAAACACGTGGAGTGCACCGCACCCGTATCACACTCATTCTATGATACGCTTGCGATACAGCTCCACCACACAACCAAACATATCTCGAAGGACACGAGCAAGTCTAGAATGCTAATTATGAACATTACGAATATCTAATTACTCAACTACATGTCTGTGTCAAGATATGACATGCACAAAGCCCCGTGTCGGAAAAAAACTCCCAAATCAACCCGTATCGCCAAATTATTGGGATACGGCCTACACGTATCCAATTATGGATACGACACTAGCCACAAATAATCAAACATATGTCAATTTGGTCTAATTGACCAATTGATAAACACAACATGTGTCAATCTCAGAATTCTCCCAAAATTAACCCAAAATATACCATAACTTTCTCCATAGACCTCTGATGAACTTAATTCCAATTCCTATGGATAGCCTTAGCATATGGGGTAGTTTCTTATGGTTAAATTACAGATTTAGAACCTAATTAAAGAGAGAAAACTGAATTGTACCTTTTGGGAGATAGATTCCTAATAAAATCCCAAATTTAGTGAAATAGCCTCCAACTTGTAGATCCTTACTCCTCCTTGTAGATCCTTACTTCCTCCTTATAGATCCTTGTTCTAGTAGCCTTCAATAAAGAAGAGGGAAGGAATTGGGAAGAAATATGAGTATGAATTGGTGTGAAAATGGAGAATTTGGAAGAGAAAAATTTCTAGATCTTGATTGAAATGACAAATGAGGGGAGAGAGAGTCTCTCTCCTCCCTATAGGTGGCCGGCCCTTGCCCCTCATGCAAGCTACTATGAAATGTCCAAAACACCTCTTGGGGCCTCTCATGAAGAAATTAATTAAGGGGAATGTTTTAGTCTAATTGGTTTCACTAATTAATTCATCCTCCTAATGAATGGGCCTACTATTAGGCTCAATCTAAACTAGAATTAAATATTGGGTCCATGAATCTAAACTAACTAGTTATTCTTGCTAAAGACTATAACCCATCCTTTACGGCTATGACAACGACTCATGTTCATATAGATAAGTCATCCTTGCTTAGCGGCAATCTGCATGTGAGTCATTGCATTGTGCTTAGTAAATCTGGATCACCTGAACGGACATGAGCGTAACACACTTGTACATAATTGAACACTTGAATATCTTCTGTAATATACCTGAGTAATTCGTGTAACTCGTGCACCTGAAACATAACCTCGCTCATGACACTAGTGTTTACTTCTGCTGTTGCCCAGGATTTTATTATATATGCTCGTGCTTGGTTTAACTTGGTTTTCCTTGGACAGGAAAGTACAAATGGTAAGTTGGTAAGTCTCGCCGTGTTACTTTTATATCGCATGGTGCACTACCACATGAGTTAAGCTTTTTATTATGCCATAAAACTGATCCTAAGGCAAGACTAGAAAGATAACTTAATAGATGGTGCACGGAACCTATATAACGTGTTTGGATTTATCGAGCGGGCGAGAAGCCTCCCCACCAGTGCATTCATGTACTAATAACCCACCAGATTGTTTGTAGGGTGTGGAAGAACCTCGTTCGGTGCGAAAATCCCCTTCGTGCGTGTTAAGGAGTGGAGTTCACTCTGAAGCCTTGGAACGTTGTATCCAAAACTGAAGCATATATACAAGACATAACGTTGGAACATCGCCTATGTATCATTTCACAAATATAGCCACTTGGCATGCTTTTACTATTTTGAGAGAGAGGGCTTGAGCGACTTGTAATCTCGGTCAAGCGTCGCTTGTAATACTTGTTCAATATTAATAAAGAGCTTATTTTACTCATATACTTGTGTTATTCAATACTTCCGCTATTGACGACTCTGTGAACTTGTTACCAATCGCCTATTCGTTTCTTATTTTGCTACATTCGGACTATCTGTGCGACTCTGTGGCTTAGTTATTTTACCGCATGTTCGGATCATGGCCTTGCACGGACGCAGCTTACGCTCGTACAGTATCACGTCCATATGGGAAAGATCATCCCGCAGGAGCGCTGGCGCGATGATTCGCACCTAGCGGAGACAGCCGATTACCTGCGGGAGATCAGGGCGTAACATATTGGTATCGGAGCATGGCTTTACGCTTTAGACTTTGTATCGATTTTCTCTGTTTTGAAAGCTCGTTCGTGGGTTATGTGCATACACTATCTCTCGTTGACCCGTTATGGATATTCTATACAACGAGTCTAAATAATTTTAAAAGTGCATGTGAATGATATAATTACTTGTACGAAATTGTGATGTGGAGGCCTTTCTGCCGACCTGCGTTAGGCTTTGTGGGAATAGACTCGTGTCAGAATTTACAAGTTGTGTACGAACTCGAATACCTATAAATGATTACCTAGCTAGTTAGTATGCGAAATAGAATATCGTTCGGACGGTTAGCTATGCACACAGCCTTTCGGCTAAGTTGTGTAGAGTATCGCGCGCCAATACCCTTTTTGGTGCAAGCTAGTTGCAACCGAGATTAGGATATTATTCAGGAAAAGATAAGTCAGACTTAAAATGGCATCCGATAGAAATATTATCACATTATCACTAAGGCGAATATAGAGGATCGTGCTTGGATTTTAAGAAATAGCTCGAACAGTATTTTGTGTTGGCAGATATGAATCAGATATGGTTTACTTGGATGACTATCAATAGGATATGTATGAGACTAAGATTTATTAGGTGATGCTTAGGTATCGTACAGGAATTTTAAGGAACGACTTGGTGAATATGCTAGCGAGTGATGCGAACACAATTGAGGATTTGATTGAGTGACTCGATTACTGAGTGGTCTATGGATCATTTTGGAAATGTTCAAACGAATTCATAGGTCTCGTACGATAGTTGGATTGAACGATTGAGAATGTCTTGAACAAGTGATAATGCTTATATCGAATAGGGATTCAAGAAAATAAAAATGATATCTTGGTCAAGAAAACTTGATGGAAACTTGATATATCGTGCGAACGATTTCAAATGGAATCAAACGGATTAAAACCTGAGTAAGATATCGCTCGAATAGAAGTTAGCCTGAGAAAGGAATATTTTGGTTCGATGAAAAAGATAAGCGCATAAACCAGAGAGTTTGTCAAATGCTGAGCACCAGAGAGTTTGTCAAATGCTCGATAAGTCACTACATTAGCAGCGCATAAACCATGTTCGTCAACCAAGTTTGTTCTGGGTTGGACTTCTTCAACCTTTACCAATTTCGGAATAGAAGTGGGAGTATATTACCATGGATTTTGTAACCGGTCTTCCTAGATCCCCAGCTGACAGAGATGCTATTTGGATAATAGTGGATCATCTCACAAAGGTTGCTGACTTTCTTTCTTTCATAGTGGGCCAGACAACAAAGCAATTAGCACAGATGTACCGACAATAGATTATCAGATTGCACGGGATACCAGTCAACATCATATCGGATAAAGATTCTACATTTACTTCTCACTTTTGGCAGAGTCTTCAACAGAGTATGGGTACCCGTCTAAAGTTCATTACAGCTTATCATCCCCAGACAGATGGAAAATCAAAACGTACGATTCAGACCCTTGAAGATATGCTTCGATCATCCACCCTCGACTTTGGTGGTTTATGGAAAGATCATTTACACTTGGTGGAATTCTCTTACAACAATAGTTTTCAGGCAAGTATCCATATGGCACCCATCGAGGCACTATATGGCAGAAAGTGCATATCACTATTAGTTTGGGATGATGTTGGTGAGAGACAATTGCTTGGTCCCGAGATGATAGTCCAGAAAGTTGAGGGAGTCAAGCAAGTCCGGAAGAATCTTCAGGTGTCTCAAGATCGTCAGCGTCATTGGGCCGATTTGCATCGTCGACCTCTTGAGTTTACTATCGGCGACCATGTATTCCTTCGAATTTTGCCTACCTGAGGAGTCATCAAATTTGGGGTACGAAAAAAGTTTAGTCCAAGGTATATAGGTCCGTTCGATATTGTGAGACTCATCTCACAGTATTCGTATTTTATGCGGATACAAATTTTGTGCTAGTTATTATATTTTATTGGATCTCGAGGAAGCCCAGAAATTCTCAAAATTAAACTTTACTACTTGACCGGTATACCGACGATATACTACAGTATACGGACGGTATACTGCCCGGTAGATATTTGTTTCACTTTCAAGATATTTTTGAGATAAATAGTACTCGAGATATTTCATTTTCTTCTTTCTCTTTCTCTCTCCTCTCTTCTTCATTTTTTTCGAGATTGGAAGCGCGTTCTTGAGATCTGGAGTGTGATTTATGAACCCCTTCATGGTGGTAGACTAGAAGGTTTAGGCTGGGAGCTCGCGTTAGGCAAGTACACATTGTCGATTTCGTGAACTTCTTTTGCTTTCTGTCATTTTACTTCCTGGAGCTTTGGTTATTGCTTATTAGTTTAGACTTGCTTTACTATTAGTATTCATATCGTGATTTATAGCCTAGTAACCATCTCGGTTTTGATTTATGGTAGAATCTCGTTCCGTCCTTTTTTGGTAACTCGGTAACGGAAACGGTACAAGAGTTATGACCGTGAGATTTAGTCCATATTGAGATATGAGATTTACTCTAGACTTGACTTCTTGTTAGACTTGGTTCTGATAATTTCGAGGTTTGATTTGGGTCCCAAAAATCAGACTTGACTTAACCATGATTATTCTTGAAAACCGGCATACCGACGGTATACTACAGTGTACCGATGGTATACCGATTTCAATCGACTTGATTTTTAGATATTTTCTGTGAACCCTATCGGTATACCGATGGTGTACTATAGTGTACCGACGGTATACCGATCATGCAGACATTGTTAGATATTTGTCTTGGCCGGCATACCGACGGTGTATTGGGCTGTGCCGACGGTATACCGATTTGTGGAACTTTATTTTCCAGTAACTTTTTGCCTACTTGGAACGGCATACCGACGGTATACTATAGTATAACGACGGTATATCAATTTATTGGAATCCAGAACTTGTTGTATTTTTTCTATCTCTAGACTAGTGTACCGACGGTGTACTAGACTGTACCGATGGTATATCGATCGTGCACTTTCTTTAGAAATTCTTGGTTTTTCGTGATTTCATATTGAAACTTCTGACTTTGGCTTGGACACACGATGACTTGACCAGATTTGGACATGAACTCACATGACTTCAGATGTATTGACTTGGCTTTACTCGATTTCACCCGGCTTTGCCCGTCTACACGTGATGACATGATTGACTGGACTTGACTTGTCATGACTTTACATGGCTTCATAGGACATGGCTTGACTTAGTTTCACTTGGTTTCATCTGTTTGGACATGGCTTTACATGGCTTTACCTGGTTTCACAGGGCTTTATCTGGCTTCACCTGGATTGACATGGCTTCACTTGGTGACACGTGGCTTGGTTGACTTACATGAGTCCGGTTGTGCAATATATATTAAACATGTTTATATTACTATTAGAACATGAATTGACTGCATCATATTTAGGATGGATTCTGCGAAATGTCACATCTGGATTCATACAAGAAACTATTAGGGGTTTATAACTAGAGATTCACTTAGTACATGGTCAGGGAGTTTCCTAGATTGCATACAGTCCGGTTATTCATACTGTTATCATGAGGAGTATCTAGTGGTTTATATTTTGCGTATCTTGAGGAGTATCCAGTTGGTTGTGTGTATGAATATCCCGGACGAAATATAGGGGCATGCGATCAGAAGGAACCCTAGCATCGCGTTGCATTATAGTTGTTAGTAATTAGGATTATGATAACCCTAGTTAGTTAAAAGTATCAAGACGTACTTATGTAATTTGTCGTGATTCATGGTTGATGGTTAGTCTAGGCTTCACATGACCACCTTTACTTTCAGTATTTGTTATTTTCTTATTGATTATCAGATCCGGATATGTCTCATTGCAGGTTTTACAGTATTTATTATCCTGAGATCTTTTACCTTCAGTATTTACTTTCCAGTATTTTTATTGCTCGTGTTGTTGGTTTAAGTTTCTAGATTGGCTTCATTTGTGGTACTTGCTATTTGGGGGTCTGAACCCACTGGTTTTGTATGGCCAGATCTAGTAGCAGCACTGGAGGATCTTTCGTACTTTCCTGAGGATGGTGGCCACCAGGAGCACCAGATCGTTCGAGTGGATTTTCTTACTTCAACACTCTGATTTACATTATATTTTATGGGCGTTTAGCCACCGAGCACGTGTTTAGCTCGTATTTTGGTTTGATCAGTTAGCCTACGGGCATTAGCATGATTAACAGATCATATGGTTGATCATGTATGACTCAGATTCTGGCTAGTCTATTCATTATGTGTTTACTAGCATCATGATCATATGTATATTATAGTTTGGGACGCTTTACTATTATATTTCAGCTAATCTTACATCTTGTTATTATTCTTGTTGTTCTTGAGATTGAGATACTAGAGTTTATTGGACCTAGGCTTGACTGATGGTTTGTAGTAGTGACCCCTCATGTCTTACAGCTTCACCGTATATGCAAAGTACCGGAGTGCTTTAAGTATACGTAGCTGGCCTTGTCAGCCCCGATCTCCAGTATTCTGGTTCTGGGGCATGACAGATATCCCCGAGCGAGTTGGACATGTTTCATATCGCCTCGCTCTTCCGTCGTCGCTTCGTGAGATACATAATATATTCCATGTATCCTAGTTACGACGGTATATACCGGATACAAGCCATGTTCTAGATCATTCAAAATTTGTCGTTGGTACTGACCTTTCGTATGAGTAAAAGTATGTATCCATTTTGGACCGGAGATAGAAGATTCTCAAGAACCGGACCATTCATTTAGTCCGAGTTACTTGGGAGCGCCACTCACCGGGCGAGTCGACTTGAGAGCATGAGGATGATATCCGAGCTCAATACCCGTATTTGTTTGACTCGTGAGGTATACTTGTTCGTATATCTCGTGCCATGATCCTGTCTTGTGCATGCTTGTCTTGATCTAGGTAATTCGTAGGTTTTGATGGATACTCGTATTTTTTTTTGTTTATTGCATGTCTCCCTGGAGTTTCTTGCTAGACCCAGTACCTTATTGAAATTTTGAGGACAAATTTTTTCTAAGGATGTGAGAGTTGTGAGACTCGTCTCACCATTTCGTATTCGTACCCAGTATACGTGTACAATTGTTGTATATTTGTTGTATCTTTCTTCCTGTATATATTTTTGGATTTTTTTACGCTGCTTTATGCAATTTTCAATTTTTTGCTAGTGACTCACCCCATCCTTTATATATATATATATATATATATATATATATATATATATATATATATATATATATATAGCCATCTCTCTCTCTCTCTCTTCCTTAATCTTTCACTTTCTTCTCTTTTCATTTCCTTCTTTCCTCTCCTCTCCCTTGGCCGAGAGCATCCCCACCCCAAGACCCGGCGAGACTCCCTATTGGTAGTTGTGGTAGTAGTGATAGTGATGTGGTTTAGGCAATTACATCTTGCCAATGAGGAAAAACTTGTTTATTTTTGTTTCTCATGGTTTCTTGAATCTTATTTGCTTATAATGTGTTCTATAACCTTCTCTACTTGCTTAGTACTTAAATTTTTTCGTTTTGATGGCTTGAATGGAGTATATCTACATTTTTATGTTCGAATTTCGATGGATTTTTGAGTTTTTGTTTGTTTTGATCTACTAAAACTAGTTATTTTCGAAAACTAGTAGTTCCATGTGATAGAGCATTAAATTTCGTATGATTTTGGCTTTTGAATCGCTTAATTTGGAGTTAAATTGAAGATTTTATGGCCAAAATAAATTTTGGAGCTTTGTTCTCGGAACTGTCTGGCATGGACGATGAACAGTGGCGCGTGCATTGCATCATGCACAGAAATTCGGCCGCACGTAATGCGTCGCGCATGAATTTTTTGTTGCCGCATGCGCCGCGCGCATCACTCTCTTGCCGCGAGCAATGTGTCACGCATGGAATTTCTGCCACTCGCATGCGTATGGATTTTCTGCCGCGCGCATCATATTTTTGACGCACATCAGTGCGAGGCGGATGGGATTCTGGCCGCGCGTTGCGCGTCGTGCTTAGAATTCTTGTCGCGCACATGGTGACCCGGATGACCCATTTTGCCTGTTTAGTTATTTTTGTAGCTATAATCTTTTAAAACTCAAAATATGAAAGTTGTAGATCTGTCTTGCCCTTTCCAAATCTTTTTGGATCGCCTCATTTGGAGTTCGGATGAGAAAGTTATGCACAGTTTCCTAAATGTGTCAAAAATCCAGTTTTATGCAATTTGGCAAGTTTGATTGTTTTGTCCATTGCTGCTATATTCTTCAATTGTTTTCCTTTCTTAACTTAACTTTGGGATTTAAATGAAATGCAAGTTTTCCTTAAATGCTTTAACCTGACTGAGATACTTACAAGAATATGGATACCTGAGCAAGGACTATGATTATACTGAAATCGTGAACTCCCAGAACTTAACATGTATTGATACTCCCGATAGTGGCTCGACGAAACGCACTCCTGACATGCTAGAATTTTCGGAACGGAATTACTTGAACTGTTAAGATAACTTCTCGTGGTTGATTGCTTGTCCCTGTCCTGAATGTACTTGTCAAGCTCTTGTCCAGTCTTGCATCATGTCTAAGGCAAAATTTATGAGCACCCACGGTCAGAAATTCTTGATAACTTATTCAGGCTAATAACTAGAATAATAATCTAGAAATCATCTAGAGAGATTTTTTGGCTACATGCAATCCCGGTATCCCAGCGACACCTGATGGGTTTGGAGCTCACCGTCGTGAGGGGCACACTTCCAGCACGCCGTCGAGTGTTGCACTACCAGAAAAATAATTATACCTGATTTAATTATATGCTATGTATCCTTACGTCTGGATAACCCGGATAGTCTGCAGGACATGTGACTGTATGAAATCTCAACCTGCATGTGTTAGTAATTAGGATTGTGATAACCCTGGTTAGCTAATGGTATCAAGTATTAGGATCGATTGGCCGTGATTACTTGATTTCTAGTCTAGTCATGTCCTGATTTATCTAGTAACTGATCTACAACTGTAATTTGAGCACTGTTACCTGAACACTAATTCCCGAATACTTTCCCAGAACTGATTTTAACTGCATGATTATACCTGTTGTACTTAATTACTGTTTTCCTTATATCATTTCTTATTGATTTGTCTGCATGCTAATTTTAGTTCCTAAGTTGACTTCCTTGTGGTACTTTGTTGTTTTGAAGTCTGACCCCACTGGTTTTGTATGGCCAGATTTTGGAACAACACTGCAGGATCTCTCGTTCTTCCCTCCTCAAGATGCATGTTTTGGGGTCTGACCCCACTGGTTTTGTATAGCCAGATTTTGGAACAACACCGTAGGATCTCTCGTACTTCCCTACTCAAGATGGTGAACACGAGGAGCACCCGAGAACGAGTGAATTTTTCCTTCATCGTCCACTTAAATCTTGTATAATTATTATTTTTAGACGTTTAGCCACCGAGCACGTATTTACCTCATGTTTTGGAACCTGATATTGCAGCATGCAGGCCTACATATAAAGATATTCTAGACTATAGCTAAAGCTGATCATGTAATATTGTACTTTGCTAGTTCTTCATTTTGGTAACTAGCTTCATGATCATCTGTGTATATATAGTTTGGGACACCTTACTATTATATGTTTGGTGATCATAAATCTTGTGACGTGTTGCTTGCTTGAGATTGAGACACCTAAAATTTTTGATCCAGAAATGACTGATGGATGGTAAAGTAAACTCCCACATGTCTAGACAGTCGTGACCGTATCTCAGGGTATAGAGTACTCCGGTGTACGTAGCTGATTTTATCTACCCCCGGCCCCCGCTCTCCAGTATTATGGTTCTGAGACGTGACAAGAGAACTTTTCATAATAAATATATATACAACATCAATAGCGGCAACAAGTTTTTATCCCGAACTTTTAGGGAATAAATATACATAATAAGTTTGTAGCCATGGACAGTAGCATCATTGGAATAACCACTCATATCATCAAAACAATTTTATCCTGTGATAACTAGATGGATAGGTGACAAATCTCTAGAGTGGAGACCATATGAATGATAAAGCCTTGCATGTTTTCTTCTTGTTTCAAAGAACCAAAAACGCTTTCACAATATCCAGGAGTATAAAGATCTCAGTAAATAATATGATTAGCACGCCTCACAATTGATTATATGATGACACCATGCAATAGTATAATAAGTCAACCAGAACCAACAAGGGATTCTCATGTTTTTAATATTCAATACGAAAAAATCTATTACTCTATTCAATAGATTGTCCTTCATGAGCTTTAGCTGCCTCTTTTCTGGGTGGCACATTTTCTCAGCCTTGCTTAAGTAGCTTCCATGAGGAAATTATCAGCAGCATATCCTGGGTTTAATGAAATTTTCAGATGTGAGGATCAAAATTTACAGGAAAGATTGTCACTATGGGGAAATAGTTCATACATCAAAATGCCAAATAAAACAAGACTGTTTTAAGCTTATCATGATGAAGCTGATCGCAGAGCAGCAGCAGTAGCAGTAATCAAGAGAGCCTTTTCTAAATCACAATCTAGTTAGTTCATCAAGCTTTATTAGCAAAGGAAGACCAGAAGATAGTTTACAAAGCCAAGCATTAATGCTATGGCTTAAGCTCATCCCATCTAAAATTGTAATGTATATCAGGTATTACAACCCGTTCATCTAATAAGGAACACATTTAGTGGTGATATTTGGAAATTTGTACGTCTTGCCGGCGAATTGACAAAAAAAAAGTCAGGCATGACGCTTGCCCTATGTTAGCTTACTTACCATCCTCATTGGCTGCACACTGAGAACAAAATTTTGGGAGCAAAATTCCGAAGCTCAACTTGCCAAATTGAACCTGAAATTCAATTGAAGTTGCTCAGATATTGCCTTGTACTTTATGTGACCTTCCTCCACCAGCTATTTGCTGAAGAGATGAGACTTAATTCCATCTCTTATGATGGTATGCTCTGAGTAGGAACGGCTCACAAACTGGTAAGATTTGGAAACAGTAGAAGCGATTGTGAAGGAAATTGAAAGAGTTTTGGTTTAAGAAATAGGAAAAGCAAATATTTAGCTGGTACTAGGCTAGACTACTTTCTTGTATTTCAGATTTTTTTTTCCATGGAAATGTCTTCATTGCCATCTTCTAAGTGCACATTATTTGGGCACAATTTTAGCATCAGTTCCAAGGTTGTGGAGGCAACAACTTTAGAGAATCTTCGAGGGTTTGGTGAGTGCTCTTCTAATTCTTTGGGGTGGATTGCCTCTATAGTTATTTTACTCTCTTTCGCATAGTAGAAATATCTCGATTGTCTTTGTCTGTAGATGTGGTCCACTTGGGAATGAACAATGTTAAATCCGTGTGTTCTTTATTTTTATGTTTTACTTCTCCCTTGATCGGTTTGGTTTGTCATTATTTTGCTTTTGCACAACAAAACTTTCAAGGCCATCTTCTAGGTGCACGTTATTTGGCAGATAGCACATCTTAGTTCATGTACATGCTTGAGAAGTGAGTCTCACACTTTGAAGAATTGCACAAGGCCCTAATCCTAATGGCATAAAACATAACCAGAGAGTGAGGTTTCCATTTATAGTTACACTCAGTTGCACAATGCACATTACCAAGTGGCTAAGTCCTTTGCCAAGCGAAATTGCATTTTTAACATATTTGTCCCATACTTATTGTTGGAAACTAATATTTGCACAAACATGACCATCTTTCGAGAGTTGAATTTGAGTATGACAATTTTTGAAAGTAGTGTCAAAGAACACAATCTAGAACCAAGGTTCGCAGTATCGGTATTAGAATCGATATCAGACTCTTCCTATGAGTATCAGTATCTAAGTATCGGATTTTTTGGTATCAGAAAATAAATTGGGAGGATTCATTTATCCTCCCAATTTCCCCGGCATTTCCAAACACTGAAAAAGAAAATTGATGGAAATTGCAATTTCCCAAAGGAAAGAAATAGCAAAGAATTTATTTCATTTCCTTTCCGCGAACCAAACGAGACCTAAGAGAGCAAGGACCAGTGTCTCCACCAAACTAAATGGAATCATCCATGTATGATGGAGACAAAGAATGATCCGGAGACAACACATCTACTTGGGTAGAGGAGGAGGGATCTTAGATCCACACTACTCTCTCTAAACTATTAACAGATTCTCCATCTTCAACTAAGTGAGCTGAAGCAGGGTCATGAGATTATAGATACGATTCTCAGATCACTTCCAGCTGGTCGCAGGGGAAGGTATTTGGGAGTTGAATAAGGCAGAAGGTACAAATTGGAAAAAAGCAAGAATGTGACACTACAAGGATGGAGAGTTTTACTTGCTTAGTATAGTGATGGAGCAGACCCATTCAATTTCTCCATGAGTTAAAGCTAACAATTCTCAATTTCTCCATTCTTTGGCATGGTAAAATGATGTGTAGAAATAGAATCACCTGTACCCATTTCAAATGAAGCAGTGACACCAGTACCAAAGAATGAACAAAATTTTGCTCGAGCATGACCAGGAACTCCAAGCTCAGATATGCCAGTGAAGAAAATGGCATCTATTTTACAGGGCCGACGAAGAGGGTTCATCTCACCAGGTACAAAAAAAAAAAATTCATAGCTGATATTCAGATTGAGGATCCTTGAAACCAGGGACTGGTTATGGTTTTATGTATTCTTATTGTAATACATTATCATTGGAAGCTATACCCTGTAACAAAGTTCTGATGGTATGGGAAAAGTGTAGGAGTTAAAACAATGTGAATTAAGAAATGTTTTTAACATTGCAGTTAGTTCCACTATTTCCACAATAATTCAGGCATTACAAATACAGATAAATCTTGGTCGATAATCAGGTAAACCATGCAGCACAATTTGTGAAATGGTAGCTAACATGCAAGCAAATATACATTAAATAAAAGCTAGCTAGAAGACATGCGCCAATGAGCAAGTGCAAACACAGGCAGACACGTGCCCTGGCAAGCAAATGAAGACTGGTGCAACAAAATTGCAGTATTGTATTTGCTTGTAAAGGGCTGACATTAACACTATGCTCAATGGTAAGCAGTGTTATCATGACCAAATGGCAGAAATGTATGTTAAAACTAATATCACTTTCTACTCACTAGTAGCACCCAACTTCTCAAGTTCCATCATTGCACTGATCTACTTTTTGCTTCATGCCATCCAACTGCTCAATAATGTATTCTAACTTCATGCAGCAAATCTCATTAGAAATTCTGGCATTATAATCACATTTCTCAAATGGACGATACTCACAAGCACTTCTGATTTCCTCACGCAATGTCGTTTGGATCTCCTGCTCCGATCATAAAGTTTCATTAGTTTCTTGAATTGCATATGATACCAATTTTCTATTTTGACAAAAAATGAATTGTACACAATAGAAAATATCTATAATCTCATAAAGTATCATTGAATATCTTAATCTAATGGGTCTCTTAATTCATGTCTTTGAAGAAAAGGATATTGTTTCATGGGCCTTGAGTACTGATGGTAAGTTTAGTATTAAATCTTTTTACATTTTAGCTAATAATTTAGGTATTATTTGTCCTCGTGGTAGTTTCTTTGGAAAATATGCTTTCCTGTTAAGCAGAGGTTGTTCATCTCGTTGATGCATAGAAATAAATTGCATACAAGTGATATTTTGATTAAGAGAACACATTCGTTGCAATGACATCTGTGTCTTATAATAATCATAAGAAATGTGCTTACTTTATTGAGTGTAGTTTTGCTTCTAATATTTGATCTTTTTTCATGAAATTTTGGATATTACTTATGTTCCTACTTGTTTGGAAGAATGGTGGTGGCTTGGAGAGAGCATAATACTTCTAAAATCATGAATACTTCTAAAATAATGAGAAAGGAATGGGATTTAGTTATGGCATCTTTAATTTGGTGAAGTTGCAAGGAAAGCTAAACAAATTCTTTTTAATGTCATTATTGTTGCTATTTTTTGGTCTAGTCTCGTACCATATAAGAAGGCTAGAGCGGTGCTACCTAAGATGCACAGATCTTCTTATCAAGCTTTTTCTTCAGGAACAGGAGTAATTTTCAAGTTCAATGACAGTAATTCTCATACCAGTGGGAGATGATATTTAGTTTTGAAAGTTTGGAGTTGTAGTTTTTACTAGTTCAGTAATAGTTTTTGTGGCCTGTAATAATTAATTTTGAGGGCCTATAATAGTTTGAGTCTGAGAATAATAGTGGTTAATGGTTAATCCTCTATCTTGCTGTAGAGTTGTTCTGTATGAACTGTTGTCTCATTAATAAATTCGGTTGGGCATTAATCAGTTGATACTTAATACTGATTAAGTACCTACCCAGTTACTCACAAAAATGGAAAAGCATAACAATCACACTTCTTGAACATCACTTCCAACAAAGAACATGTCTTGTTCTAATAGAAAGTGAGGAGAATATAAGGCAATATCCTAGTTTCTGGAAGGGGATTACGAGGATTACATGATGGAAAGAGCAAACATCAAACGAATAATTAACTCATTATATCAATTTTTTTTATCCGACTGCACACTGTGAAAGAAGTTAATGTAGTCTTGCTCTTGTTGCCTGTATGGCATTGGAACAAACCCATACTCATATCTACAAATTTACCCTACCCTCCTTGAGTACGTTCTGGTATCTGACATTAAACAGATGATCAAGTCTTCTCTTAGAAATTAAGCCTCTATCATAAACAGCTAACCCGTGACAACATAAAACTGCAAAGCCAGTAAAATATTTGAAATGCATTGAAAGTAAACACTCTTAAACATTCAGAGTACAGCAGCACACAAATCTTATTTATTGAGTTTGTTTCATCCAGTTTGAACTTTAAGAAGATATTCAAACTATCTGCAAGAGTTAAGTCTATATTAAAGCCTCATCTCAACAATGATGAGCTCGGTAAATGTTTCTTTCCACGGGAATATCCAAGACCCTTAGTTGGTTTTCTGATTCATGCAGCACAGCCTTTCTTCTCGCTCGTGAGAATGCAGCAGATGGATCGGCAATGCTCTTCTCTCCAGTTCTCTTTTCAATTACTCCTAGGTTGAAAGTGTGGGAAAAAAAAAGGAAAGTGGGAGTGTCCCATGTAGAAATGGGACCAAATTTACATTTGTTCAAAGTTTCTTTTTCTTTCCCTGAATTTCTTAGCAACCAAAGACAACCTGGGTTTCCTTTAGTTCCTCTCTAGGCCCTTCTCTGTTAACCTATCTCTGTACATATGTTCTTTAACGATGTTAGTTCCCACTAGTAACAGCCATTAGAAAACTTTCAAACAAGATTTAGCTCACTGATAACATCTAGACTTGCAACAGTCTCACCCTCTTCTCATATTTTTTTTTTCCTCTTTCCAACCCAAAATCCATCAACTTAATCCAACCATTAATCTATCTCCTGCAGACCTGATATTGACTTTCCAGGGACCAACTTTTCGACAAGAAGCACTCAGTTTACAAAAACCCAAGGGGCCATTTAAATCCATAATTAGTAATTAGTGATACTTAAAATGACATCCAAATTACTCCAATCACTTTGGGTGCACTTAGAACATCACTTCCATGTATGTTAGCTTTTTATAGTTGGTGGTTATTGTTTCTTCTTAGACTTGATTTAAATTCGACAACTCAACCTAATATATCCCATCAGATTAGATTTTGCATTTTTGCATATCGAGAAAAAAATGACAGGATAATGTCTCTGATGCCAAATAGTGAACAAATTACTGTGTCCCCAAAATAATATTGGTACAGTGACGATGAAGCCTTTTGAGGCAGTTACATGAAACCTTCTCTTCCATTCTACTTGCAAATGCCATGTCTTTTTTTTGTCTAACCCTTGTTCTAGAATCTCCTTTAACTAAGATCACATAAGTCCTAATCATATCATTTATAGACTCTTTCTAGACAAGGGAAGTTGGAGAGTGCTCCTTGGTTAGGTCTACCTACCAACCAGTAGGCCTTCTAGATTTTATGGCAATGGCCACTTTTGCTCATTACTACCTTGATTAGGAATTTAGCATCAACACGGAGGGCTGGCATCAGGTTGATTCGGTCATGAATTTTCGTTAATTCTTTATGGAACTCTGATGCTCCACAGCCGACCACATTCTGATTAGAAAAGACTTGGGTGATGATGATAGCAGTGTTCTAAATGGTGTCCGCCTCGACCTCCTAGGCGGCGTCTAAGTGGTAGGCGGTCGCTCTCCGCATCGCTTTTGCCGTTGGCGCCTTGGCGATGGAGTAGACGGCCATCGGAGGTTTGACGGCATAGGCAGAGGTGAATACGTGACGCGGTGTACTTTAATTCAAATTCTGTAGTAGAATGAGTTAGGCGGCAGTGTAGGCGAACGCCTAGATGGAACAATACCTAACTAGATGTTTTGACAAAATAGTTTTGCAAACATTATGGACCTATGAGTCACTTTTACATGACTTAAACTCAAAAAAAATTGTTCTACAACTTAGCTATGCATAAAAGATCCTTAAAATATGCATATTATGCAAAAACAGTGGTAAATAGTAAAAAAAAATCCAAAATGTATCAAACGTCTAGGCGGCACCGAGACGATAGGCGGACCGTTTCCGCCGCGCACCCGCCTACCGCCGTTTAGAACATTAGACGATAGTGACGATGATGATATCAATCTCCACTACACATGTCAACTATCTCAAAAAAAAAACTCATATTTTTTAGTTAAGACAGCATGTTTTACCGATTATATGTTCAACCAGTACACTCCAAAAACATTATCATAAATCCATAATACGGTAGTTCTCGCAGTCGCCTTTTGAAAACATGACTTCACTAAAGAAATAATGTTCTGGAAACACGATTTTTTTTAACAAAAATGTATTTCGAAATTGACACATTACAGCTTTCGACTTGGAAAATGCCATATTTTGGTAACTTTTTTTTTTCCTTTCAAGTATCAGTTTCATAGAATATTTTACAAAGAGGCCCCATCTATTTTACTAAAGGTCCGCTTAGATTGAGGGTTAAGAGAGTTAAGTGAGAGGAAGTTAAGTAGGAGAAAATAAAAATTATGCTTGGTTTGAGGGTGGGGGTTTAGGAGGGGGGTATAGAGGGTTAAGTGAGGGTTTGTTTAATCCTCTTTTGTCTATTTTTTTTTTAACCTCCCAAATCGGAGAGTTAACGAGGGGGATTGAGGGGGTGTGTTTAAAAAGTCATATCCCTTATTTGTCCTATAAAATATTACGACTTTTTCTCTATTTTTACTTGCTTTCAACATGTTGCTCCGTAGCTTCCTCATTTGTAAAAATATTTTGACAAGTTCTAATTAAAATTTCAATCAAATTTAATTTTATGACTTATATAATAACGGTATTTTGGTAACTATTGTATTTTTATTAATCATCCTCTCACTCGAAACCTCCAATCCAAGCAAAGTTATTAAACACATCCCACTTAACTCTCCCTCCAATCCAAGCAAGATTATATGTATCGACTCTACTCCCCCTCACTTAACTTCACTTCACTTAACTCCGCTTAACTCTACTTTTTTTCCTCAATCCGAGCAGACCCTAAAGATCATGAATTGGCACTACCACGAAAACATTACAAAAGTATGGTGGTGGTGGTGGTGGTGGTGGTGGTGGGGGTTATCACCTTCATGGACTGCATGAACTCTCGGCAGTGACTGGCGATGACATCGTTTCTGGGTCCGGTGGAGTTTGCGAGCTCGTCCATCACGCAACCGGTCAGCTCCACTACTCGAACGATCATCTGCATATAAATCAAAAGCAAAATTAAATATTACAAAAAAAAAGGATCTTTGAAGGATTCTGTCAGTTATTTCGACTTGGGATGCGATGAGACTGAGCAACCTTTTCTACGTGCTGAAGGTTTAGCAGAGCCAGGGGTTGGTTTTCGGAACCCATTTGCTACTGAGAATCTGGGTTTCTGAATTCTGGAGTTTAAAGAAGAAGAAGAAGAAGAAGAGGGTTTAAAAGGAGGAAGGATTGCCGATGCCTCGCCTGTTTCGAAACCCTAACCCTAGATGGAGGAGAAGAGATTGACGACGACGGGTTCGGGTTTGAACGAGGAATTGGGGCTGGTTGGGTTTTATTTGGTGTTTGCTCATGCTTTTCAGAAAGTAGAAGCATTATTTTTTGGAACAATACCCTGCTTTACAAAAGTTAACTCAAAAATTAAGATAATTTTGCACTTGTACAGCTATTAAGTTGCTGCAATTAATTATCAAGAATTATTTTGGACATTTATTCCTGAGCAAATAGAAATTATTTCTATTTTAAATTTAAAACTTATTCGTAACCATACTCCTCTTACTATCGCACTCCATTGCTCTACCTCCAACACTTGTTATGCAGTCATTGGGGGTTGTTAGTAGTGAGGGAGGCCGAGATGATTTTTTTTTTTTTTTTACTATGGTACAATTTGGTCTTTTGCTGTTTATTGTTAAGACTCGTTTGAAAAAATATAATAGTTTACGGTATTTAAGTAACAAAATATAATTTTACTTTTGATTGAAAAATGATTATTTCGGTGGTTTTAGAGTCTTGAAGCCCCAACCACCAAAAATCAAAACTACAAACTTTTTTTTATGGAACTTTGGATGTATATATGGTTTGGAGTTTCCAAACTCCATAAGATTTAAGTATGAACTAAATATAGTTTAACTTAATTTTGAAAATCATTTATCTTTGACTTTTTTCTCTCTAGGACACATCATTGAAAATCTATTTCACCTAACTTCTAATATTGTTACCACTCCAACTCTAATCGTTGTTTAAACTAAATTTATCGATGTCCCAACAACAATCTTGGTTCAAACCTTAATCTTTTTTTCTTATACTGATCCACAATCAGATGTAATATGAATATAGAGATGTTGGAAAATTTAGCCTAATTTCATGTGGGACCTATGAAAATCAAAGGATGTCCTAATTTGGAATGATAATTTTTTTGCTAACTTGGGATCCAAGACAGGGTATGTATCCTAAATAAATTATGGTTTGTTTGACTCCATATAAATAGAAACTTTAGACAAATTTTTAGTGTGTGCTCTTCATTAGTTCAAAGGAGTTTCATCATCGTTATAGGAGTTCTAAGGCTCATCGGTTCTTCCACTTCGAGATAGAGAGAAGTTCTCGGGGAACGACATCTTCTCATGCAGGATTCAAGATCATCACCATTATGTTGGTGGGGTAACTATTACTTGACGTCCTCTTATCACGTCGACCCCTTGCGAGTAGGGAATTTAATGCACATGTGGTAGGTCGAGATCACTGCCATCAACACATTGATACTTGGCCTCTTGAGGATTACTTGATATGAAGAAGGGATGTCAAGCACAATAAATAACATCTTATACCCGAGCTTTGCTGGTGTCGTCCCAAATATCACGTTCAACAAATTTGTATCGAGGACTGACACTACATGGCTAGCAGAATTGTACAAGTTGGAGGTGTCACGCTCCAGTCCCAAAATATCGGGGACTGGACACGTGGCAATGGCCAGCAGCACGCACCGATGAACAACCCAATTTAATGGATCCATCGGGACATACTTAAGCTGTATTACAATAGTCAGGGTTTACTAATCTCATCCACAGAATAAAGATAGCAATATCAGCAAAATAAATATTAAACAACAACCAGTCAAAGTAAATAAAATCGGGGAACAACCCGATATTAAGTCTGTTTACAAAAGTTTATTTAAACAGGAAAATAAAGAGTTTAATAGCCATAAAACTGAGCATGGAAGAGGCAGATGTTCAGGAGAAGTCCTCGGCGATCACCTCGTCCTCAGGTTCTGGTATTGCTCCGAGAAGTGCTCCTGTTCCGTACACCTCAGGGTAGATCTCGTCAGCTAAATCTGGGGACATAATCCATTCCAGGTCCTCAGGGGACATAGCAAGGTACAGAAAACACAAGCCAAAATAATGCAGCAAATGAAATAAATAGGGTAAATAAATAAACCAGCTAAGTGATATGCAAGTGAGAGTTTTAGTCATACTCAGGCTGAGACTACTACAGGATCAGTGTCGAAGAAACCATAGCAGTATTTTCTCGAAGGGCCAGAACTTGCGCCAAAGCTCTGTATCAGAGACTAAGACACCTCCAGATGACATTATTTATATTATAATCAGCCTTGATATGGTAATACTCTCCCCACCCAATGTAATCTCACGTCACAATTCTCAATGTTCATGTTACGCAAGATTAAACTAATACAATAAGTCAGAATAAAATCTAAGCATGTAAAGATGTCATAAACATGTATCCTATACAGAATCACCTTGAATATTTCAGGAAGATTCTGTTCATGCTTCGTGTCAAGTGTCCTGGTTATAATGTACTTGATATGGCAAGTACGAGAATGTAAATGTCACGTTCTCCATCTCTAGGTGACGTTACACAACCCCGTGTACGGTGTTGGCACCCGACTATTAATCGGAAGCTAAGTAAGTCACATGGCCCTACAACAGTCACAGGAAAATAAATCAAGAGAACAAAATGAATCATTATACTGCAATTATGGCAAGGTACACTTGCCTGGTGTTTCGGCTCCAATTGTAACTCTGGCAACAACTGGATTTATAGGCAGTACTCCGGTCGCTGAAATAGACATCACTATCAGATCCAGAAAATATTAATCAGCTAGAAATGCCTGTCCTTGAGTCCAATTTGGACACAAGAGCAAAAATGATATTTTCAGGTCAAGGCAGGGTCCACATGTGGGTCGCTTTGCACCGAAAAATGCATCAGGGTCAAAGGTCTCCAAATTTGTCCAACTTAGTGTCAACAAGTCAGGAACGATGATACGAACCCAACGGAACTTCCAGAATTGGATTCCGATGAGCCGTTCTCAAAATCGTCCGTCGAGTGGAGCCTGTGGGGCCCACGACACGCGATTTTGTCAACGTTCTTAGAATCGAACCAAACTTGGCTCACAGGACCAGCGTATTACTACGAGTCCGATGGCACAAGTTTCGTCTCGATCCGACGTGTGTACACTAAGTTACAGCGAGAACCAGAAAGTACGGATACGGGGCGTTGTCGGCGGATACGCATTGATTTCGGTGTGCACGCACATCTGAATCAGCTTCCGTGAAATCCCGTACGTCCGTATCAATGACGCGCACGCATCTGTGAAGACCGCACGCGACCAAGTCGTCCCGTTTGGCGGGACGTACTCGATTCCGGGGTGAAACATGGCGTTATTTTTCCTGTTTTTGGATCGCGGTTCGCGATCGCCACAAGACGCGATGCACCGAGCGGGTTGCACGGGCACCGAGGGGGTCATACAGGCTACGCAATGCAACAGACGGAATCGAAATCGGGGTAGCGAGGAGTGAGATATGAGTACCTGAACAGGGCTCCGGAAAATCAATTTCTTCGTGTCCGACACGTGTCCGACACGTGTCTACAGAAGGTACGGCTTGAGTCTGGGTCGCTGGGAGTGGGGGTTCAGGCCGGCGGAGGTCGGCGAGGGCTCGGGGATGCCTCTAGGAGGCCGGGCGGCGCTCGGCTGAGTCGGCCGGAGCTGGGTCGCCGGAGTTCGAGCGGGCGGTGGCGGCCTGAAGGAGAGGAGGAGAGGGAGGCTGAAGACTGTCGTGGTCCGGTGCTCGGGACGGCTGGGCGGAGGTCGGGAATGGTCGGGAATGGTCGGGGGCGGTCGTCTCGAGGCGAAGCGGGCTGCACGACGGGGAGGACGGCGGGGCGAGGGCCGGAGGAGAGGGTGGCTAGGGCTTTATATAGGGGAGGAGCGGGGAGGCGGTGCGTCGACCGGTGCGGGGAGGCCAAGGGTCGGGCAGCGAAGCGGCGGCCGGTGCGGGTAGCCGGAGCGGTCGGGGAGGCCAATCGGCGGCGGCGGCAGCGTTATACGACGGAGGGGAGGAGAACCGTCGGCTGAGCGTTTGGTAGAAGAATGGCTATCGGGTTCGGGCGGACGGGTCGGGTCGGGTCTGCGGATCCGGCCCGATCCAAAACAAATAGATTACGGGTCGGGTCTGCGCTAGTGGGTCGGGTCTGGGTTAGACCCGGATCCGACCCGCTAAGGATTTGGTTTAATTAAACCGGTTCAGAAATTGGTTTGGTTTATTTCAAATAAACCCGGTTTATTGTGGTTTAATTAATTAATTAGTTTTTAGGGCTTTTAAAATACTTCCGGGGTCCAATAAATTCTCGAAAAATTATCCTATGTCTAGTTTTTCATTTTACACCATAAAATATTATTTTTATAATATTTTAATATTATTTATTATTATTTAAAATTTACTTAATAATTAAAATACTTGAATTTAATTATAGAAAATTCCCAGAAAATTCTCAGAAAATTCTAGAAAATTGTGAAAAATCTAAATTTAAAATTTTTTGAAAATCTGGGGGTTTACAATCTACCCCCTTAAGAGGATTGCGTCCTCGCAATCAAAGAATAACCGGTCAATAGAGATGACACGGTTGCAAAATTTATTCGAATCACAATACGATGAAGAAAATCAAGGTTGAGGGTTTAAACACATAGGAAAAATTATTTCCCTAAACAATGGAAGTTATGCAATTTCCCAAATATAGGAAATCTAAAAAATTACAGTTTTAAAAACCAGGTTATCTTTCAAAAACATATAAGTTTATCATTTATTAAACATTCTAAATTATTGGCAAGTTCAAAATTATCAGGTTAACACTAGGTTATCAATTATTAGCAAGTTAAAACTGTTAGGTCAAGTCTAGGGTCACGAACCAGCAGGCACGAACTACAGAAATGCTAAAAACGGAACTACAAAAACTTACTCGTATTAGCTACGCCATGGTTCTGCGCGTCTCCCACAGTCATCGCGAAAACTTGGCCGCGTCCTTGAGGTGGTGCCCTCTGCTATTGCTGGGCTTGCTGGTAGGGTGCTGCTTGAAGTGCCAAGGGTGGCCTTGGTTGATGTCCTCCTGGTGCTGGTAGAGCTTGTTGGTTTGCCCTTGGTGCTCCTTCTCCACGTTGAGTGCAATCCCTTACCGAATGCTGACGGGATCCGTATGCTAAACACAGTCCTAATCTACGTCGGCATTCCTTGGCGATATGACCTGCTTTGCCACAGTAGTGACAAGTAGCAAGGACTATTACTTGTGGGGTAGCTGCTTTCTGCTGTTGGTGTAGGTGAGGTCTCTTTGCAGCTTCTTCTTGTGGTGCTCTGGCTGTTGCTGATGGGGAAGGCCGCTTCAGACTGGTCTCTCTCCTGGTGACGCGCTCCATGCGTCGGGCTGCAGCAAGGACGTCCGAGTACGAAGTTGGTGCGACGGATCCGATCAGTTTCTGTAGCTCGAAGTTGAGTCCGTCGAAAAACTTCTCGGCCTTCTCTTCTTCTGTCGGGATTAATGCTGGGGCGAAGCGACTTAGACGAATAAACTCGGCGTTGTACTCTTTCACCGTCATAGCTTCCTGAGTGAGGCGATTGAACTTGTCCCAAAGTTCTGATCGAGCGATAGCCGGAATGTACATCTCCTGGAAGAGTCTGGAGAACTCTTCCCAAGTAACTCGGTCTGGTCCGAGCCGTGTCTCCTCGGATAGCCACCAGTGATGAGCATTGTCCGTCAATTGCATTCCGACGGCAGTCATCCAACGTTCCCGTGGAAGCTCAGCTGCTTCTAATTGATGCCGAATATTGGTGAGCCATTCATGAACTTCGGTTGGTCCCTCCTTGCCTGAGAAGGTACGGGGCTTCAGCTGGCAGAAATTGGTGACAGAGCCCGTCATTGGTCATCGAACCGGTAGGTTGGCCTGCTCCAGTGCATTTACTAGACTGTTCCTCAAGTAATCAGCCTCGCGTCGTTGAGCCTCGTGTTGGACTTGTTGCTGGGCTTGCATCATTGCGTAGATCATTTGGAATATTTGCTGCCCGTCAATAAGCTGCCCTTGTGGGAATACAGGCATCGGTGGAACGAACTACGGAGGAGGTGGTGGAATGTCATCACGCCAAAATCTAGAAGCTTGATGATCTGCTTGGCTGCTTCAATGAGTAGAGGGATCTCCACTCAATGGCGTCACTTCATCTTCTCCGTAGGTGGCTACAGCACATATTGGTGTGTTTGCTGGAGTTTCGTCGTTTGCTCTTGAATCCATTACTCTGCATCAAAAATAAACTATAAGAGCGTACAGGAATCAAGGCAAGATGCAAATCAAAAATTAATTCGAATACGATACAGATATCAAGAACGATTCAAGCAAGTGGATGAGATCCTAAAAACTTATCATATTCTTATTGCAGGCTTGTTCGGTCCCTAAGTTAAAACCGAACAATTTAGTCGTAGACCTGCATGGGCCACCACAAAAACTATGTCACACCCCAGTCCCAAAATATCGGGGACTGGACACGTGGTAATGGCCAGCAGCATGCACCGATGAACAACCCAATTTAATGGATCCATCGGGACATACTTAAGCTGTATTACAATAGTCAGAGTTTACTAATCTCATCCACAGAAAAAAGATAGCAATATCAGCAAAATAAATATTAAACAACAACCAGTCAAAGTAAATAAAATCGGGGAACAACCCGATATTAAGTCTGTTTACAAAAGTTTATTTAAACAGGAAAATAAATAGTTTAATAGCCATAAAACTGAGCATGGAAGAGGCAGATGTTCAGGAGAAGTCCTCGGTGATCACCTCGTCCTCAGGTTCTGGTATTGCTCCAAGAAGTGCTCCTGTTCCGTACACCTCAGGGTAGATCTCGTCAGCTAAATCTGGGGACATAAGCCATTTCAGGTCCTCAGGGGACATAGCAAGGTACAGAAAACACAAGCCAAAATAATGCAGCAAATAAAATAAATAGGGTAAATAAATAAACCAGCTAAGTGATATGCAAGTGAGAGTTTTAGTCATACTCAGGCTGAGACTACTACAGGATCAGTGTCGAAGAAACCATAGCAGTATTTTCTCGAAGGGCCAGAACTTGATATATATAGTAATATAATATTAGCAGGGTATAACCACTGATATATATATATATATATAAATAAATGAAAAGACAGTGCAGAATGTAAATACATATATATGTATATATGTACTGTATTATCCAGTACGCTATTATATAGTATATATTATATATAGATATATATATATATATATATATATATATATATATATATATATATATATATACATATATATATAATAAAAAGAAATACAGTGCAGGAATTATAAATACATATATAAATACTTATATTTACATATATACAAAAGAAAGAAAAAATGCAGAAATTTAAATACATATATATATATACTGTATTATCCAGTATTATTATCATATAGTATATATAATACCATATATAATACATATATAATACATATATAATATATAATACATATATAATTATATAGAGTAATATATATAGATATATATAAATATATACATACATATATTTATATATATAAAATGAAGAAAAAAAATACATATAAATATACATATTTATAATATATAATAATAATATATATATACACTGTATATATATATATACTGTATATAGTAATAATAATAGTAATAATAATAATTTATATATATTATTACATATAGAATACATATATATATATACATATATATATATATATGCTACACACACACACACACACACACACACACACATATATATATATATATATATATATATATATATATATATATATATATATATATATATATATATATATATATATATATATATATAATAAAAACAGAAATAAAAGATGCATACATAAATATAATAATATATATACAGTATAAATTCTGTATTTTAAGTATATATATTATATATATATATATATATATAGTAATATATATAATTATATATTTACATATATATATATAGATATATATTTATATATATATATATTTACATATACATATAAATAGAAATAGAAATACATACAGTATATATACAGTAATTAAATAATTAAATAATATATAATATGTATTATATATCATATAATATATAATATATATAAATATAAACATTAATATATATATATACATATATATACTTATATATATATATATACATACATATATTTAAATACATGTATAAATACGTATAATACGAAGGTATACCTGACACGTCAGGGGGGGCCCGCGTCGTCGCCGGTGGAGGTCCGGCGGAGCTCCGGCGAGCTACGGCGGCGGCTGCAGCGGCTGCAACAGTCAGCAGTAGCAGCAACAGCAGCTGTTGCGGTGGCTATGGCGGCGGTTGCGGTGGTGGTGGAGGCAGCTCAGGGTGGCAGGGCGGAGGAGGAGGGGACGGCGAAGAGGTCTGAGGTGGTGGCGGAGGTCGGAGGCTGCCGGAGGGGGAGTTCGAGGCGGTTGGGGTGGCTCGGGGATGCAGTGGCGGTTGAGGGAGGAGATGCTGCGGGGGAGGTGGAGGAGGCTGGGGGTGTCGTGGGGCGGTGGGGGTGGGCTGGTCCGGCGGAGGAGGTCAGAGCGGAGCAGATTGGGGTGGTGGCGGTGGACTACGGCGGCGGGTGGTGGCGGTTGAGGCGTTCGGGTGGTGGGGTGGTGATGTTGCTGTTGTTGGTGATGGTGGTGTGGCCGAAGCTGGCAGCGGGTGGCGGAGGCTAGGGCGGTGGTTCGGTGACTGGGGAGGAGGCCAGAGGGTGGCGAAGCTACGGCGGAGGGCGGTGGCCGGAGGGAGGGTTGTGGGGAGTTCGGGTGAAGGGGGAGGGGTTATATATAGGGTTAGGGTTAGGATAGAATTGTAAATAGTTTAAATGTTGGGGGTTTTTAGGTAATTTATTAACTAAAATATCTATTTCAGATATTTTAGGATATTAATCTGATATTTTGAGGTGGGCCCTATGCCACGTGTACGGTCCACGTTCACCGGCCAATAGGAAGGTGCCACCTCGCACTGTAATTTACAGAAAAATCCCTGTAATTCCATAAATTGCAGAAAAGTCCTAAAATTAGAAAATTGCGCAATTATGCAATTTGTCTGATTAAAAACACTGATTCCTAAAAATACCAAATTGCACAGAATTGAGGGGGAAAGCTAGGGGAATGCCTTGGGAAGTGTGGGGGTGAGCCTGGGCAGGGGCAGGGTCAGATTCTTTGGGTGATACGGGTCACCGTATTTATTATTTAATAAATACTGCGCACGGTGTTCACTAATTATTTAGAGGCAGTTAGGGTCATAATTTTTCTACGGTGTCAATACACTAATTGTAGTATATTTAGTGTAGAATATTATCGTATTTTTGTTTGGGCAAAACAGGTGCCTACTGGTCCTCAAATCTCTAGGGGTACAGAGATGGGTAAAGAGCAGAAAATTAAATAGGGAATAAATACGTACGTTTGTAACGATATTTGTGCGACTAAAACGAAGCACAAAATAAAGTATCTGGGAGTTGCACAAAATTCATAAAAATAGTCTAACATGTCTAGGGCAGGTATGTGAACTTGTTTGGGAATAACAGCTAGTGTAATATTCTAAAAAAAAATTAGATAATGGACAGGTGTACAATCAATAGGATATGCAAGCAAAAATAAATTTAAAAAGTTCCAATAATTCTAATTGGCTAAAAATAATTTTAAAATACTGAAATCTGGTCGAGGGAGTTTACAATCTACCCTCCTTAGAATATTTCGTCCTCGAAATAAAAACAGACATATAATGAGAACGAAAGATTGATTGAATTGAAATATTAGGACATAGACATAGCTGAAGATTTATTCGAAATATTTTGGACATACCCTGGTCTGAAAATAGATGGGGGAAGCATTATCGAATATCCTCTTCTCGTTCCCAGGTTGATTTGCCTGGTGCATGTTTTTTTCATGCAATATGAACTAGAGGGATAGTCTGGCCTCGTAACATCGTCTCGCTACGATCTAGGATTTCTACGGTGCTTTAACCGTGATTTCAATGGTCCAACACATGACTTGGATCCCGAGAGTATATCCGTAGCTGGGATACGTAGAAGACGTCATGTACTTTCCAATGTCTGAGGTACTTGTTAATTTGTATGCAACTTCTCTGATGCGTTCCAACACATCGAAGGGTCCGATGTACCTCGAGCTTAGTTTTCATTTTCTTCCAAGTCTGATAGCTCCTCGGATAGGTGAGAACACATGTCCTCCTATTTACCTTATGTGTACCCTTTATCCAAATTTTTATGGGTATCACCAGGTTTAACAGGTCGTATATTATTGGCAGTTCATGATGTTTTTCTTAAGGCTAACATCTGTCTACCCTCTCTCCTTCAATCTAATTGCTCTATTCCCAATAGTAGCTATAACTAATCTATTTATCGATGGTGAACACATGAGACTAGAAGTTACTGACTACCCTAATAAGTTAAATCTAATTTGAAAACTACCTGTAGTACTCAGCTACTACTACCTTCATATGATTGAGCCTAGCAATCGATGTCTAGCAGTCTACCTATCTGTTGTAGTTTAGTCCTGATTATTCTCTAAGGGTGGAAAAATAATTTAGGTTGGATACTATAAGTCTTCAGGTAACTGGGGTGATCTACTAGGATTTGCTATCTTAGGTACTATCTATTTCTGAATGGGTAACCTGGTGGTCTAAAGATGACGCTTCTCTTCCCATAGTCTAGTATAGCATTTGTACTGGCTTTAATTAGTCCATGCCTAAGACAACGTCAAAGTTTGGTATTGGAAGTATCAAGAATTGCGTCCTTATTACTCTACTATACATGACTACTAGCATGCTTTAGTAATGTTGGTAACTGAAACAAGGCCTTCTCCGGTAAATGTGGCTATTTGCATGGCTACGAAACTACTAGATGTGATGACAGTGTAGTGCTAGAATCAAATAATGCGGTTTATAGGTATTATTGCAATTATAAGGGTACCTGAAATGGTTTCACATTCCGGTTCTTCTGCAACTGCAGCTAGTGCAAAGGCCTGCTCGTGCCTTTGTCTTTCGGTTTGTTGTCTGGCTAGGTAGTACTACGTTCCCTGAGTGGCCAAGGGTGGTCCCCTCTGAAATCTTCCAGATGCTAGGAGATGCTGACCTCTAGTAGGGGGTTGCATTCTCTGGGCTGGTGCTGCTGGTCCTTGCCCGTTCTGGAGTGCTGCTTCTCTGTGTTGTGGGCAGTCTCTGGCCCTATGTTGATTGTCTCCACATATCAGGCATAGTCTATACTTTCTTCGGCAATTTTTGGCATAATGTCCTTTCCTGCCACAATAGTGACAAGTCGGAAGTTCCTTGTATTGATATGGCCCTGTTTTGTGTTGTGCCTGATTTTCCAGGTGACAGATTGGTCTCCCTGCTCCGGTCTGGTCTCTGGCTGATATGGTTGGATTTGAGCATCTTGCTTCTCGGCCAATGGCTTCTTGTATCCTTGTCTCTGAAAGAACTTCCTCGTAGGAATTCCTCGACTGTGTCGTAGTATGCCCTTGGAGCTCGAGGGTAAGGCCGTGATGAAATTTCAGGGCCTTCTCCAGCTCGTTAGGTATTAGGATGGCACCGAATTGACTTAGTCGACTGAACTCTGCGTCGTAGGCGTCGACGGTCATATTTTCTTGTTCCAAATGCAGGAACTGGAAGTACAGATCATCTCTGGCCGAGGCTGGAAAGTATTTTGCATTGAAGTATTCCAGAAATTGTTTCCAAGTATTGTTCTTGCCGATGCTGCGCTCTATGGAGTCCCACCAGTGATGGGCGTTGCCTTTTAGTTGGGCCCATACTGCGGTCATCCATAGGTCGGGGTGAAGCTGTGAACCTTCTAGCAGCATTTTCGTGTTGGAGATCCAGTCTGAGATCTCTTCCGGAGTTTCGCTGCCCTTAAAGGTTCTTGAGTTCATCCGGCGAAAGCCTTGGACAGTGCCAGCTGGTTGGGCAGGTGCTGGTGTTGGGGCAGCTGTCCTCTCCAGAGCTGTCATCAAGCTCTGTCTCAGGGCTTCTGTTTGTTGCCACTGAGCCTGTCTCAGGGCTTCAGTTTGTTGTAACATGGCTTGAAGGATCTGAAACATTTGAGGCTGTCCCTCAAATTGTGGCATCAGGGCTGCAAGGGCTGGAGGTAGAGGCAAAGGTGTCTCCGCCTGCGGTGTTGGTGCCTGGAAAGTTTGCCCTTCTTGCTGGGCTGGTGCTGCTCCGTGGGCAGGATCCTGGTGACGGTATGGGGTTGTCGGATAGACTAGCATCCTTCTCGGAGATTGGTCTCTTGGAGGGGTTGGTGTCCTTTGGACATTTGGCGAGGGGTCTGTTGCTTGGTCAGCCCCATCAATCGCGTGTTTCCCGGATATGTCCATATTTCTGATGAAAAATAGAATAATTTAGAAAAGTACGAAGGAAAATAATAATAATCAAGCAGGATGCAAAAATTTAAGAATGAGTCATAGTGGATGAGACCTAGTGTTCCTATCCTAGTGCAGGCTTGCTGGGCATGTCATCATACCACTAGTAATTTAACAGGACCTGCATGGGCCACCACTAAAACCGTGTCACGCCCCAGTCCCAAAAATATACAGAACTAGACCACGTGGCATTGGCCAGCTGACATGTCACTAAGGGTTTACCCAATTTAATGGACCCAAAGTAACATGCTACGCTGTCCTAAAATACTATAAGTCTAATACAGGTAAATCTAATCTCATCCACAGAAATATCAGAAAATATGTGCTTAATATATAGATGCTGAGTCTGAAATGTCATACACAAATCAGATAAAGTCAGGTGGGAACAAACCCACTACAAAAGATAAGCAAAAGTGAAGTAGGATAAACTAGCACATCGTCCTCTAAATATATAGCTCCAACTCCAGATGCACTCAGGCAGACTCTGATGGCATCTCCTCTAACTCCTTCTCAGGGCATATCCAGTCTCCTGTCCAGGTCCAGGTACTGTGGGATAGAGTGTCTCAGCTAAACCTGGCAGGGAACCAGGTCCTCAGAGGGACGTAACAAGATATAGAAAAATAATATGCCATGTATATAAATACTGAATAAATAAATACAGGGTGCTAACCAGCTAAGTGAATGCAATTTGAGACAACCTAGTACGTATGGGAAAGTGTGGCTAGACATATGCTGACGTAATTCACCAATCCGTAGTGACTGGCTAGTATATGCCACATATGCCCCCGTTCAAGGGCACTATACAATTTTCCATCTACGATGAGTATGGTCACATGAATATATATATAACAACCGTATCACTCCGTCGAGTGTGGCCACAGGATAAAGAGGTGGGTGTCCCATACGTCTTTTAGTCGTTCTCCCCGCCCAATGTAACTAATGCCAAGTCGTAACCTTCCTGATTTTGTTCTAAGCCGTGATGCACGTCGTACGTACTGGTAGCTAATCAACTACGCAAACTTGCATCCCAAAATAAAGTGCAACATTGTTGCGTGTACCCGTGATAGGGTCTAAGAGGATATTAGGATACCCTCACAGTTGATGGTAAGTCTGTATAAACTAGTTAATTACACTACGTGTCAACGTACTTGTTGACGGTACCTGAGGCAGTCTCAGATACATACTGTTATATATAAATTTACTAAAATGAACATTCAACAGTTAATAATTTAAACAGTAAAAATTTGGCAAGGTATACTTGCCTACTCCCTGATAGTGTTGGAAACTTGATTTCACAGTCAAGTTTGAGGTTGCTTGTGACAGGGGGCCACTGGCTGTGCTGGAGTTGGGTTCTGTTAAAACATACAGGGTTCGTGAATATCATGGTATAATTTGACAATATATAGGATACACATATAGATTATATATATGTACATATACAGTATATATAGTAGTATATATATATAGCATATATATATGATAAAGAAAAGAAAAATGCAAGTAATGTAAATAGATATATATATATATATATATATATATATATATATATATATATATATATATATATATATATATATATATATATATATATATATATATATAGGCTGTATTATACAGCAATTATAATATTTATAATAGTAGCAGGGTATATATAACCACTGATATATATAGTAATATAATATTAGCAGGGTATAACCACTGATATATATATATATATATATAAATAAATGAAAAGACAGTGCAGAATGTAAATACATATATATGTATATATGTACTGTATTATCCAGTACGCTATTATATAGTATATATTATATATAGATATATATATATATACATATATATATATATAATAAAAAGAAATACAGTGCAGGAATTATAAATACATATATAAATACTTATATTTACATATATACAAAAGAAAGAAAAAATGCAGAAATTTAAATACATATATATATATATACTGTATTATCCAGTATTATTATCATATAGTATATATAATACCATATATAATACATATATAATACATATATAATATATAATACATATATAATTATATAGAGTAATATATATAGATATATATAAATATATACATACATATATTTATATATATAAAATGAAGAAAAAGAAAAAAAATACATATATATACATATTTATAATATATAATAATAATAATATATATATACACTGTATATATATATATATTGTATATAGTAATAATAATAGTAATAATAATAATTTATATATATATATATAGTAATATATATAATTATATATTTACATATATATATAGATATATATTTATATATATATATATTTACATATACATATAAATAGAAATAGAAATATAAATACATACAGTATATATACAGTAATTAAATAATTAAATAATATATAATATGTATTATATATCATATAATATATAATATATATAAATATAAACATTAATATATATATATACATATATATACTTATATATATATATATACATACATATATTTAAATACATGTATAAATACGTATAATACGAAGGTATACCTGACACGTCAGGGGGGGCCGCGTCGTCGCCGGTGGAGGTCCGACGGAGCTCCGGCGAGCTACGGCGGCGGCTGCAGCAGCAGCAGCAGCTGCAACAGTCAGCAGTAGCAGCAACAGCAGCTGCTGCGGTGGCTATGGCGGCGGTTGCGGTGGTGGTGGAGGCAGCTCAGGGTGGCAGGGCGGAGGAGGAGGGGACGACGAAGAGGTCTGAGGTGGTGGCGGAGGTCGGAGGCTGCCGGAGGGGGAGTTCGAGGCGGTTGGGGTGGCTCGGGGATGCAGTGGCGGTTGAGGGAGGAGATGCTGCGGGGGAGGTGGAGGAGGCTGGGGGTGTCGTGGGGCGGTGGGGGTGAGCTGGTCCGGCGGAGGAGGTCAGAGCGGAGCAGATTGGGGTGGTGGCGGTGGACTACGGCGGCGGGTGGTGGCGGTTGAGGCGTTCGGGTGGTGGGGTGGTGATGTTGCTGTTGTTGGTGATGGTGGTGTGGCCGAAGCTGGCGGCGGAGGCTAGGGCGGTGGTCCGGTGACTGGGGAGGAGGCCAGAGGGTGGCGGAGGTACGGCGGAGGGCGGTGGCCGGAGGGAGGGTTGTGGGGAGTTCGGGTGAAGGGGGAGGGGTTATATATAGGGTTAGGGTTAGGATAGAATTGTAAATAGTTTAAATGTTGGGGGTTTTTAGGTAATTTATTAACTAAAATATCTATTTCAGATATTTTAGGATATTAATCTGATATTTTGAGGTGGGCCCTATGCCACGTGTACGGTCCACGTTCACCGACCAATAGGAAGGTGCCACCTCGCACTGTAATTTATAGAAAAACCCCTATAATTCTATAAATTGCAGAAAAGTCCTAAAATTAGAAAATTGCACAATTATGCAATTTGTCTGATTAAAACACTGATTCCTAAAAATACCAAATTGCACAGGATTGAGGGGGAAAGCTAGGGGAATGCCTTGGGAAGTGTGGGGGTGAGCCTGGGCAGGGGCAGGGTCAGATTCTTTGGGTGATACGGGTCACCGTATTTATTATTTAATAAATACTGCGCACGGTGTTCACTAATTATTTAGAGGCAGTTAGGGTCATAATTTTTCTACGGTGTCAATACACTAATTGTAGTATATTCAGTGTAGAATATTATCGTATTTTTGTTTGGGCAAAACAGGTGCCTACTGGTCCTCAAATCTCTAGGGGTACAGAGATGGGTAAAGAGCAGAAAATTAAATAGGGAATAAATACGTACGTTTGTAACGATATTTGTGCGACTAAAACGAAGCACAAAACGAAGTATCTGGGAGTTGCACAAAATTCATAAAAATAGTCTAACATGTCTAGGGCAGGTATGTGAACTTGTTTGGGAATAACAGCTAGTGTAATATTCTAAATAAAATTGGGTAATGGACAGGTGTACAATCAATAGGATATGCAAGCAAAAATAAATTTAAAAAGTTCCAATAATTCTAATTGGCTAAAAATAATTTTAAAATACTAAAATCTGGTCGAGGGAGTTTACAGATCACCTCGTCCTCAGGTTCTGGTACTGCTCCGAGAAGTGCTCATGTTCCGTACACCTCAGGGTAGATCTCGTCAGCTAAATCTGGGACATAATCCATTCCAGGTCCTCAGGGGACATAGCAAGGTACAGAAAATACAAGTCAAAATAATACAGCAAATAAAACAAATAGGGTAAATTAATAAACCAGCTAAGTGATATGCAAGTGAGAGTTTTAGTCATACTCAGGCTGAGACTACTACAGGATCAGTATCGAAGAAACCATAGCAGTATTTTCTCGAAGGGCCAGAACTTGCGCCAAAGCTCTGTATCAGAGACTAAGACACCTCCAGATGACATTATTTATATTATAATCATCCTTGATATGGTAATACTCTCCCCACCCAATGTAATCTCACGTCACAATTCTCAATGTTCATGTTACGCAAGATTAAACTAATGCAATAAGTCCGGATAAAATCTAAGCATGTAAAGATGTCATAAACCTATATCCTATACAGAATCACCTTGAATATTTCAGGAAGATTCTGTTCATGCTTCGTGTCAAGTGTCCTGGTTATAATGTACTTGATATGGCAAGTACGAGAATGTAAATGTCACGTTCTCCATCTCTAGGTGACGTTACACAACCCCGCGTACGGTGTTGGCACCCGACTATTAATCGGAAGCTAAGTAAGTCACACGGCCCTAGGTTGAGCATGTACCACAGTCACAGGAAAATAAATCAAGAGAACAAAATGAATCATTATACTGCAATTATGGCAAGGTACACTTGCCTGGTGTTTCGGTTCCAATTGTAACTCTGGCAACAGCTGAATTTGCAGGCAGTACTCCGGTCGCTGAAATAGATATCACTATCAGATCCAGAAAATATTAATCAGCTAGAAACGCCTGTCCTTGAGTCCAATTTGGACACAAGGGCAAAAATGATATTTTCAGGTCAAGACGGGGTCCACATGTGGGTCGCTTTGCACCGAAAAATGCGTCAGGGTCAAAGGTCTCCAAATCTGTCCAACTTAGTGTCAACAAGTCAGGAACGATGATACAAACCCAACGGAACTTCCAGAATTGGATTCCGATGAGCCGTTCTCAAAATCGTCCGTCGAGTGGAGCCTGTGGGGCCCACGACACGCGATTTTGTCAACGTTCTTAGAATCGAACCAAACTTGGCTCACAGGACCAGCGTATTGCTATGAGTCCGATGGCGCAAGTTTCGTCTCGATCCGACGTGTGTACACTAAGTTACAGCGAGAACCAGAAAGTACGGATACGAGGAGTTGTCGGCGGATACGCATTGATTCCGGTGTGCACGCACATCCGAATCAGCTTTCGCGAAATCCCGTACGTCCGTATCAACGACGCGCCCGCATCTGTGAAGACCGCACGCGACCAAGTCATCCCGTTTGGCGGGACGTACTCGATTCCGGGGTAAAATATGGCGTTGTTTTTTCAGTTTTTGGATCGCGGTTCGCGATCGCCACAGGACGCGATGCACCGAGCGGGTTGCACGGGCACCGAGGGGGTCATGCAGGCTACGCGATGCAACAGACGGAATCAAAATCGGGGTAGCGATGAGTGAGATACGAGTACCTGAACAGGGCTCCGAAAAATCAATTTCTTCGTGTCCGACACGTGTCCGACACGTGTCCACAGAAGCTAGGGCTTGAGTCTGGGTCGCTGGGAGTGGGGGTTCAGGCCGGCGGAGGTCGGCGAGGGCTCGGGGATGCCTCGGGGAGGCCGGGCGGCGCTCGGCTGAGTCGGTCGGAGCTGGGTCGCCGGAGTTCGAGCGGGCGGAGGCGGCCTGAAGGAGAGGAGGAGAGGGAGGCTGAAGACTGTCGTGGTCCGGTGCTCGGGGCGACTGGGCGGAGGTCGGGAATGGTCGGGGGCGGGCGTCTCGAGGAGGAGCGGGCTGCACGGCGGGGAGGACAGCGGGGCGAGGGCCGGAGGAGAGGGTGGCTAGGGCTTTATATAGGGGAGGAGCGGGGAGGCGGTGCGTCGACCGGTGCGGGGAGGCCGAGCGGTCGGGCAGCGAAGCGGCGGCCGGTACGGGTAGCCGGAGCGGTCGGGGAGGCCAATCGGCGGCGGCGGCAGCGTTATACGGCGGAGGGGAGGAGAACCGTCGGCTGAGCGTTTGGGAGAAGAATGGCTATCGGGTTCGGGCGGACGGGTCGGGTCGGGTCTGCGGATCCGGCCCGATCCAAAACAAATGGATTACGGGTCGGGTCTGCGCTAGTGGGTCGGGTCTGGGTTAGACCCGGATCCGACCCGCTAAGAATTTGGTTTAATTAAACCGGTTCAGAAATTGGTTTGGTTTATTTCAAATAAACCCGGTTTATTGTGGTTTAATTAATTAATTAGTTTCTAGGGCTTTTAAAATGCTTCCGGGGTCCAATAAATTCTCGAAAAATTGTCCTATGTCTAGTTTTTCATTTTACACCATAAAATATTATTTTCATAATATTTTAATATTATTTATTATCATTTAAAAATCACGAATAATTAAAACACTTGAATTTAATTACAGAAAATTTCAGAAAATTATGAAAAATCCAAATTTAAAAATTCTTGAAAATCAGGGGGTTTACAGGAGGTGTAACTTGTTGGTTATGGGATTATGGATAAAGCCTTTTTCTTTATTTTTTTCGTATGTAGTCTTGTACTTGATGTTGACCGAGCTCCCATTGTCGATAAGGACTCATTACGGATCTGTAACCACCACTTTTCATCTTAGGGATATTTTGATAATTTTATATGTAGTTAATTTTATTTTATTATATTATGTTAGTAGTTGGTCTATAATTAATTAGAGCTTGCAAAAAAAATTAATGTTAGTATTAGTGTTAGCATTAGTGTTAGTTAATTAGAATTAATTAAGTTAAGTTTTATTATAAAAAAAATTATTTTTAGTGTAGAGATTCCTTCCATAACCAATTAGATTATTTTTCCTCCCATTTTAAATTTAAATTAGAATGGAGAGTGGCACAATTAGTAATTAGAACCAATTACAAGCTCACGTAGTGGACCACCTTGTCATGAAGAGATTTGAATTTTAATTCCCTCGATTTATTCCTACTTTTTTTCCCAAGTAGTTCAATTTCATTTTTTTTTCCTAAATTTAGATCTAGAATTTACTTTCCATTTCATTTTCTCCCAAACCATTTCATTCAACTTTCATTGGAGAGCAATGAGCTTGGAGCACAAGGAGAAGCTTGAGGAAGAGTCCAATTCTTGGAGGATCGTGTCTGACTCATCTCTTCCGTGTCCAAATTCAAAATTTTCCAAAGAGGCTACCAATACACTAGGTAATTCTCTCAAATTTATCAAATTCATGTTTAGGAACATCCATTGGTCATGTAGGAACATTTCCATGGTTAGATTTGGTCTCCCAATAGTATATCTAGGTACTAGGAGCCCTCAATTTGGTAGATCTAAATTGGTGTCATAATTTTGGGCCTCAAATTGAGAAAAACTCCAATTGTGTCCTTTGAGTGTGTGTATTATGTCCTATAAGGATTATTGATGTTATTTGATGATGGAAAGATGTTCTTGTGTCCAAAATTGGATACAAAAAGTGTGTATCATGATGCACCATGATACGGTGGTGTAAAATTTGTATTTCCTTTGTAATTGTGCTCTAGTGTGTCAATTTCATATAGATTCATTAAAATTACTCTATTTTACTTAATTATAGTTATATTTCATATATAAACTATGTTCTATATATTGATGGATATTGTAGTGTTTGGAGTAGAAATCAAGGGAGTATCATATGTATTGGTGCGTATCATAGCGTATTGCACACCAAGTATTTGTGAATTGGATTAGTGTGTGTGTCTATTTATGCTATTGAGTATCATAGAAAATGTATATATGTATATGTATATGTATATGTATATGTATATGTATATGTATATGTGAATGTATAGATATATATGTATATGCGTGTATCTATATATGTATATATGTGTGTGGGAGGAGTTAGAGATGAGGGAAAAGTGTCAATTGCAGTGAAGAGGGGAGAGTGGAGCTCGATCTGTGTGCTGTAAACTACAGCACTTGAAATGGATGCTCTGCTAGGCAGCAGCAGTTATTGATCGAGCAGCTGCACTTGGAGTGCACTCTTTACCTTAGGTCCATTTTGGGATGAGATCATGAATTGTGTTAGGACATCTTCGCGATACTTTGGCTTTGTCATCCTGCTTCGGTTTGGCTAATCATTTTTAGATTTAGGGACGGTATGGCTAGCTATGCTACCCGACTTGATTCAGTAATTTGGTAAATGTAGTTGTTGAGAAGGAAGACTACTGAAGCAAAATCACCAAGAGATTCTGTAAATGCAAGATCAAGATCTCATAAATTGTAAACCTGAGATGAATAGTGATCCAAATATTTCCAGTTGAGCTAGAAATCTTTAGTAAGAGCTTATGTGGTGCAGCTCGACTGCAGATTGAACAAGGGGGATCATGTATAGGTGTAGTTAAAAATTTGGAGAGGTTGTGAAGGGGCCAGGCAAGTGCCCCCCTCTTGAGCAGCACATTGATCAATACTTGCACAATCATATGGTTGCCTTGACTAAAGGGTGTGTGCAGGAAGTTCACTTGGGTGTTGTTGTTCAAATGCTTGGTTTAAGTCAAGTGCAGGTGATGTTAGGTGAACTAAGTATAACAGTGGCACTTGGGGCATGATGCATTGTTGCAGTGTGTATACTTAGCAGTATATCAGGAAGGTGAAGGGTATGGGGCAATTAAGGTATGCTCTGCAGTGTATCAGTAGGGGCATGGTATAGCATGGGTGTCAGTCCAGTGTAGATTAATAGCACTATTGTGTAACTTGTCCACAAGTGTGCACCAGTGTGATAAGGGGTTTTGAGTGTTCAAGGTTAAGAGTATTGTGTATCAGTGATACATGGGTATCCTGTCACGCCCCAGTCCCAAAATACGTAGGACTAGGAATACGTAACACGCCAGCCGTATGTATACGAACTCCAATATATGGAAATCATATACACGCGTACGCTGTACATAAATATCCAATCCACAATGGTAAATATATGTCACAACAAGTCACACGCAGTTCTATATCTCATCCACAGCACAAATAATAGAATAATGGAAATCAATAAATGAATATCAAAGAAGCAGTCTCAAATAGTAATCTCAAAGTGTGATAGTCGGGTGGAAACAAATCCACTACCAATCGACTATAATAAACTACTAAAGGGAGAGAAGAGAATAACTCTAATATAAGAATAAATGTCTAGAAAAGAATAGCAACTAGAATCTCTAAACAGCTGCAATGAATCACATATAATCAGAAGGTAAGATCTTCTCAGACTGATAGGTAGCGTCAGGTCCAGGTCTATACTCCTGCGGGTACTCCTGCTCACCTATATCTGGAAGGGACCAGGTCCTCAGAGGGACGTAACAAGATACAAAAAGCACATGCCAATAAAGTACTGAAAATAAACATCCATTGGGGTCGCCTAACCATCTATGTGAATGCAGTTTGAGAACAACTTTCCACCAAGTGGGCTATCTGGCTAAAATGGGATTGGCATGGTTCTCTTGGAGATCCAGGGGCCTACAAAGGCACGACGACTTTCGAACGTCGGAGGCCCACCTGATAATATATAATATATAGTGGTCATCATGACCGCGCATCTCCGGCGGAGCGTACGGGTTACACAAGGAAAGTGCAAAGGAGCCCAAATGCCTTACTTGTTGTTCTCCCCACCCAATGCTCTAAGCATGTCATGTCCATGACACGATAACCCTCTAATAACCGCCAGGTCTACTAGCATGCAAAGTTTCTATTGGCAGTTATCCCTATCCGTCGTACGACCTATACGTACCAGTGGCCAGCCGAATACGCAAGTCCGTGTCCTACATGTGACTCACACTCATGTAAGAATAGTGTCATGGCCAATGAAACATAAATGCCTCATGAAGACGGGGTAGTCTCATAAAGTAGGTCCAATGCATATACATAAATAAAAATATAGTACGACGACACCGTCGTTGCCCCCAAGTTTCCTTGGACGCGCAGTTTATATAGCAGTTAAAATAAATGAAATAAATAAACAGAAAATAAATATGCATGCCTCACATGGAATGTAAAAAAAATAGTACAATGGCAAGGTATACTTGTCTGGCAAGAAATCTGTAAAGTGTACGCGCCCAAATGTCAAGGACACAGAACCTGGAACTAAGGACTCCGAACAAACGTCTTCGGATGCTGAAATAAACATCACCAACGTTTCCGGAATGAGCAAAATAGCTAAAAAGTACATCCCTTTCGTCCAATTTGGACACAGGGACAAAACGGTAATTTTGGGTAAAAGTGGGGTCCACGTGTGGCCTACTTTGCACCGAAAAGCGTGCCAAGGGTAACAGTCTCTAAATGGGACAAACTATAGGTCAAATAACTCTAGATGTCAATACGAACCCAACGGTATGTCCAAATATGGATTCCGATGAGCCGAACACAATTTTGTCCAAAAAGTCAACTGTGGGGCCCGCCAATTGGCGATCTGGTCAACCGTCTCAGAAATACGTGAAAATTGGGTCACAGGACCAGCGCGTTACCACGAGTCCATTGGTGCAAGTTTCGTCGCAATCCGACTAGCGTGCACAAAATACGTGCGAGTTCCACAAAAATTGTGACACGGGATGTGTCCGCGGATACGGCCTGATTCCGGCGCGCACACGCGTCCAAATCAGTTTCCACAAATTTTCACGTGTCCAGTTATGCTGCGTGCACCATTCAGTACACTTGGCACACGGCGGGGCGGTTCCGTTTGGCGGGACGCGCTCCGTTTTCCAACTTTTGGAAATCTGGAAAAAGTGGGTACGCGCAGTTTTGTGACGCATTAAACTATGTCCACAGCAACTAATAGCATAGGGTTATTTAACAGAAAATAAAGTAGGTCAAGTATTCTACAGGTATCAAAAAGAATCACCGAATTCGGATCTCTGTGGTGGGAGATACGAACTCGGCAATATGGGTGGTCATTCTGGAATTCTGCGATTCCAGAATTGGGTCTGTCCGTCCACTTTGGACGCTATTTTTCACCTAGGGGCACACATTTTCTGAGGTTGGCTATAAAACAGATACTGGAGAGAGTTAAGGGATGATCATACCTATGAAAATGGAACAGCGTTTGGTTGAGCGAGTCGACGGAAAATTACTCCGGAGCGAAGGTGCCTCGAGTGGGAATCTGCAGGGCGAGGTCGGCGTCGACGGGATGGTTGGATGGCTTGGTGGGGCTTTTCTGGCTGCGGTGACGGCTCTAGATGGGAAGAGGAGGTCTGAAAATTAGGTTAGGGTTTTTGAGAGAGAAAAAATATATATATATATTAATATAGGAAAGAGAGAGGGTTGGGGCGGATGGGTTCCGCGGGCAACAGGGGGTCGGGTGAAAGGGAATAAGTGGATTGCTAAAGGCTAATGAAAAGGGGCGGGTGTACCCTGGGAAATCAGCAAGTTACTGCGCATTGCTTGCTTGCTGCATGGATGGTAGCAAAGCAAAATGCTAAAGGGAATAAGTATGTTATTATTATTATTATTATTATTATTATTAACAGATTCTTATTAAATTCTTTTCTTAATCTATATATACATACATATATATATTTGTGTATACATATATATTATATATATTCTTATAAGAAAATTTATATATTAGGATAATGCACACCGTTAGGCTAGCAACTGCTCAAGGGGGTCTCCTACATGGAATAAAATCCGAAAAATTCCTGATGGTCCCATAAGTCATCTAAGTGCCCGAACACCTAACATAAAAATTATTAAAAATCTATTTCTCCTATTTAGACCTAATTACCATAATTTAATTAATAATTAATAAATAAAGGCTATATACGATTTTCTAGGGAGGGGATTTTACATTCTACCCAACTTGTAAAAATTTCGTCCTCGAAATTAAAATTAAGCCACGATAGAATGCAAGGATGGTATAAGATATAAATTAACAATGTAAATTCATACCTTGGTCTGCGAATAGGTTCGGAAAACGCTTGCGCATGTCGTCCTCGCGCTCCCAAGTTGATTCTCCTGGCGCGCCATGTCTCCATGCTACGCGAACCAAGGGAATAGACTGGTTCCTCAACACTTTCTCTCGACGATCAAGGATTCCCACGGGTTGCTCTTGGTAAGACAAGCTCGGCCCAATGGTGATCTTCGAATGGTCGAGAACATGACTGCTGTCTGCCACATATCGCCTGAGCTGCGACACATGGAATACGTCAAGTACTCCCTCCAGTGAAGGTGGTAGCGCAAGTCGATATGCCACCTCTCCAACTCTCTCGAGCACGTCAAATGGCCCAATATACCTTGGACTCAACTTGCCGTGCCCTCCGAATCGGATGGTGCCTCTGGTCGGTGATATCCTCAAGAAGACGTGATCGCCCTCTTTGAACTCCAAGGGACGACGATGAAGGTCTGCCCACTGCTTCTGCCTGTCTTGCGCTGCTCGCAAGTGTCCATGAATCTTCTTGACTGTCTCTACGGTGTTGACCACCAACTCGGGTCCCAGAATCTGACGTTCTCCCACGTCACTCCAACACACAGGAGACCTATATTTTCTTCCATACAATGCTTCAAACGGAGCCATCTGAATACTCGCTTGATAGCTATTGTTGTAAGAAAACTCTACAAGATGTAGGTGGTCCTCCCATGATCCTCCGAAGTCTAACATGCAAGCCCTCAACATGTCCTCCAAGGTCTGAATAGTACGCTCAGACTGCCCATCTGTCTGCGGGTGGTTAGATGTACTGAACTTCAGACGAGTACCAAGACTCTCTTGTATGCTCCTCCAAAAATGCGATGTGAAGCGCGAATCTCTGTCCGATACAATACTGACTGGTATGCCGTGCAATCTCACGATCTGCCTCATATATAAGTCAACTAAAGCTTCTGTAGACTGACCCACTCTAAAAGGTATAAAATGGGCTGACTTGGTGAGTCGGTCCACTATTACCCATACTGCATCTCTCCCACTTGGACTCTTGGGAAAACCCGTGACGAAGTCCATAGTGATGTGCTCCCACTTCCACTCTGGAATCGGAAGTGGTTGCAATAATCCTGCTGTCCTCTGGTGCTCCGCCTTCACTTGTTGACATACCAGACATTTAGCTATAAAGCGAGCTATCTCTCTCTTCATCCCATGCCACCAAAAGTGCTGTCGTAAGTCACAATACATCTTGGTGCCTCCAGGATGAATAGAATAGATCGAACTATGAGCCTCTGCCATCAGCTCCTGTCGAATCTCTCCATTTGGAACATAAAGACGATCACCACATCGCAATGTCCCATCCTCGTGAATGCGCAATCCGGTCTGCTCTCCGGCCTCTGTCCTTTCCTTTAGTCTCCTGAATCTGGCATCTGTAGGCAAAGCTGCCTTAATCCTCTCTACCAATGATGATTGTACTTGCAAGTTGGCTAGTGTTCCATCTGCTCCGGGTAGTATCACTTCAATGCCAAGCTCTTGCAAGTCCTCCAAAAGTTCCCTCTGTGCTGTCAAGAAGTAAGCTGCTGGCTTCCGGCTTAACGCGTCTGCTACCACGTTAGCCTTGTCTGGATGATAATGTAGCTCTATCTCGAAATCTTTCATCAACTCGAGCCATCGACGTTGCCTCATATTTAACTCCTTCTGCGTGAAGACGTACTTGAGGCTTTTGTGGTCTGTATAGATTTCCACTCGTTTCTCATATAAGTAATGTCTCCATAGCTTCAGAGCAAATACAACGGCTGCAAGTTCCAAGTCATGAGTCGGATAATTCTTTTCATGTACTCTTAACTGCCTAGATGCATATGCAATCACCTTGCCATGCTGCATCAATACGCATCCCAAGCCTTTTCCTGATGAGTCACTGTAGATCACGTAACCTCCTGATCCTGACGGAATCGTCAATACTGGTGCTGTAGTCAGTCGCTTCTTCAACTCTTCAAAGGCTGCTTGACACTCGTCAGTCCATATAAATTCTTGATCCTTACAAGTCAGACGAGTCATAGGTGCCGCTATCCTTGAGAAGTTTTTCACGAACCGTCGGTAATATCCCGCAAGTCCAAGGAAACTCCTCACCTCTGCTGCTGATTTAGGAACAGGCCATGTCTCAACTGCTGAGATCTTCTCTGGATCAACAGAAATACCATCTCCTGTAACAACATATCCAAGAAATGAAACTCTGTCCAAGAAGAACTCACATTTGCTGAGTTTAGCATATAACTGCTCTATCCTCAAAGTCTCTAGAACAATCCGCAGGTGCTCCTCGTGCTCCTCGTGGATCTTCGAATAGACAAGTATATCATCTATGAAGACGACCACGAACTGGTCCAAGTACTGGTGGAAGACTCGATTCATCAAGTCCATGAAGATCGCGGGAGAATTGGTCAATCCAAATGGCATGACCAAAAACTCGTAGTGTCCATATCTTGTTCTGAATGCGGTCTTCGGAATATCCTGCTTCCGTACCTTCACTTGGTGATATCCCGATCTCAGATCTATCTTCGAGAATACCTTAGCTCCACTGAGTTGATCAAATAGGTCATCAATGCGTGGTAATGGATATTTGTTCTTCACTGTCACTGCATTCAAGGCCCTGTAGTCAATGCACATACGCACTGACCCATCCTTCTTGGGTACAAACAACAATGGTGCTCCCCAGGGTGATGCACTCGGTCGGATAAAACCTTTCTCCTCTAGCTCTTTTAACTGTGCCTTCAGCTCGTCCATCTCCTTCTTCGCCAGTCTGTATACATGCGATGCTATAGGTGCTGCTCCGGGTGCTAGTTCAATTGAAAACTCTACGTCTCTGTCTGGGGGTAGTCCTGGCAAATCTTCTGGAAAGACGTCTAGAAATTCTGAAATAATGGGATGATAGACAACATCGTCCATTGCGAGCTGCATACCATCAAGGATTTCTGTGGATCCTCGGGCAAACTCAAGTTCAGGCTGGCCGGGTACCTTAAAAAGAATGCTTTCTCCAAAGCAATCAAAGAAAGCGTGGTACTTGCTTAGCCAGTCCATTCCAAGCACAATATCAAAAGATGGCATAGGAAGGACTAAGAGTTGGGCATTCATCTCTCTGCCACGTATCACTATAGGGCCCGATCTACAAACTCGACTAACTGGTACAACTCCTCCTCCGGTTAGAATTCTAACACAACTAGATAATGGTGTAGAAGCAATATTATGTTTGGCAATAAAACTAGATGATATGAATGAGTGGGTGGCTCCCGTATCAAATAATAACACAGCAGGAAAAGTAAAAGCAAGGGTAATACCTGCTATGACATCCACCTCATGATCCAGGTCATCTACCTCCAATGCAAAAGCTTGCCCGTTCCTCTGCGGCTGTCCATGTCCGGTCCTCATATACTGCTCCTCCTGAGTGGGTAACGGTGGTCCTCTCTGAAATCCTCTGGCTGCTGGAGGTCGAGGTGCTCCCGGTCCAGTCATCTGCTGGGCTGGCTTCGGTGCTGGAAGCGCTAGTCTCTGAACTGGTGGTGGGAGTGTCGATGTCTGCATTGGGCAGTCTCTCGCCATGTGCTGCCCGGAGCCATATCTCATACACTGACCCAAGCGAGTCCGACAATCTCTCGATATATGTCCGCGTTTCCCACAATAATTGCAGTAGGGCTTCTCTGGATTCTGGTATGGTCCGGCTCTGTGTTGCTGATGCTGCTGTGCCAAGGGACGTCTGATAGGTTCTCCCTATTGTGTCCTGGCTGGTTCCTGCTGCATCCTTGTTGTTCCTTGTTGTATCCTCAGCTGACCTCCTTTTTCTCTGCTAATGGTTTCCTAAAATCTGGCCTCTGTCAGAAGTTCAGCATAAGAGACTCGGGACTGCGAGCTTGTATAATGTTGTAGCTCTTGGGTCAGTCCTCGATGAAATCTCTTAGCCTTAGCCAAGTCATTTGGTATCAAAGCAGCGCCATATTTGCTGAGTCAACTAAACTCGGCATCATACTCATCCACGGTTCGGTTCCCTTGCTCTAAGTGAAGAAACTGATCATACAAGGTGTCCCTGACAGTGTCCGGGAAGTACTTTCCCTCAAAGAACTCCAAGAACTGCTCCCAAGTCTGGTAAGTACCCAACTAGCGCTCCATGGATTCCCACCAGTGATAGGCATTACCGTCTAGAAGCGTCCGTACACCCGTCATCCATAGGTCCGTGGGTAACTGCGATGCCTCCAGTAGCTTCTGAGTGTGAGTGATCCAGCTGGTGGTCTCCTCCGAGCTCTCAGTGCCCTTGTACTGCCTTGCACCCATCTGAAAAAAATTCTTTACTGATCCAACCCTAGCTCGAGGTACTGGAGCTAGTGCTTGGGCCGGTACAGTAGCATGTGCAGCCATCCTCTCCAGTGCTGCCATAAATTCTTGCCTCTGCTCAGCTGCCTGCTGCCTCTGCTCGGCTGCCTGCTGCCTCTGCTCGGCTGCCTGCTGCCTCTGTTCCTGTATCATCATCTGAAAGAATTGGAACATCTGCCCTTGGCCATCTTGCGGTACTGGGACAGGTGGAAGGTTCCCAATAGGTGAAGCGGGAGGATCAGATGGAACTGGGGTGTGAGTCTGTCCATCTGGTCCCGAAAGCCTAGGAATCGTTGGGGTCCCTCCCTGAGTCTGACTATTGACTCCAGAAGGTGTGTCGCCATCGGCGGCAGTACATCCATTCTGCATATCCATCTCTCTACAGTTGATGTACGAAATGATTAGAAAAAGTACATGAATCAAACAGGATGCAAGTATTAAATAGGAAGGATGAGTTTCAATCAAGCGTGGATGAGATCCTTATACTATATTCCTATACACAGGCTTGTTCGGTACAGTTACGTAACCGAGACAATATATTCTTGACCTGTATGGGCCACCACAAAAATATGTTATGCCCCAGTCCCAAAATACGTAGGACTAGGAATACGTAACACGCCAGCCGTATGTATACGAACTCCAATATATGGAAACCATATACACGCGTACGCTGTACATGAATATCCAATCCACAGTGGTAAATATATGTCACAATAAGTCACACACAGTTCTATATCTCATCTACAGCACAAATAATAGAATAATGGAAATCAATAAATGAATATCAAAGAAGCAGTCTCAAATAGTAATCTCAAAGTGTGATAGTCGGGTGGAAACAAATCCACTACCAATCGACTATAATAAACTACTAAAGGGAGAGAAGAGAATAACTCTAATATAAGAATAAATGTCTAGAAAAGAATAGCAACTAGAATCTCTAAACAGCTGCAATGAATCACATATAATCAGAAGGTAAGATCTCCTCAGACTGATAGGTAGCGTCAGGTCCAGGTCCATACTCCTGCGGGTACTCCTGTTCACCTATATCTGGAAGGGACCAGGTCCTCAGAGGGACGTAACAAGATACAAAAAGCACATGCCAATAAAGTACTGAAAATAAACATCCATTGGGGTCGCCTAACCATCTATGTGAATGCAGTTTGAGAACAACTTTCCACCAAGTGGGCTATCTGGCTAAAATGGTATTGGCATGGTTCTCTTGGAGATCCAGGGGCCTACAAAGGCACGACGACTTTTGAACGTCGGAGGCCCGCCTGATAATATATAATATATAGTGGTCATCATGACCGCGCATCTCCGGCGGAGCGTACGGGTTACACAAGGAAAGTGCAAAGGAGCCCAAATGCCTTACTTGTTGTTCTCCCCACCCAATGCTCTAAGCATGTCATGTCCATGACACGATAACCCTCTAATAACCGCCAGGTCTACTAGCATGCAAAGTTTCTATTGGCAGTTATCCCTATCCGTCGTACGACCTATACGTACCAGTGGCCAGCCGAATACGCAAGTCCGTGTCCTACATGTGACTCACACTCGTGTAAGAATAGTGTCATGGCCAATGAAACATAAATGCCTCATGAAGATGGGATAGTCTCATAAAGTTGGTCCAATGCATATACACAAATAAAAATATAGTACGACGACACCGTCGTTGCCCCCAAGTTTCCTTGGACGCGCAGTTTATATAGCAGTTAAAATAAATGAACTAAATAAACAGAAAATAAACATGCATGCCTCATATGGAATGTAAAAAAAAATAGTACAATGGCAAGGTATACTTGCCTGGCAAGAAATCTGTAAAGTGTACGCACCCAAATGTCAAGGACACAGAACCTGGAACTAAGGACTCCGAACAAACATCTTCGGATGGTGAAATAAATATCACTAACATTTTCGGAATGAGCAAAATAGCTAAAAAGTACATCCCTTTCGTCCAATTTGGACACAGGGGCAAAACGGTAATTTTGGGTAAAAGTGGGGTCCACGTGTGGCCTACTTTGCACCGAAAAGCGTGCCAAGGGTAACAGTCTCTAAATGGGACAAACTATAGGTTAAACAACTCTAGATGTTAATACGAACCCAACGGTATGTCCAAATATGGATTCCGATGAGCCGAACACAATTTTGTCCAAAAAGTCAACTGTGGGGCCCGCCAATTGGCGATCTGGTAAACCGTCTCAGAAATGCGTGAAAATTGGGTCACAGGACCAGCGCGTTACCACGAGTCCAGTGGTGCAAGTTTCGTCACAATCCGACTAGCGTGCACAAAATATGTGCGAGTTCCACAAAAATTGCGACACGGGATGTGTCCGCGGATACGGCCTGATTCCGGCGCACACACGCGTCCGAATCAGTTCCCACAAATTTTCACGTGTCCAGTTATGCTGCGTGCACCATTCATTACACTTGGCACACGGCGGGGCGGTTCCGTTTGGCGGGACGCGCTCCGTTTTCCAACTTTTGGAAATCTGAAAAAAGTGGATGCGCGCAGTTTTATGACGCATTAAACTATGTCTACAGCAACTAATAGCATAGGGTTATTTAACAGAAAATAAAGTAGGTCAAGTATTCTACAGGTATCAAAAAGAATCACCGAATTCGGATCTCTGTGGTGGGAGATACGAACTCGGCAATATGGATGGTCATTCTGGAATTCTGCGATTCCAGAATTGGGTCTGTCCGTCCACTTTGGACGCTGTTTTTCACCTAGGGGCACACGTTTTCCGAGGTTGGCTATAAAATAGATACTGGAGAGGGTTAAGGGATGATCATACCTATGAAAACGGAACAGCGTTTGGTTGAGCGAGTCGACGGAAAATCACTCCGGAACGAAGGTGCCTCGAGTGGGAATTTGCAGGGCGAGGTCGGCGTCGACAGGATGGTTGGATGGCTTGGTGGGGGCTTTTCTGGCTGCGGTGACGGCTCTAGATGGGAAGAGGAGGTCTGAAAATTAGGTTAAGGTTTTTGAGAGAGAAATATATATATATATATATATATATATATATATATATATATATATATATATATATATATATATATATATATATATAGGAAAGAGAGAGGGTTGGGGCGGATGGGTTCCGCGGGCAACAGGGGGTCGGGTGAAAGGGAATAAGTGGATTGCTAAAGGCTAATGAAAAGGGGCTGGTGCACCCTGGGAAATCAGCAAGTTACTGCGCATTGCTTGCTTGCTGCATGGATGGTAGCAAAGCAAAATGCTAAAGGGAATAAGTATGTTATTATTATTATTATTATTAACAGATTCTTATTAAATTCTTTTCTTAATCTATATATACACACATATATATATTTGTGTATACATATATATTATATATATTCTTATAAGAAAATTTATATATTAGGATAATGCACACCGTTAGGCTAGCAACTGCTCAAGGGGGTCTCCTACATGGAATAAAATCCAAAAAATTTCTGATGGTCCCATAAGTCATCTAAGTGCCCGAACACCTAACATAAAAATTATTAAAAATCTATTTCTCCTATTTAGACCTAATTACCATAATTTAATTAATAATTAATAAATAAAGGCTATATACGATTTTCTAGGGAGGGGATTTTACATATCCAGAGAAATAGATTAGGTATTAAGTTAATAGGTAAAAGTCAATGTAATGTAGACATGTTGGGGGTATTATTGTTTAGCCATGAGTCAAGTTAAGATTTGGGTTGAAGGTTGGTATCTAGTAGTACTAGGTATATGTTAAGGTATGTTGTATATAGTTAAGTATGGGTATTGGGGTATCTCAAGGTAATGGATAAATATTAGAATACGGGTTAAAAACTAAGATACGGGACTAGATATTGGTTATAGACTAAGGTATTAGTAGGTAAATGCTATAAGTTTATATATTAGCTAGTATTGACCTAGAAACCTAGGTATAGGTATAACTTATTTTTGACTAGTTTGACTTAGTTTGGCCTAATTTGACTAGTTTGACTTAGTTTGACTAGCATTGACCTAGAAGCATGGTTTAAATCTATTTAAGACTTATTTATGATTTCAAAAATACTTTTTGACATTGATACGTCATATATAGGTCACTTGGACTCAAGTTCAAACACTATTTGATATCCATTGCTCCGGATTGCAAACGAGTATATTCTCTGACAGTTTTCATTATTTTGATTATTACTATAATTCTAGTTTTGTAGTGTTATACTTGACTCCTGACACAGTGGATACACGGACTAGTATCATAGATATATGTCATGAGGAGTCGTGATTCGATCCATTGTACTAGCCGGGGGCGGACAAAATATTAGCAATTATGTGATCATATCTCACTTACTTGTGCATAGCTCACCCTCACCATACGAGGGTGTAGCCTGATCTTATTACTTATGCATAGCTCCCCATATATGATTGGCCTGATTCTTTACTTGTACTTGTGCATAGTCAATCATACTTGATTGACCTGATCTCCTTACCTGTACTTGTGCATAGCCAATCATATATGGTAGAGCCTGATCTTGTCCCAAGCCGATCACATAATAAACTAATATTTCAAGGCACTTAGTAGTTTTTTATTCCTTTATTCCAGTTTATACTTGTTGATACAGTCATTCTCTTATTTACTTACAGTTCATTATTGCATGTGATATGATTATCTGTGTACCGATTTTCTTATTGTTCTAGCATTACTTCCATCTTGTATTTTTATTACTTACTATTTTATAGTCTTTGTCAATTTAAGGGAACTACTGTTAGTTTATGTTCTTCGCTCCAATCATGACTGGATAATATTTTTCAGTGTTGACCTCGGAGGGATGTTGTAATCAGGACTACTTTTGCATAATGGACTTAGAGGTGACCTCTGGTGAGATCTATGCTAGTATTTCTCTATCTCAGTTATACTTGTTGATACATGTCATTTCTTCCTTTAGAATATTGTGATTGAGTACATGATAGAAATAATTGTATTAGTATGAATCCATTGAGGTCTAGACAACGTTCTACCGTCGATGTTACGGCGTAGGCTGGACGTACCCATGACCCATGTCCGATTATTCGGAAGCGGGTCGTGACATGATCGATTCTTTTTATGAGTAAATCAACCACTGGTGGGTCATCATGAGGTCCAACAAAAAAATGACAAAAAATGCATTCATCAAAACCAAGCAGCATAAACGTCAAACAAAACAACAATGGAAAGGATCGAAATAGGCTATCATATAGAGTTCATTCGCAAAGTACAATTCACTGTATTTGAAACTCAAGATATCAAAATTCAATCCATGAATAAGAAATGGTTTCAATTTAGTAGTCTCGATCAATTAATATTGGCAAAGTTTTCCATAATAATTCCATCTTGACTGGCTCGGTCTAGCCTCCATTCACACAACATCACCATCAGGAACGGGGCATTAAAAGTACCCCTAGAAAATGGTGGGGTACTCCATTAGAGGTAGATTAATATTGTTACTAAGGCAGTGATACACTCCTATGAACTACAGGGGCTTTGACATTTCCCGTTGAGTACTGGGCTGATGAGGTAGAACGTACCCTCTAAGAACTTGCAGAGGCTCCTCATTATCGATGGAGTATTATTTTTGTTCACGAAGAGGAATGCCCTGGAAGGGGGGCTCCATGGGATAGGTTCGGGGCATGGTAACAATTATGAAAAAAAAGACAAAGGAGCTTGGGCTTGAGGGTAGTAGCTTTTCGCCTGTTATTGTGGGCGATAAAGTTGTGTCAGAGATATGACGGTTGGAACAGTCGACCGGGGTTGGATAAGGGAGGAATACAGTGGGGTACTTGCGGGTTATTGACCCACAATTTTTGCAGCCATGCTTAGATTGGCTATACCATGACTCTGGTGGCGAGGGCCTGTATATAAATCTTGAATGCATGAGGGGGGGGGGGAGGGCATCAGGAAGGTCAATGACTGTTGTTACATAGGCACCGGGATTTAAGGGAGGTGATAGGGGTGGACCTTGGAGGCACCACATCGAACGTGGCTATGACAGGGGCGACGGAAGCGGCAATAACAACATCAATAGTAGCGACAGTGGCAACAACAGCGATGATGATGACAACATCAGTGACAACGACATCGATAATGACAACAATGGGGAGGAGCGGCAGTAGCATAGAGCGACGGCGACAGGAGGAGGAATAATTTGGTCAAAAATATTATTATTTTTTGTTGAAACAGAAAATTAACCCCTGACCGATAGAGGGTATAAACTTAAAAATATGCAATAGTTGAGGATAATGATTAATATGATATTAAAGTTAAGTGTATCATGGTAAAAAAATTTAATAGTTGAGGGTATCGAGTTAAAATTAAGCTTTTGTTAAATAATAAATTTATTTTGGCTTATTCGTCTTGTCTTCTTACTCTTCTTTCCCAAGTCTCTATACCTCAAACTCCTAAACCTCAAACTCTCTGACCTTAAACTCTAACATTCTGACCACCGCCGACGAATATCCGATTATGTCTTCTCTAAATTTTATCGATCAAGCTTCTCAAAATTGTGATATTTCTCCAATGAAAATGACTCCCTATAATGAAGAAACAATTTAATTAACCCATCGGGTCATCGAATAAATTATAAAGCATTTTGGAATCTTTCCAAGAACCTAAAGTTGTTTCTCGTCCTTTCATTCTTTTATTTTTGCAAACAATATCAGAAAATTTGCAACTCGACGCATCTGGAATGCCAAAAATTTTGTAGTCTTTCAATGCAAAAGTATTGTCAAAATTTTGGCATTCCTAAAGACAAAGAGTTTTGTCTCCAGGACTAAAATTTGTCTGGGAGTTCTAGTATACTGTAAGACTATCAAATTTTGACAATCTTCAAGACAGAGAGTTATGTTTTTATGATTGCCAAAAATTTGCAAAATTTTGGCATTCCTATAGTCATGACCCACTAGCTAGATTTTTTAAGACCTATGATTGTATTTGGTACATCTTATTCGAGGTAAGATTTTTTTTTTAAATATCAACAAGAGCCGGGGATAGCACCACATTGTATTTATTCAAATAGTAATTCAAATAGGAAGTTGCAGTGTGGTTATGACTCGTGACATTTTTTTTATATTTAGATCGTTGGTAATTTATGTTTAGGTCATTGAAAAATATCAAGAGATTAAGAACTCATGAGTTCCTATAGGATATTTGTTATTCTTTTGATAAACTAGTTTTCTTTTCCATCGTACGAAACCAGATTATTTTCAAAAAAATATTATTTTTAATATCTTTTCCATCGTGTTAGAAACTATGTTTCAGGATTCGAATCGTGTCCATCCCTACGGGAGCTCCCTATCGTAACCAACATGCCACGATCCCACAGACAAAATTTATTTAAATAAATAGTTTTTGCTTTTTCAATTGAAGATGGAACATAATCATCCTATTTTTGGGGTACCCACCAATTTGCCATAAATGAGTAAAAAATTTGTTACAACGTGGATTACTAAAGGGTTGAATTCCCACTTTGTATTTTAGTCCCACATTGGTTAGAGATTAGTATTATACCTTAATTGAGTTGCATAAATAAGGTCTTTGCCTCACACTATGTGATTACACGAATAAGAGATATTCTCTCCTATTTTTTTCTTCCTTCTTCTATGTTTATTCTAACATGTTATCAGCACGAAGCTCTAACGAAAGGAAATAAGCGAGTGCATCTCAGTGAAGTCGCCATTTACGGATTCTCCACTTCGATAATATGTACGGTTATTTATGTTTATTTTTTCTTCATATGCATACCCTAGGCGCAGCCTGATGTTGATGTTTATACATCTCTTAGTATACAGCTAGGGTAAAAAAAATATTTTTTATCCATTCATCTCACTTCTTTTAGTTAACTCTCATAGCACTCCGATGTTAATCGCATATAGATCTCTCGGAGAGAACGCTGAAGTTATTCTTTATTTATTTATTTCTTTTATATATGTTAATACATTCAGATCAAAACCATCAGAGATTTGATGACCATGCACATGAATTGTTTGGTCTATATATATAAGACTTCTGGAATATCATTGTTCGAAGTATACTATATATGGTATTTTTGAAAGACTTCTTAAACATAATTATTGTTCAAAGCATACCATGAACATCTAGTATTTGGTATTTACCTACGACTTCTGGAATATCATTGTTCAAAGCATACCATGAACAAGATTTGTTTGGTATAAATAGACTTCTGAAACATCATTGTTTGAAGCATACACCATGAATATGGATTTTTTGGTGATTTACCAAGTTCTTATGTTAACTTATTATTATTGATCTTATACAATAATATGTCAAGCCTCTCAAAGCATGATTTCAAGCCTCTAAACTTAGAAGTTCATAACTTTCTCAACTAGAGATTGGATGCTGAATTACACCTTCAAGCCAAAAGCTTAGGTGACGCAATTGTGGCTGATAAGACAATACATGCACAAGAAAAAGTGAAGGCTTTAATTTTTCTAAGACATCATATTCATGATGATCTCAAGGCTGAGTACTTAACAGTCAAGGACCCCTTGGTGCTATGGAATTCTCTAGCTGAGAGATATGATCACTAGAAAATGGTCATACTACCAGGTGCACTCCATGAATGGCTCAATCTACGTTTCCAAGATTATAAAACAGTTGCAGCCTATAATTCAGCTATGTTCAGGATTACATCATAATTGAATTATGCGGTGAAGAAGTGATAGAGCATTAATTGCTAGAGAAAATATTCACCATATTTCATGCGACTAATATGACCCTACAACAGACGTATAGGGAGAGGAATTTTAAGAAGTATTCCGAACTCATTGCTGTCTTACTCGTGGCCGAGAAAAATAATGAGTTAATAATCAAAAACTACACTAATAGACCAACTGGGTCTGCACCAATTCCAGCTGAAGTGAATGCGACTAGTACTTGGAAAAATATGACCAATACTAGGGGTCAAGGAAATCACAGAAGTAGAGGGCATGGACATCGTGGAAGCCAAAGAAATAGATATAATTCGGGTCCAAGGAACGATACACAGTTCAAAAATAAGGGATTTAATCCTCGAAGAAATAATGCCCAAATTTTTAATCCAGCTGCTCCTACTGATATTTGCAAACGTTGTGGAATAACTGGTCATTGGATGTGAAAATGTTGAACCTCACAAAGAAAGTGGACGAGTATAAAGCCTCAAAGGGTGTGGAGACTAATATCATGGAGGGTACAACATAAATAGATTTTAATGATTTTTTCCAATATAATGATGGAAATACAATTTCGGAAGACCAGTTCAACGCCATAATAGACAAAATCAATTAATAGTTATTGTATGCTTATTTAAGTTTATTTAACTTTTATTTTGAATAAATTGGTCATTATATGATCATTAGTCTAGGTAGCTTACTTTCTTTGAAGCAGTTTCATTTAGATTTAGATCAAGTTATAATAATTAGCAATATGCAAGTTTAACCATTTGTAGCATATTAATATATTATTAATTTTTGTTTTTGAAAGGTATGGACAATTATGATGGCATATGCTTGATATATAGTACAATAACTCACACTATATTAAAAAGTGGAAGTTTTTCACAACATATGCCTCAAACACTGCCATGGTGACTACTATTGTTTGACCCGTACAGATTATAGAAGGTTATGATAAGGCCGATGTTGTGTTGCCAAATGGAACACACTTAGTCATTCGAAATGCATCATTCTCTAGTAGATCTAATAGAAATCTACTCAACTTTAGAGATATTCGAATGAACGGGTTTTATGTTGAAACCATGAACGATGATAGCAAAGAGTATCTTTGTATCACCTCTAATGTTGGAAGCAATAAGCTCACATTAGAAAAGTGCAAGTTAATCTCCTCGGGGTTATATCAAACTACTCTGAAGGTATGTCACGACCCGCACCCGAAAAATTGGGCATGAGTCGTGGGTACGTCCAGCCTACGCCGCAGCATCGACGGTAGAACGCTGTCTAGGTCTACTATCTAGCTAACAATCTCACACAACAATATATAAGTACCTGTCAAGATCTCAACTCCAAACGGAGAAACAATATGATAAAGATAATACCAATACTCAATCACGATCTAAGCACGATAAGATAACAAGGAAGTCTAACAACTACAAAGTCTAAACAACAACTACTACTACAGCAACAACAATAATAATAATAATAATACAACAATATCCTGAATCAAATACAATACAAAGTCTCTAACCAAAAGCCGGGGACAAATCTGGTACCAAAAGTTAATAAATACAACTGAGGTCCTAGTGTAAGACCTATAATTTTATAAACCGTATTAATTAATTATTTATGGAAATTATGAGCTAAATAGAGGGGATAGATTTTTATTTAATTTTTATTTGAGGTATTTGTACATTTATGGGATTTATGGAGCCTTTATAATTTTTTCCTAATTTATTCTATGTAGAAGACCCTTTGGACAGTTGCTAGTTTAACCGTGTGCACCAATATAATTTTTAAAATTTTCTATGTATAGATATGTATATATATATATATATATATATATATATATATATATATATATATATATATATATAAATATATATATAATTAATTAGAAAAGAATTCCTATTGGATCTCTACCCCCCCCTTAGCCTACCCGCTTGAACCCGGACCCATTAGGAGAAAATATCAACAGCAGCGGTAGCAAAAACCAACTTCCCTTTTTCTTCTCCGCGCGTGTGAGCCTTCTCATTCCACCATTTCTTATATCTATTGTTACCAAAACAACCCTCAATCGAAACCAAAAACAAAAAAAGAAAGAAAGAAACAGCAACGGCAGTGGCTTTTAAGACCACTAAATTATTTCCCCACCGCCTCTTATTCTCTCTATATATTACCACTCTCCCAAACCCTTACTAATCTCACTTCTTACACCAAAACTTAAACACCATTTTGGACATGCACTATACAGAACTCTTGCTCGGCAAGTATACCTTGCCATCGTACTGTTATTTACATTCCATATGATGTTGCATATTTATTTCTGCTTATTTAGTTCATCTATTTGCTATATAAATTGTGCGTCCAAGGAAACTTGGGTGCAACGATGATATCGTCATATCATGTTTATTTATATAGATTTTTGGACCTACTTTATGAGACCACCCCAGTATTATGGAGCATCATTAGATTCATTGGCCGTGACACAGTTGTTACACGAGTTGTGAGTCTCATATAGATCACGGACTGCGTGACAGGTCTGGCCTCCTGTACGTATTGGTCTTGCGTTAGGGATAACTGCTGATAGAAACTTTGTATGCTAGTAGACCTGGCAGTTACTAGAGGTATTATCGTGTCATGTATATGGCATGTTTAGAGCATGGGGTGGGAAGAACAACAAGTAAGGCATTTTGGCTCCTTTGCACTTTTCTCTTGTACGTCCGGATTCTCCGCCGGAGAAACGGGTGATGATGACCACTATATACTACAATTGGTGGCCTCTGTCGTTCAAAAGATGACATGCTTTGAGGCCACTGATTCTCCGAGAGAGTCAAGCCAATCCCATTTTTAGCCAGATAGCCCACTTGGTGGAAAGTTGTTCTCAAACTGCATTCACTTAGACGGTTAGGCGACCCATTGGATGTTTATTTTTCAGTATTTATTGGCATGTTATTATGTATCTTGTTACGTCCCTCTGAGGACCTGGTCCATTTCCAGATATGGACGAGCAGGAGTACGGACCTGGACCTGACACTACGTACCTAACTGAGGAGGTCTTACCCTCAGAGTATCTGTGATTTATTGCCACTGTTTAGAGATTTTGTTGCTACTTCAGTATAGTCGTTTTGTAGTGGATTTGTTTTCACCTGATTATCAGACTTGATACTCATCTTGGATATTCAGTTATTATTCAGCTCTTTATTCCTACTTATTATTGTGCTGTGGATGAGATATAGATTCTGTGTGACTTATTGTGACAGTATATTACCACTAGTGGATTGGATATTCATAAACAGCGTACGTGTGTATACGGTTTCCATATATTGGAGTTCGTATACATACGGCTGGGCGTGTTACGTATTTCTAGTCCTACGTATTTTGGGACTGGGGCGTGACATATTTTTGGTGGTGGCCATCCACACTTGACTAAATCTCATTCTTCCTTTTAACCATCCTATATTTGGATAACCAAAGTTTTACGCCGAAAATCCTTTACCCTGTGACCAGACCCTTCACCCTTGATGGCGTAAAAGCTGTCACGCCCAGTCCCAAAATACGTAGGACTAGGAATACGTAACACGCCCAGCCGTATGTATACGAACTCCAATATATGGAAACCGTATACACACGTACGCTGTATATGAATATCCAATCCACCAGTGGTAATATACTGTCATAATAAGTCACACAGAATCTATATCTCATCCACAGCACAATAATAAGTAGAAATAAAGAGCTGAATAATAACTGAATATCCAGATGAGTATCAAGTCTGATAGTCGGGTGGAAACAAATCCACTACAAAACGACTATACTGAAGTAGCAACAAAATCTCTAAACAGTGGCAATAAATCACAGATACTCTGAGGGTAAGACTTCCTCGGTCAGGTACGTAGTGTCAGGTCCAGGTCCGTACTCCTGCGGGTACTCCTGCTCGTCCATATCTAGAAAGGGACCAGGTCCTCAGAGGGACGTAACAAGATACATATAAATATGCCAATAAAGTACTGAAATATAAACATCTAATGGGTCGCCTAACCGTCTAAGTGAATGCAGTTTGAGAACAACTTTCCACCAAGTGGGCTGTCTGACTAAAAATGGGATTGGCATGACTCTCTCGGAGAATCTGGGGCCTCAAAGCATGTCGTCTTTTGAAAGGCAGAGGCCGCCAATTGTAAATGGGGTCATCACCGCCCGTATCTCCAGTGGAGCTTCCGGGTTACAGAAGAAAAAAGTACAAAGGAGCCCAAATGCCTTACTTGTTGTTCTCCCCACCCCATGCTCTAAACATGCCATATACATGACACGATAATACCTCTAATAACTGCCAGGTCTACTAGCATACAAATTTTGTATCAGCAGTTATCCCTAACGCACGGCCAATACGTACAGGAGGCCAGACCTGTCACGCAGTCCGTGATCTATATGAGACTCACAACTCGTGTAACAACTGTGTCACGGCCAATGAATCTAATGATGCTCCATAATACTGGGGTGGTCTCATAAAGTAGGTCCAAAAACTACATAAATAAACATGATACGACGACATCGTCGTTGCACCCA